>CP139504.1:389904736-390328698 GCA_021014915.2 Artemisia tridentata subsp. tridentata
AGTTTATGTTAAACCTCACGAGATAATTAAGGCAGATGATGAATTCCTTGCATAACTGGGCAAATAAACTTTGTTGGAAGATGATTGAGAAAGGATTGTTTATTATTTCTTAAAGGTGGGATCATGTAATGGTCTTGAGTCTAGATAATATGTTTGTCCAAGTTGTTTATTTATCTATTTGTCTTTATATTTTGAAGTGTAATGGTTGTTTCAATTCACTATGTTTTCCAGTATAATCTCATATATACATCGTATAATTAAGCTGTATATTACGTACATTTCATAAACTATAGCATCGATCTAATGTTTAATAATTAAAAATTGGAGGTTCTGTATATTGAAGTAGAGTATATATTTACTGTCTATTTGTGTTGATTAGTGGGAAAAACAAGTAGGGTTGGATCAGTTGAAAAACCTGTTGCCTATCCGAGAGGTCAAGGGTTCGATCCTCACTCCCTACAAAAGGCAGGGAGTCCTTTTCTACCTTTGGTAGAACTGGAAGCAGCCTCTCTACCTTAGATAGGGGTAAGGCTGTCTACGTCTCAACCTCCCCCATACACTGTAATGGTATTGAGCCTCATAACTCGTGGAAGACGGTATTGGGAGTTACTTTACTTTACTTTTTGTGTTGATTAGTGGTGCATTTCTCCCTAACAAGATAAGAAATATAATAATGTCTAATGACACAGATTATCTTTATATTTCACAAGGCTTAGATACGCGGTAAAACGCTGACCTCGGGCATCTCTATTGCATGCCGACTAATCATACCTCAACGACCAAGTTCGAGACAATGAGTACAGTGACTTTTAATTAGGAGTTGGGATTAAACCCCAAAAAAATCCGATTTTTACAACAATTTTTTACTTCAATGGTACAAAAGTTTGTGTCTATTACAATAATTTTTTACTTCAAAGTTTACCAAAAAAATCCGATTTTTATATATGAAGTTTAAACAAAAAATTAGAAGGTGACGCGTGTTGTCAAATTGATGAGGAAGCAAATTATTCAAAAATTCGATATTATTCACAACAAAGAATGGCAAAACAACTATAAAATCCTTGAAAAGATAAAATAAGTTTTTTCTTTTTTGATGAAAAAGAATACGTAAAACTTTTTGTGCTATCAATTTTTATAGTGCTCATTGTTAACTTACATTGCCCGGATTTGGTTGTGGGCCAAATGGGCGACGGCCCAGGGGCAGGCAAGAAAGGGGGCATCATTCTAAAAGTCATGTTTAGTTAGAGGAGAAGGAGTGGCCAGCGGTTTGCCCATCGGTTTTGCCATACTGCCGGTTTTACCACTCCTTAGCCAAACGGTTTGGCCCAGCGGTTTGGTGGCCGGGTATTTAACCCGTTGCTCAACCCGTTCAAAGGGTGTTTAATGTAACATTTATTTCTTTTGAAATTGTCAAAATCAAGCGTTGGCCATTGAATGCAGTAAAAAAATATATATATATATACATACACTTTTACAGCTTCATTTCGAAAAAAAAAAAAAAAAAAAAAAAAAATTAACTTCCTTCTTCATCTTCAACAATTCATCACCATGGATTCAAGAAAAGGAAAAGGGGTTGCTAAACCCGGACGTGGAAAGGGCTCTCGACAACAAATGTTTCGGCCCCAAACTCAAACGCAGCGACCGGTTGCTGATCCGTACTATCGTCCCGTGCCACCGGTTGTCGATCCTTACTATCCTCAACCTTATGTATACAATCATCCTCCTCCTCCTCCACCAATACATCCAAGTAACTACTTAGTACAACAAACGGCGGAGGTCGAGTTGGAGCCGTATGCCTACCGTGATACTCTTCCCGGTACCGACGACGATGATGATGATGACGTCGTCCCAGAAACTCAACAATATCCGTTTGGTACGAATTTAAACTTTTTATTAGTTGTTTTATTTTTATTATTAGTGTTGTTGTTTTATTTTTATTTATAGTGTGATTGTTTGACTTATTATTATTAGTCTAATTGTTTTATTTTTATTTATAGTGTGATTGTCGACTTTTTTTTTATTAGTTTTATTAGTTTTAGTGTCGATTGTTTTTTACAATATATAGATGAAGACGACGATGAAGAAGTTGAAGTGCAAGAAGTGACACCAAAGAAATTCCCGAAACGAGCGGAGAAAAAAAATTGGAAGGCGATAGAAGAGGAGGCTTTGGCCAAATCGTAGGTTCATATCTCGACAAGTAAGGTTGTCGGGAACGAACAGGGTCGAGATAAGTTTTGGGAACGAGTTTTACGTCATTTTTCGTCTTTAATAAAAAACACCACTAGATTCCCGGATTTGAATGAGGACACAACTCCAAGTCGGGCAAGAAAAGGGAAAAGGAGTGTTGGTGGTGAAGCTTCGTCAAAGAGTAGTATTGCCGAGACCGTCGAGGCATACACGGCAAGGAAAACAAAATACATTGAGGATGTTAATGCTAAACAACAAGCACTTTTGGACTTACAACTTGAACACGCGACTAGAAAGGCTGAGAAGAGTGACTTCAAGTTCTTCAACAAGCCGCACGATCACATAACCGACCCAACAATGTTATCGTGGATGATTGAGCAAAAAAAAACAAATCGCGACGAAGTACGGATGGCATTGTGATCTTTAGATATCTATTGTCGTAGTTTTATTTCTATTATTATGTTATGGACTTTATCGTACTTTTATTTTAATTGTTATGTAATGAACTTTTATTTTTATTATTATGAAATGTTATGTGTTTTAGTTATAAATTGTGTAGTTTAATAGTTTAGGGGGGAAAAATAAAAAATTTGGGAGGGCTGAAAAATCATGGGCGCAAGTGAAATTGATTGGGAGGGCTGAAGGGTTGAGCTGAGTTGGCATAATGTTATTGGACAATTTTGGGAGGGTTGAAAATTTTGTAGTCATCACTCCCAATCCCCTTATACTATATTCATATAAGCCCAAGTTAATATAAACCCACTAGCTCCCGGTTGCCAGTTTTGAGCTCGTTGCTTGATCAGGGGCCGCTGTTTTAATGAAGTTCGCCGTTAAAAAAAATAATATAAACCCACTACACTAACATATGAGTTAATATATAAGCACAAGTTATACTAGATTCATTTAAGCCCAAGTTCATAATGAGACATGAGTAGCTCAAACTTGGTCCAGTAAAAAAACACGAGATAGGATCAACGAGTTGGGTACCCGCGCGTTGCGGCGGGGTTATTAAAAAAAAAGAAAAAAAAAAGTACTGTAGCAACGACGGTTACTGTTCATTAGCCACTACTGTAGTTCGTTGGTATTGTTCATCGATGGCCCACTACTGTAGCTTGCACTGTTGGTACTGTTCATCCATCCCACGCTTTTTGTATATATTTAGTAAAGTAATATACGATTAATTCAAAGCCTATTTTAATCGACTTATTCAAATTAGGATCACTCATAAAGAACGAATCAAAAGAACAAGTACATGACTGTTGGATGTTTTAGCGATATCAATGTTCCATAGTGATATTGGATTAACTTGTTCATTGGTTGATCTTAATATTCCAATTAATCGGGTTAGGTGATGCGGGAGTGCGGACTCGATTATGTATATTAAGATGGTTGCGTATTGACGGTTTGGTTTAATATTGTTATATTCAATATTATGAATTTAATTTTAATATTAAGTACTTAATATTAAAAGGATATATATTGAAAGTTGTATTTCAACTTTTGAGAGATATATATGTATGGACAGTTTTTTCTTTGGTAAAAAGAAGTTCATAGAATGATGGGGTAACCGTCTGTTTGATAACCGTGTTTGATAACCGTTCATTTTGAGTTAATATAAAATGGGAAACGGTTGCATGCTTTTTATACATTGGAAAAAGATAGAAAATTCAGTTTTCTTCCTCTGGTTCATACGCAAACAGAAACCGTAGATTACAATTCTTGGTACAAGATTTCTCAATGGAAAAAGTCTAGTTCTTGAATGGGAAACCAGTCTTATCCGTTCAAATATTTGTGTGTACCACCAAATAGTTTGTTCTGAAAGTGTTTACACGATTCTGGTTTCAATCCAAGATACATATATATATTGTTGAACGAATTGCAGGATTCATGAACAAGTTGATCACGGTGTTTACGGAATCAAATCGGTACGTACAAATGAAATATCCCCAACACATGACAGTTTTACAAGGGTACCATTAATCACTATCAGACCATCACATCCAGAGAGACGATTTATGAATTGTGGTTACAGTTTTAAGAGTCGAATTCAAAACAATTAGGGCATCAAACAAATCAAGCGATCATTTTTTCTTCTCTTCATCAATTTTGATCAGTTGATATTGTTCCATACTTATTATTCTTTCTTTAGTAGAATATTATATAATTTACACTCGAGTTTATCATGTTACGTCGTTCACAACCGTCAGGTGCCCAAAATAGGAAACGAAAGAAAATTCAACAAGAATCTGAGCGACCTTAACACGGTTCTATGGATGGGTTTGTAATTAGAACGATAAAGAATAATAATAGTGTTGCTGAAAATAATGATAAGGTTAATGTTAATATAAATAACGAAAATCCTATAAACAATGAAAACGTAGAAAATGATGAGGGTAACGCCAATGATGATAATGAAAATCCTATAAATAACGAAAATCTAGACAATGATGAGGTTAATGTTAGCGAAGATAATGAAAATCTTATTGAATAAAATAACGAAAGTCCTCAAAATTGTTATGTTGATGGAGTTAATCATAATATTTTTGAAGCAAGAGTTTGGGATGATTTAGATTCAAGCATAAAAGAATTAGTTGCAAGCAACGGAGTTGTTAGAGAAACTAATATAAATTATCCGAAAGATAGATTTGGTAGACACTTTTATTGTTAACATTATGTACGTAAGTTACGATATGGTGATTCTTATGACAGAAAATGGCTGATTTACTCGAAAGAGCTTGATAAAGTATTTTGTTTTTGTTGTAAGTAATTTAAAACTGCTAGATCTAGATGTCGATTAGAAAATGAAGGAATAAATGATTGAAACATCTCAGTGATACTTTAAAGTTCCATGAAAATAGTTCTGAACATATGATTAATTTCAGAACTTTGACTGAGTTGCGGGTGAGGTTAGATATAAATCAAACAATTGATAAATGTCGATTATCATAAGATAATTGATGTTTTTGCTTCAAGAAACGCACGAAGACATTGTTTTAGGTGATCAATGTTGAACTTGTTATTCGGAGTTTATCTCCTCATATTGTAACATTTTATTTAATGAATAAAAATCGGCGTGGGGATAAGCCACCTGACTTGACCAGGTTCCGAACCCGTAAAAGAAAATGGGTTGTTAGTTGACAAGGGGCATATTTCACTCGGTTAGCCCAGGGCATCCGAAATCTCAGGATCAGCCTGTTAAGAAGTCCCATTGACCGTATTAGTTTAGGCAAAATATCGTATGTTTACTTTTAGCACTTGCATGCTAGTTTCACTTTTCTTATGATTTTTATATTATATTGAAACCGCCATTCGTGGATCACACAATGCACTAGTCACTTAGAGTGCACGATGCAATGCTACAACCACACATCATTGGGCCTTTTTGCCCAATGGCGCCGCCGTTCTGCACCCCTAACCGCAATCTGCACGCCATTCGTCTCCTCGCTAGGCAATCAACGAGTGTTGTTCTTTTTTCTTTTTTTCTTTTCTTTTCTTTTCTTAATCTTAATGGGGTTTAGTGTTTTTGTTTGTGCTTGTCTTAGATTTTGGGTTTGTTTTGGTGTTCGTGCCCTTTTTTTTTTTTTTTTTTTTTTGTGCCAAAAAGAGAGCAAGGAAGAAGATGAGATGAAAATGGTATTTTTAACCATTTTCATTTTAAACGCTGTTATGTTGTTTACATTGTTAGTCCATTTAACTATTTTTCTTACACCGTTAGTACTTACTATGTTTACAGTGTTAGTCTTTTAATTATTATTATTATTATTATTATTATTTATTTTTTTTTTTGTATTTTTAGTCCTTAAATTGTATAAAATTGGTTTAAATGTATAAACTTTGGTTCAAATGTATAAAATCAAATGTGTTTGTTTAAAAGGAAAATGGAAAAGAAAAAAAACTGGGACCCACATGCACATATGACAGTTTTAGCTGTGAGGGTGTTTTAGTTATTGTGTTGTTATTGGTGTGTACTAACGTGGTATATATATATGCAATTCCCGACAAAAATCCTCATTATCTAATCCTTTTGATCAAAAAGTGTAGATTAAACTGGCTTTTAATTAAAAGCTAATTGTATATTAAAATATTTATTGACTAAGGGGCAATATTGTCTTGTCACATGACTCACCTAACATTTCACCGTACATTCAAATAATTTGTAATATTTTCGATTAGATGTGATTATTATAATTACATATGATTTTACCATCTAAATAACATCAACTACATATCTTTTAGATCCAGATTAGAATATGTTTATATCATAACCTGATTTTCTTCATCCAAATCCCGATTTTTGTCAGCAACAACATGATTTTCGTCATCCATAACATGATTTTGTCCTCCATAATCTGATTATCATCCATAACTAACTAATTGTTTGTTAACTGATAATTTCGAAACTACAATCAAGCAAAAAAATTAAAACTAATTCCTAATTTTAAAAAATTATTATAAATAAAGACGAATATTTATGATGAAATCGAGAACCATTGAATGTTTTTTAATTCGTTTTGATAATTAATTTCGATTGCGTTATTGTGAAACTCAAAAACCTTTTTTTTTTGTAGAGAATGAAATGTGTTTTTGGGGATTTTTGACTATTATATGTGAAAAAATTACCCTCGAAGTGTAAAAAATCAGACTTAAGTGAAGCCATCGGATGAAGCGCAACAGAAGGTAGGCATTTGATCATTTGATCATTAGGAAAATTGTGCTCTACATGGATCTCACCTCAAATTAAACAAATTCTCTAAAGATCATGGATACCCCGTACGAGATGAGATCAACATAGATAACAAATTCTCAAAAGATCAAATAAACAAATTCCGGTTATTCATATTTTCATCAAAAAAAAAAAAACCGGTTATTCATATTTTCATCAAAAAAAAAAAAAAAATCCACTTTCCATTGTTTTTTGCAAATAAAATATTTTGTAAACAGGAAATCGTCAAGCAATAAAAATACACCATCGTGACGAGAATTGTTTTTGTCTTTCGGTAGATAATCACTTCGATATACTTTTGACAAACATTTTTTTCGAGTTCCTTTTTAGTTTTTGAAATTTCCGCCCTGAAAAATCATATACGATTTTCAAAATCACTTGTGATTTGTTATTTCAAATGTAATTTCACAAATTACATGTGATTTGTAAAGTCACATCACAAACCGCATGCGATTTGTTATTTTAAAAATCCCATGTGATATGTGAAATCACATGTGATTTATAAAATAACTAATCAACTGCAATTTTCAGGACGGAAATTTTGACACTAAAAAAACCTTGAAAAAAAGTTTGTCGAAAGTATATATAGAAGTGCCACTATACAAAAAGATGATTTAATTCTCGTCGTGATGATATGATTCGTTTCACGTAACGATTTATGGTTTCTGAGATATATATTTTTTTTAAAGATGGATAAAAGTCAATTTTTTTAGAGCAAATTCCGACATTAGACCAGTCGCTCAACTTTTATACCTTTACTAGACCAAAAAAAGTGCTCTTACCAAACTAGACCGAGCGACTTGCGACTTTTTTACTTTTGATAAGAAGGTGCCAAGTGCCACCAAAAACTTTGTGCCAATTCATTTTTTATTATGCATGTGTAAGCTATAAAGTCAGGTACTTTCGAGCGACTTAAGTTAAGCGACTTTTATGTACCTTAAGCGACATTTTATTTTGTTATTTTTTTCTAAAAGAGTTAACTACATTTTTGGTCCTTGTAGTTTGCCGGGTATTTCACTTTCAGTCCAATTTTTCCGAAAGTTTCGGGTTTAGTCCAAAATGAAACTTTCGTTGCGGGTTTGGTCCAAATTTACTAACACCGTCAGTTTGACCGGCCGCCTGCCATCACCACTACGGCCACCAATCTCTTTTTTTTTCTAGATCAGCATCTACATATTTGCTAGTCACTATCACCTCTATATTATTTATCTTTCATCACCAACAACTCCAACATCTATCCTAACCCCATCACCAATCGCACATAAATAAAAAGTAATATTCAAGATCTCAGATATCTCTTGTTGTTATCAAGATTTGTCCAAAGACAAAACCAAAAGAGATTATGTCATCATAGATCAATTTAGAAGATTAACTTCTCTTGAATATCCGAAAATCTTTAAATAAAGAACAAAACAACATCTGTTTCATCCTTTCTTTCTTTTCGGTTAAAAAAAAAGTCAAAACATACGAAATAATAAAATAACATTTGTTTCACCCTTTCTTTCCTTTCGGTTAAAAAATAAATAAATAAATAAATCAAAACATACGAAATACTAAACCTACCCAATCCCTTAATTAATAGATCTTAAAGCTGAACAAAGCTTCTACCAAATTCCGTTATTTACACCAGATACTAAACAAAAGGGCGGTGACAATCTTCTACTTCCCACACGATCTACAACAACCCACAACGAATCCATAACCGGAGGAAGTAGATGGGAATCTGTACAAAATCGAAAATAAAAAATCTTAAAGCTGAACAATAGTGGTACTTGTGTTCTTCGTGGGATAATAAGATCGAGCAAAGGGTCGTTGTTTTTTATTCGGTTGGATAAGAAAATGGAAAGGGACGATTCATTGTGGCTAATTAATTGTGATGTAAGTATTGGTTTAGATTCGGGCTTTTTTTTTTTTTTTTTTTTTTTTTTTTTTTTTTTTTTCAGATGTGAGTTTATAGATCTGTTTTGTTTGCGTATGTTTGAGGACATATGTGAGTTGTTGTTGGATTTGCTTAAAGTACACACAAGTTACTTAACTTAGGTCGCTCAAAAAGGACATGCCTTTATAGCTTACACATGCAGAAGAGGTACATGCCAATTGGCGACTTCTTATTAAAAGTAAAAAAGTCCCAAGTCGCTCGGTCTGATTTGGGAAGATCATTTTTCTGGTCTAGTAAAGGTATAAAAGTTGAGCGACTGGTCTAATGTCGGAATTTTCTCTTTTTTTAAGGAAAATGAATTGTATGCGTAAAACTAGAACCTAAAATTAGACCTAAAAATGTGATTGTTTCATTTGAAAACTTAATTAGTGAAAAATGATGAGAGAGAATAAGTGGATGGACACTTGTTATGAATTGTATGAATTAGATCTAATATTATGTCTATGTTTTTATGTCTATATATCTACATTATTTTTTAATTTGATTAAAAAATAAACAACCACGATTTGTCCATTTAATTTTTTAAAAACTCGTGACATACGTTGAACTTTTCTTAACCAGTACAGGTTTACCCGATTTCTTGAATTTTCTGTTGCATTGATCATTGTTTCATTCGAAAACTTAATTAGTGAAAAATGATGAGAGAGAATAAGTGGATGGACACTTGTTATGAATTGTATGAATTAGATCTAATATTATGTCTATGTTTTTATGTCTATATATCTACATTATTTTTTAATTTGATTAAAAAATAAACAACCACGATTTGTCCATTTAATTTTTTAAAAACTCGTGACATACGTTGAACTTTTCTTAACCAGTACAGGTTTACCCGATTTCTTGAATTTTCTGTTGCATTGATCATTAATGTATTGAACAATGAAAGTCTTGTAGGTAACAATACATTATTGATATCTATAATACTATAAGATTTAGTCATCTAATTTAATGTGAGGCTTAAAGAATTTGTACTGTACATAGAATGAGTAGCATAGAAGTTAATGCAGAATCATGAATCAGGGTGTATTAGGAGCCTTTATTATAGTGTAATAATGTACGTGAAGATGAAGTGTTTGGTGTTCATGTATATCATGGTGTATTAGGAGCCTTTATTATAGTGTAATAATGCAAGTGAAGATGAAGTGTTTGGTGTTCATGTATACAAAACAATCAAGGAGTTACACCATTCCCCGAATTAATTGCAGGTATACAAACAATCTCTATTCATGCTCATGCAACTATAAAGAAGGCACAACAATGGAGCTTTTGGTTCTCCCATTGTTTGTGATTGGTTTTGCTAATTTGTTGGTTTATGTGTGGATTGTGGAATGATGTAGTTGGATTAAATGTCATTGTTTGATTTTGAGTTTTTGCTAACAACATTATATACATGATTAAGTAGATTATTGTATAGTTGTTTATAATGCGTTACAACATTTACTTATTCCTTTTTGTGCATTGCAGATGATGCAAAATTGCATAATAGTTGCAGTAGCAACATTGATTGTAAGGGTGGCAAAATGTCTTTTTGTGTTCTTTTGATGTTGAATTATTTGTTTTTTAACTTGCAGTGATGCCGAAATTCCCTAATGGCAAAGGTGGGGGAGGTGGAGGTGGCGGCAAAGGTGGTGGTGGAGGTGGTGGCAAAGGAGGCGGCTGTGGTGGAAAAGGTGGTGGCAGCTCATCTAAAGGTGGTGGTATAGTTCCTCCTTTTAAATGTAAAGCAAGACTCCAACAGCTTTATTATCAATTTGTGTTTTTGTTTTTTTAGTTTGGATAAGCTATCCTAAACAACCTGAAATTTTGATGTGTCAAAAAAGGATAAGCAAAAGAGCTTCTGAAAGTGGCGTAGCGAATCATAAACTAAGTAGATATGGAGTTTTTACCAAACACACAAAAGTTCTTGAAGCACACAAGCTCTTACATAAGCAATCCCAAACACCCTTCAAATATTGTTTTTGGTTAATCAGATATTGTTAATTTGTAGGGTGTGATTAAAGGTGTGGTGGTGGTGGTGGAAAGTCTCACCGCAAGTATGCAAACTATGGGGAAGCCTTTGGATTTTGTGTTATTCATAGGATATGATCAGTCTGATGAGGACATGTTTGAAAATATATCAAGTTATACTTGGACTAGCACTAGACTTCTATTCGCTCCAGGAGACATTATCCAGTAGTGGAACAATTTCTACAATCAAATCCAGATGTGGGAAGGAGGTAGTTCGCATTGGGAAACAGTTTGATGATTGCATGGTCTTCCTCATCAGGAATTTATCTTTCAAGCTTAATGAGTAAATTCCACATTTGGAAGATTTAGTGCCCAAAATTAATTACAACAATTTTTACATGTGTGGTACTGGAAACTTGATAGCTGCTCCTCTTGGATCCGACTCCTCAACTAATTATAAGTTGGCCAAGACGATTTCAATGTGATGCGCTACGACTGAATGAAAATTTAATTTATTCAATAGAAAGAATGCAATATGGCTTTGTATTTATAAGGAAGGTGTTTGTGAGTAATGACATAGTAGAGCATACAACAGATAGAAATGTTAGATACAATAGGCCTAAAGTAATGTACACTAATGAACATGAAGTATCTCCTTTTAACATACTTCATTGACTCAAGACAGTTCAATTGGCTTTGAAGAACTACATGTATCCATATGTGGTATGTTAATCAAACAAATAGATTTAAAAGAATATCTCAACCAAACGAGTACGTCAAGCTGAACCAATACCTCTACCAAATTCAACAATGCTAAATTGTGACCGAAAAGTATAGCCTTGGTACCATTGTCAATCATTCAAATAGCAATACATAAATCGACAACATTTGGTTTTCCAACCATTAGTCGACAATTTTTGTAGAGTTGTATGCGTTTAATTTTCATTTTGGGTTGTTTAGGTTTATATTTATCGACTATTTGTGGAAATCAAACTATCACGCTACGTGAATTGATCAAGTTGGTCCGTGACTTAACACTTAACGGTTATGTTAGATTCAAGGTTAAGTCAACTTATTTTAATACTATTTGGCTCGCATCACCTTGAATAATTAATAGAAAGGAATACGTGCATAATTTTGACGCGAAGCCATTTTAATGAAAGTATTACGGTAGGTGGTTTGTCACAAAGCTTAATTAGGATACCAAAGATCAGATAATTTGAGATAATGTTCAATCTCTTAATATATCTCATGTATAGAGTTCATCATCATACTTACAACTAAACAATTTACACCAACATTATGCAAAGAACAATTACAAATTATCTTGCATTTACAACCAAAAAGAAAACAAACCATCCTAAGCAGTTACAAATTCTTCTTCCCGAATCTTCTTTCATTAAACCCGTCACACACATAATTCACATCAAGTTTTAATGAAAAGTTTGTATTTTTATAAAAACATGATTTGATTGGTTTTATTTTTATTTGGTTTATGTCTTCTGATTGCAGTGGCGATTGATTTGGTTTGTAGGTTTTGATTGTAGCGCCGATTGAGAACAACACAATATTTCATCACCAACAAAAATTAGCATGGTTTTGAGTTCAATCTCCATTGGTGAGTTATTTGACTTTTTTAGAAATTCGTTGTAAAGATAGGCCTAGAATTTTGTATGATATGATTTGTACTCTTAACGGATATGAACTATGTCATAAACCTAACATGAAATGGATCACGGAAGAAGACATAAAAGATGAATGAATAATTCAATCCCTTCCCACTCACAGGGGTTCTTCTATTGAAGAGGTAACATTACGTAATAAACACTTAGATACAGCCCGTGTGCATAGGGATATGCTTAGAGAAAAAGAAAATTGTGAATGTATATATGTAGACACAACAAATGTAATTGATATTAATGGATAATATGTTTGCTCTTTACATGTCTTATAGCAAAAAAATTAATTACTGTGAACACTTAGATAACTGAATAAATGAACAATGTAATGGTATATACTATTGGACTTATAAGATTAAATACTATTGGTCTAGAAGGCTAGAATACCTGAATATTATTTTCAGTTTTTTACTCGACCTCAATTAAAGGTGATGAAATAACAACATTGACCAACAAAATCCGACCATCACCAAAACATGAGAGTTTTAAACATGACAAAAATTAGTGCTGAACATTACGTTATGAACACTTAGATAGAGCCCGTGTGCAACGCACGGGTCTGAATGACTCAAATTAGTCACAAAAATTACGTTATCAACAATTAGATAACTGAATAAATGATCAATGTAATGATGTTCTCTCTTCTACTTATAAAGTCATTTTGAGTGTTTGTGATATCAAATCACAACTGATGAACCTATTGAACAACAAAATGACATAAATTAGGGTTGAGCAATACGCTACGAACAAATAGAGCGAGCCCGTGTGCATCACACGGGCCCCAACCATTCAAAAACAACAAAGTCTGCTTTAAAGCCCATGAAAATTTAATACCCACTAGCCCTATAAGAAAATATAAAGACCACAAAACCAAAACAAACTCACACATTTTTAAATTTTTAAAAAACAAAGTAAAGAATAAAATTAAACCAACGCCAACAAAAAACTAGACGAAAAAAATAACAACTTTCATTGAATATTCAAAAAACGTTTCATGCAACGAACTAAACTATAGATACGCATACACTCACCAATACACAAAAAATTACGCGATAAACACTTAGATTCAAAGTTTGTGCGTAGTACGGGTTCTGAATGTCTCGTAAATTGCAAGCGTATCGCATAAATCCAAAACTTAAATTGGATTTGGGTCAACTAATCTATTCAATAAGACAATAATATGATCATCTATTAATATAAGATTATGTACGTAGATGGTTTCTATCCATGCACATAAATATATAGTTTTGCAACTTTTTTTTTTGAGCAAAATATAGTTTTGCAACTTGAAAAGACAAAAAGTATGCACACCTGGGCACAAGGATATTCAATAACTCGACAACCAAGCACATTGATTGTTCATTACAATCTATACATACTAATAAACGTGAATAATGTACTACCCTATAAAGCACAAAATGAAATAAATGCGCTGACGTGTCTCAGTTCTGATTGGCTGGAGACTTAATGCTGTACAACACCTCACTGCCATTCTTCAATATACTCTCTATATTTATGACATTCTTCAATACACTCTCTACATTTATGACATTCAATGCAATCGGTTACAATCAACTCCATATCAATCTTCCTCTACACGCTCCCTAAATCAATTTAATCTCAATCATTCAATCCATACCCTCGGTTCAAAACATCAACAATGTATACCTATCATCCGATTAAAAAACAACACACCTATTATTAAAGATTGAAAACAAGTTGAGATCCAAATCGTTTCCATACTTCTTCTCTGTCAAACCGATTCAACTATAATCAAGAAAATTTTTGGAATACAACACCGTGCTAGTCATTTGTATTCTATCATAATCGAAAATTTGGTATGTACCTATTTAAATTTAATATTCAGGGTTTCGAATTATTATTTGCAAATTGCAATTATTTTGTTTCGATTCAAATGTTTAGGGTTTCGGATGATTATTTAGGGTTAACTTAAATATTTATGTTAAAATTGTTTGTGTTTACTGAGAACCCTAAAAAAATTGGGGGAAATCACCTTGATGAATTATTGGGTTAAAATTTGACTGCTACTGTATTCAATTTATCAGTAACCAAGGAAATTGTGCTTGGATATAATTTTGATATTTTTTGATTTTTTAAAATTTTTTATACAGGATTTCATGTATAAATAATTATTTTAATTATTTTAAATAATGGACTGTGGCTTAGAGGTGTTTGTTTGGGTTGGTCGAACAACACAATTGGACGATAGAAAAGCTGCCCTGAAGGCTGCAGAGGTAAGTTTGTTATTTGAATTCTCATGTAAATTATTATATCAGTTACTTATAGTTACCATTAACCATTTACAGGAGTTTATCACCAGCAATAATTGGCCAAAAGCCACCTGTGTAACACGAGTAATTCAAGGTTATGAGTAACATTCTTTCAAGTCTACCTTTGATTCCTGACCACCATCAATTACACCTTCTGCTGAGAATAGGGAAAAAGTCGCTGAGAATGGAGGAAAAGAATCAGGTAATATGAATGGTCAATTTGAGTTGTGTTTTATTTCGTACGGGTCAGATAGGTAGAATTGGACTTTGAGTTTCTTATTCTACTTTTGCGTTGTAGCTCTATTGAAGCAACAACAAGTTGGTGGACCAAAAGGCAAAGAAAAAAAAATGTTCCTGAAGTAGAGGAAATTGTTCCACCTTTGCTTAATTTGAACAGAAAACTTGAGGTTTTGATCACAACCTTCTTTCTGTACTAATTTGTTCCATTTTAGGGTTCATTCATATTTTAAACTTATTATTGTGTTTAGGTACGGTCTCTTGATGGTGGTGGAAAGGATAACATTGAGGTAAATCCAACACAAAAATTCATATATAAACAGAAAGAATTTAGTGATTGCATTTTTAATTCTTCTCTATTACAGGAGGACCAAAATACAGCTTAGCAGCTGACTACATCAATGTTTAACTCACATACGGGGAGACATGTTAATTGCTCTTACTATTAGGGGTAGTAAAGCATGTATGTCCACAGGTTTGGTGACTGATCGACTTATTAACCACTTTGATGCTTTACATTAAAGCTAAATTTCAGTTTGACATCTCTGCGATTGTTGATCCCAGTTGAGCTTAATGATCGTGTTAATTATCTTAGACAAAGATCTAAGACAATAAGTATAGAAACTGTTTTTGAACAAACTATTAAATACTATGCGGAAATTAGTATTTAATCTTAAGAAGAATTATAAATGAACACACAAGAATTCTCAATAAACACTTCAATATATTAATACGACAGCTCAATAGCAACACGGTTACAAGAAACCTTGAAGTGAAAACAAAACGTAATACGTGCATTAAACCCTAACCCTAGATCCTCCTTTTATAGATTAAGGAGTCCTAGTCGGCTACAAAGACTTTCTATACAAGATAATATCAAATCGTAACTTTACCATTATTATCTTAACAGACTATACATGTTTATCTAATAAGCAGCAGAATAATTACTCTAGCATCAGAATCTTAGTAGGCTAGCAGTAGAATCACACTTAGCTTATTTCATCTTTCGTCAGTTAAACTCCAGCAGCAGAATGTATACACTAGCAGTAGAATGATTAAGCCTAGTAGCAGAATCATACTTAGTGTATTTTTCCTTAATTATCATGAGCAGCAGTATAACACATAAAGCAGCAGCATCTTCAAACCCAACAATCCTCCCCTAAACTTGATATTTTTCTTCAAAAATCATCAAGTTTCTTCTAATCACAGACTAACACCAGGAGGATGCTTCCAAACACTTACTGCTTCTTCATTTGCTTTTGATACTTTCTTATCAGTTTATATGCCTGATCATCTGTCATGAAATCCTTTTGTAACTCTAACTTCCCAGGCTACAACATCTAATAAAGAATATCTTTCTCCCAATTCAATGCAGGGTAGTCCTTTTCAGCCAACATATAAATAATCAACCCTGGACCAGACAGAGCATGAACTCCACATGACTAATACAAATACCATCTATGAACTTTGGTATACTTCAATTTTCTCCATTCTAAGTCACTGTCATGAGGTTCAAACATGATTTCCAAATAATAATAGATTACCCTCTCAGCAATCTCCTCTGGTCTCTCATCTCCATACTTCTCCTTATACAATCTCCAAAGAGTGACTACATCATCTCTATCCATCCAATATAACATCTGTGAAAACCTTGTATATCTATAGTAAACACCATTTGCTCTCTTGAATTCCCAGAAGGCCTCACTTCCATCTCTTACACCAAATGTGTATGAAATGATAGGGGATTTTTCTTGTGGAGGAACTACATTTGTGATCTCAGTTTCTTGATGCTTAGACACAACTGTAAACTCCATGATCATCTTCATATCCTCTGCAGTCACCTCTTCAAAACTGCTCTCTGAATCACTAAACTTTATTGGTGTGGTTCTTTTCTTCTTCCTGGCCCTCATTTTCATTCTTCTCCCTGGCCTTTTTACACCAATAGTAGAGCTTCCTTCCTCTTTTCCTTCCTTTTTCACAACTTTTTCTGTCTCATTCTTCTCATTCTCTCCTTTCTCCTTTTCAACTGCAACATCTTTCTCACTTACAACCTTTTCTTGCACAACTTCAGATACTTTCTTTGTAACATTAGCATCTGGATTCATATAAAAGTTTGGTGCCATACGTCTTGTAAGTTTTGCAATATCAGCATCTGACATGGGTTCAATAGGTCTGTTTATCCTTGCATAAGCTTCAAAATATGCCTTCTCAATAGTAGCATGAGTCATCCCTTTGAAAGAGCTAGCTTTCTAGTAGGCTTGATGCTTCAGATAGCTTTTCATGTAAATTATCTGGTCAGCTCTTGAAGGCTTCTTCTTCTTATAACCACTTTTCTTTTGACTTTGTTTCTTTCTAAATTCTCCCAACAGATCATCTATAGCACTTTGTTGCTCTTCAGGAGTGTATCTTTCCCTTTCCTCTTCTTGAGCCTTCATAGCCAATTCCCAGTCAGCTTGTTCCTGCTTTTTCCTTTCAATTTCTTCTTCTGCATCAAATTTTGCTTTCAATTTTCTGGCAAAAATGGTGATTGAAATTTGAACTTCTGCTTGGGTTCTTCAATCAAAATTTCTTTCCCCTTGTCTTTTGTTGAAATTGTTGGTTGTGCAGGTTTTGGTGTTGGTGCAGGCTCTCTAATAGTGACTCCTTTAACTGGTCTTCTTAGAGGTGGTGGTATTGTTTAAGTTTGTACACCAGTAGGTTCAGGTTCAGGTTTGTGTGGTGATTGTTGTTGTTGTTGTTGTGTTGATGTTTTGGCTTTAAGGTTTAACATCATCTGGGCTATTGGTATTGTGTCTTCATTAGACTCAGCAGTAGGTTTCTTTTCCCCAGCAGTAGAACCTTTTCCTATACCAGCAGCAGCCTCATTTACCTTAGCAGCACTGTCTTTTACACTAGCAGCAGGATGCCCTGCACCAGCAGCAGAATCACCCTGTGCCACTTTTTCAACACTACCATCAGCAACACCATCTTGAACATTAGTAGTATTATCCAAGATCTTTTTCCCTGAGTTTAAGGCTACTTCCTTCCCAGACATATCCTTCACCACAAAATCTTCAGCAGCAGAACCATTATCAACATCCATGTCAATATTCTCACCACCCTCATTACCAGCAACACCTTCATCAACTTGCTTTTCCACCTCCCCTGAATCCTTGATAACCTCCCCTGTTTGGGAGCATCATCCCCCAAACTTGGTTTGGAAACAACCTTCTTGGACTTTGTCTTTCCTGATGTAGAAGCCCTTGGTTTTTGAACTCCCTCAAGTTGAATTTTCAGGAGTGGGTGTGTGATGGGAAGCTGTTGGGTTTTCAGCTTCTTCACCCTGAGTAGCAGCCATGTTTAAAATATGTGGGGACAAAGGAGTTATTCTCCCAGAAAAACCAGTCCCATTTTTCTTCAAATAAGTAAACATTTTGCTGATAAGTTCAGGACTTGGATGAGTCCCTCTATGTTTCAAAGGTTCTTTTAATTGATTATTTATGAGTAGTTTCAAAAATCTTGGGTAAACATAAATTTTTCCAGAAATATGCTTTTTCAACCCTTCAAAAATCAAAGCCGAAGAATTAAAAGGTTGGCCTGTGGCCAGACAAATCAAGGCTGATACTTGAGTTGTACTAAACTCATTCCATCCTGTAGTTTTAGGGCTAAGACAGTGTAAAAGGGTGTGAAGAAGGAATTTCCATTGGGGACAGAGGAAACTTTTGAAAAAATTTAAATTATCATTTTTCCTCTCGTACCCAATATTTTCATGTTCCTGAAAAATAGTAGAAGTAGGAAGACAAGTTGTTGCTTCATCATCTTATATGGGAAGCATTAAGAAAGTCGATAACTTCAGTAAAACCCTCGTCTTCTGGGACTTTTTGAAGAAATGCCACTTGATTGTGGTTGGCGGAGTATTCGCGTCTCGTCATTGTGAATTTGGGTTTTGATTTTTGGGGGTTTTTGATCGGATGATATAAAGATGTGTTAGGGTTTGAATTGGGTGTAAGTTTGGGCGCTCAAAGTTATTGGTGAGATCGAATTGGGTTTTTATACCGTTTAGATCTGATTAGGGCTTTAGTAGCGCCAAGTTACACTTTTGACCCTTTACTTTCAAACGCAGCAACATAGCTCCAATAGTTGCAGCAGCAGAAAGTTTTTGCTTAGCAGCAGAAACTTTTGAACTAGCAGCAGAATGCACTCTGAGCATTCCAAACACCTTGTTCTCATCAATCAAGCATTTCCCATCAACTAATCCTGCAAAAGATTAGTCCAAAACCACAAAAACACAAGCAAGAATATTCCACAATACACATAATCAATAGTTATATTCAGCAGTTGAATAAACAACTAGCAGCAGACTGAGTATAACTTAGCAACAGATAACACATTACTTAGCAAGCTTAAGAAACAACTTATTTTAGTTAACAACAGCACAAATCCTTACAAACTTTTTACCAAAACATACAGAGATAAGATTTTTTAAAGATTGATCATCCCTATACTAGCAATTAAAAATTGAAATCTACTTACATCAAAACCTTTAGTAAGTAAATCTGCAACATTGTTGTCAGTATGGATTTTAACTACTTGAATTAGCTTTTTCTCATAACAATCTCTGATAAAGTGATGTCTTATCTCTATATGCTTAGTTTTAGAGTGAAAAATAGGATTTCTTATAATACACATTGTGCTGTTATTATCAATATAGATTTTGGTGTTCATAAAGTTGTACCCATAATCCAGCAGTTGCTTCTGAATCCAGAGCACTTGTCCACAGCAACTAGAAGCAGCCACATTCTCTGCCTCAGTTGTTGAATTAGCCACCACAGTCTATTTCTTGCATTGCCATGAGATCAACCTATGTCCAAGGTACTGACATCCTCCAGTGATTGACTTTCTATCCAAACTTCCTCCAGCATAGTCACTATCTGAGTATGCTACCAAATCAAAAGGTGAATCCTTAGGATACCAAAGGCCCAACCTAGGTTGACTCCTCATGTACCTAATAATCCTCTTAACAGCATTCAAGTGTGAGACTTTTGGGGACACTTTAAATTTGGCACAAGCACACGCAACAAACATAATGTCTGGCCTTGAAGCAGTTAGATACATCAATGAACCAATCATTGATATATAAAGATGTACATCAACCTCTTCCCAATCTTCATCCTTGAGCAAAGGCTTGTTGGTCTCCATTGTTGTCTTAGCTGGCTTCATATCAGTAAAACCAAACTTCTTCAAAATATCAGCCACATATTTGTTTTGGCTGATGAAAATCCCATCTGCTTTTTGCTTAACCTGAAGCCCCAGAAAGAAAGTGAGTTCTCCCATAGAACTCATCTGAAATCTGCTATGCATGAGCTTCTCAAATTCCTCACATAACACCTTATTTGTAGACCCAAAAATGATATCATCTACATAAACTTGAACTAGTAGGATATCCTCTTTGTCTTTCTTGATGAACAAAGTCTTATCATTGGTTCCCCTTTTGAAACCATTAGATAATAGATACTTGGACAAGGTGTCATACCAAGCTCTTGGAGCCTGATGTAATCTATACAGTGCTTTCTCCACCTTATATACTCTGTTAGGAAAGTCATGATCCTCAAAACCAGGTGGTTGCATCACATAAACCTCTTCATCAATCTTTCCATACAAGAAAGCACTTTTCACATCCATTTGGTACACAGGAAAGTTCTTGTATGAGGCATATGCCAAGAATAGTCTGATAGCCTCTATTCTTGCAACAGGGGAAAATACCTCATCATAATCTATTCCTTCTTCTTGAGTGTACCCTTGAACCACTAGTCTTGCTTTGTTTCTCACCACAATTCCTCTTTCATCTCTTTTGCATCTGAACACCCATTTTGTACCAATTGCCCTCTTCCCATTAGGCAAATCAACTAATGTCCAGACTTCTTGAAGCTTGAACTGCAACAACTCCTCTTGCATAGCTTCAACCCAACTTTCATCTTGCATAGCTTTATGAATGTTCTTGGGTTCCTCTTGTGACAAGAAACAGGCAAACATACAATTTTATAGATCCTTATGGCTATTCCTCTGATGTAGAGATTAAGCAAATAATCCCTGATCAAGCAAATCACTCAACCCCTTTGTTTTACTTCTAGTCTGTACAACAGATTGAACATCACCAATTATCTGCTCCTTTGGATGATTCTTGTGTATCCTAGTTGTTGGAGTAGGACTAATGATGCGTGGTTTTGCAACCTTACAACAGGTTTTACCTCTCGAGGGATCTCAAGAGGCTTACAACCCCACCAGGCAGTGTACCTGACCGATGTAGTATAGTGTAGTGGTAAGTACGGGGGATTGATCGTTCTCCACAGGGAATAGTGTTCGTTAGGTATGAAAAACTACTCTAATAGGTCTAAGGGTGAGAGAAGATTCTTTTTATGTTTTTATAATTTTATGAAAGCAAGTAAAATCTCGGGTTTGAAAGAGTGGGCGGAATTAGTTGCTAGTCAACTAACCCAAGTTACTACGAATGCAAATAAAATAAAATAACAGAAAATGAAAATGTGGTGAAACTTATATGGAGAGAAATGTGTTTACTTAGATTTCCTTACTCCCTAACTATCTTTTACCGGTTGATTAGTGTGTATTAATTGCGTGGATGACGGGTGTATTCCTTAATACCAATCGTGGGGTGGCGTACGTACTTCCCCAACTCTATGAACTCCTACTTCACTCCTATGTCGAGCCGGCTAAGAAGCTCCTAACATGGGATCACTAGAATTCGCTCATGCATTAAATACAACCATAAAAACCTTAGTACGCATTGGTTCATGTTTCTTAAGACGTTCAAGCAAGTTACCGAATAGGAAGTTAGCCAGTTTTCTTAAGCCTAATATAGATGAACAATCATCCCATACAATTAATAACACACTAATAACCAACAATCAATAGCTAGGTTTCATTAGATCTAAGCAAACACAAAGAAAACCTAGCCTAGCATGTTAAACAAAAGACAAGAACAAGATAGAATCAAACAACACATAGACATATTGAATGATTAATTGATAACTTATCTTCAATGTAACATGGAAGATCTCAAGGCAAAAAGCCTTGAAAAAGCTGCTAAAATCGTCTTAGGGTTTTTCACACACAAAGTTCCACACTAATGACAAAAAATTGCAAAACTATATATAGAGATCAATGGCTGACGGCGTCACGTTGTAGATTCTGACGCCGTCACCTCGCCGCTTTTAGGGTTCCCGGATGGCCTTCCTGGGCCGTCCCTCTTTAGACCTCCAAAATCCGTTCTGGCTTATCAAGGCTTGACGCCGTCAGAAATAAGCTTGACGCCGTCCCTCTTTAAATTAAGCCGTGACGACCTTGATCACTTCAAAAGGTGACGCCGTCAGATTTTCCATGCAAAATTCTCTGGCTTATCATGAGTAATTTTCATATCCACCTTTTTCTTGCCAAGCCGTGACGCCGTCCAGGGCAATACCTGACGCCGTCAAAGGTACTTTTCAGCCGATTTTGAGACTTTGTCGATTTCTTCACTTTTATGCTCCAAAAACGTCCAAAATGCTTCCTTTTCCAGATTTCTTCTCAAAAGTACCTAAAATGACAAAAGGAACAATTTAGGGCAATATTTGATCAAATAAATACGATTTAGGGCTTAAATGACCCCTTAAAAGCGGTACACTTTTCGCTTCATCAACTAACAGGAATATCATTCTCCATATTTGATAAATCAGCTCCAGCCCCAAAGACATCCAAAGCTTCATCATCTATGTCTTCATAAATATTGACCAAGTCAGGTATCTCATCAGAAGTATCATCATCAAAATTCCCAACTTTGTTAGCAGCATAAGACTTGGGCACAGCAGCAGAACCACTAGGCTTAGCAGCAGAATGTTTGGTACTACTGCCAGGCATAGCAACAGGATATTTTGGCTTAGCAGCAGAATGGGAACTACTACTGCTAGCTTTCTTTCCTTGGCTTCCATGATTTGCTGACCCTTCATTCCTTTCTTCATCAATATTCTTGCCATCATTTGAAGGTTTATCACCACCTTCTGCATCATCTTTTGGTACATCCTCATGAACAGCATCACCTGTGAACTCTTGCCCTCTTTCTCTTTTGGTGTGAAGAACTGATCAAACTTCCATTTCTCAATCAAGACAAATTCCTCTGCAGATGCATCCTTCTGAGCTTGTGTACCTGCATTAGGGTTAGCTTGTGTACCTGCAGACATGTTAGTAGAACCTGCCAGCACTGGCACATAATTAATAGATTTAGTCAAAGAATCAATATCAAAGAGCCATTCAGGTCCACTTCCTGCAACATTAGGGGTATTTTCACTAAACCTAACATGCAAGTTTTCTTCTACATGCCTAGTTCTGTTATTGAATACCCTAAATACTTTGCTTTTAGTGGAGTATCCAACAAAGAAACCTTTGTCTGCTTTCTCATCAAACTTGCCTAGCTGGTCATAGGTATTTAAGATAGTGACAGGACACCCAAATGGTTTCACGAAATCTATCATAGGTTTCCTACCATGCAATAACTCATAAGGGGTCTTGTTATGAGGCTTAACTACCTTACTTCTATTTTGCACAAAAACAAGCAGTGTTGACTGCTTCAGCCCAAAAAGCAGTAGGTAATTTTGACTCAGACAACATTGTCCTAGCAGCCTCAATTAATGTCCTATTCCTCCTTTTAGCAACACCATTTTGCTAAGGAGTTCTAGCCACACTAAACTGTCTTAATATACCTTTTTCCTCACAGAACTGATTCATTACTTGATTCTTAAATTCAGTTCCATTGTCACATCTGATTACCTTAACCTTATGATTTACTAGGTTTTCTATTCTTGTAATGAAAGCCTTAAGAATGCCAGAAGTCTCATCCTTAGTTGCTAAGAAGAATACCCAGGTAAATCTACTAAAATCATCAGTGACAGCTAAGCAATACATCTTTTTATTCAAACTCTTTACAAAAGTTGGTCCAAACAGATCCATATGTAACATATACAAGGGCTCAGAAATAGAGTTCACCGCTTTGGACTTACAAGAAGCTCTGTGTTGCTTTCCCATCTGAGAAGCAACACAGGTTTCAGAATTTTCAAAAACTTTTGAAGGTAAACCTCTTACAAGGTTTCCCTTAACCAATTTATTTATTGTTTTGAAATTTAAATGTCCCAATCTTCTATGCCAAAGCTTGGATTCATCAACTGTGGCCTTTGCAAACAGGCAAGTTAAATCTCTTTTGGGAATAATGTTCTTTATGTCCACACTGTATATATTATTTGTTCTAGGGACTCTAAGTAGCACAGATGAATCATCAGGCAACTTATAGTCAGGATATAAAACAAGACATTCAGTGTCTATAAAAAGAACAAAATTCTTTTTGTCACACATTTGTGAAACACTAAAAAGATTGAACTTAAGCCCCTCTACAAAGTACACCTTTTCAAAATCCAATTTTCCTGTTCTAAGAGTACCTTTACCAACTATCTTTCCACCTTTTGGATCATTACCAAAAGCAACATAGCCTCCATTGTAAGCTTCAAAATCTTCCAGGTTGCTTCTGTCTCCAGTCATATGTGAAGAGCATCCACTATCAAAAATGCATTTGTCCTTTAGCTCCAATTGTAGATTGCCCTGCACAAAAAGTAAAAGAGTTAGTTTCTCTTGGGGACCCAAGCCATCACTGACTTGGGTCTGCCTTATGCATCAACATAATCAAATTTCTTCAAGTTCATTGATGCACTGCTGTGTCTGAGAACATGATCTAAAACCTTGATTTTAGGTTTCCAGACCCAACATGCTGAGGCCTTAAAAGCATAAAAGTGATTGCCCACAACAGTGTCTGTTATCACTTTAGGCTCAGCAGCAGAAACTACTTTTGCCTTAGAAGTAGAAACATCTTTGTTCTTTAGAATGGGCCTATTTGGTGCAGCAGCAGTAATAGTCCTAGTAGCACCATTTCTCAACAAGACTTGTTTGGGAACCATGTTTCTATTGGGGTGGGGGTGAGTCTTTCTAGCAAAATTCTTATGGTTCACCCCAGTGTATTGGTTCCAGACTGGTCTTTGGTAGTAGTAACAATCTTCCTGAAGGTGCTCAAAACTACCACAACTGTAACAGGCCTTTTTAACCAATTCAAAGTCACTACCTAATTTTTGTGAGATTACGCTGTTCCAATTTCTTTGGTTTCCCTTAGGCCAGTTAGTAGTTTTCCTAGGAATTTCTCTAGGTTTTTCATCAATTTCAGCCATTTTCCTAGAGATACTGCTACCTAACACAGGTTTAACAAACTCAACATGTTTAGCTTTTGATTCAACTGTGTTAAATTTAGTGACTTTTGACTCAACAGATTTAAGAATTTCTTCCTTTTTAACTTTAGGTGTTGACTCAGTCTCATCATCCTCACTATCTGACATCCAATCTTCAATGATTGGTGCATCAGAAAACAACTTTTTCTCCACCTTAGGTGTACAAGTTCTATCAGGTTTTTCATCATTTGATACACTGGTTTTACTTACAGGTTTTGCATCCATCTCAGTTATGAAAGACAATTCCTTCCTAGGAGGTGCAAAGGCACTTTTGACTGGGGGAGCTACTTCAGTATAACCTAAGCCACTTCCTCTTTTCATTAATTGACTTTCAACTGCCTTATTTGCTATAACAGATGCATATTGTTGTTTATCTATCCTAACAACATGCTTTTCTTTCTCATTCAAGGCTACATCTCTAAGTTTTTCAGCCTCTTTTACTCTCTTATTAAGAACATTGATTTCACAGTTTTTCCTAATAAGTTCACCTTCACGACCATTAGTCTTATCAACATACTCAAGTTCATTTTGCTTAAGGCACTCAAGTCTATCTTCAACAGATTTTAAACCATATTGATATCCTAAGTTATCAAGTTTTAATTTTTCAAGTTCCATTCTTAAACTCTCATTCCTAGACTTGAGTTCCTCTATAGTATCTAAGCATGATTTAAATGAACATGAAGACTCATTTGATACCTCAGAGTCTGATCCAGAGGAGGAGTAACCCATAACAGCAAAGTGTTGTTCTTTGGGTTCTTCATCAGCCACCAATGCATAGTTGGGTCCATCCTCAGCTTGGTTACTCCAGTCAAAGTCTCCCAAGCCATCACATGACACCATAGCAGTAGTAAGGTTAGCCTCTTCAATAGGAATTTGCCTTGTGTTCTCCTTATTCTTCTTGGGTGCTCTTCACTCCCTTGCAAAGTGCCCCTTTTTCTGGAAGTTGTAGCTCTCAATCTTTGATTTATCAAACCACACACTACTCTATCTTCTGTACTTGAGTTCTCTACCAGTCCTCTTCAGAAACCTCCTAGCCCTCATATTCAGCATTGCAAACTGCCACTGTAAATCAATCTCCTTAAGATCATCAGGATCAATTTGATCTAGATCCTGAGTCATAACAGGAGTATTTGTAGTAAGTTCAGCCAAATAACCATAAATAGCAGCATCACTGATGGTGTCACTATTTGTAGAGCCAGCAGCAGAAACACTTGAACCAGCAGCAGAAACAATATGACCAGCAACAGAATAAGTTTCTTGAGAGCTACCAGAAGCCTTGTTGTTTGAAGACATAAAAGCAAGGTTGTTTGAACTAGAATAAGAGTTGGATGATCCCTTGACTTCAGTTTCATATATCTTCAAGTTGTTGTACAGATTATCCAAAGTCATTTATTCAAAATCAGGCTTGTTCCTCCAAACCACTGTATGAGTATTCCGTTCAGGTGCTAAGCTCCTCAGAAACTTAAAATTTACATCTTCTTGGGCAACAGGAACCTTCAGAAGTGCCAACTGACTTACTAGCTTCTACAATCGATCATAAGTGCCATCAATGTTTTCATTGCTCAAATTGTTGCTTCAGCAAATTCTTTCTTGACTTTTTGGTGGCATCATTCCAACCAAATATGAGTTCAATCGCTTCTATCAACTCGACTTTGTGTTACTGAAACCCAATTGGTACTCATTGGGTATTCCCATCAAAAGAAGATTGTGAGTCTTAACCTCTAGTCGCCTTTGAGCCTTCTCCTCATTAGTCTTAATGGGCAACAGTGACCCATCAGCACCCTTAGCAGGTAAAGTATCCCCAGTTTCAATGATTTCCCACATGGAGTAATCAAGCATCTTAACATACTGCTGGATCCTCATCTTCCAGAGTTCGTATTCTCCAACCTTGAGCATTGGTACCTTAGAAGCAGTCACCATATGAGTAGTTTCAGAATCCATTGCTTTAGCAGATGATGAACAGATCCGAATGTTTCAAAAATTCTTCTTGGTATCAGTTTCTAGATCACAAGCTCTGATACCACTTGTTGATCCCAGTTGAGCTTAACGATCGTGTTAATTATCTTAGACAAAGATCTAAGACAATAAGTATAGAAACTGTTATTGAACAAACTATTAAATACTATGCGAAAATTAGTATTTAATCTTAAAAAGAATTATGAATGAACACACAAGAATTCTCAATAAATACTTCAATATATTAATACGGCTGCTCAATAGCAACAGGGTTACAAGAAACCTTGAAGTGAAAACAAAACATAATACATGCATAAAACCTAACCCTAGATCCTCCTTTATAGATTAAGGAGTCCTAGTCGGTTACAAAGACTTTCTATACAAGATAATATCAAATCGTATCTTTACCATAATTATCTTAAGAGACTATACATGTTTATCTAATAAGCAGCAGAATAATTACTCTAGCAGCAGAATCTTCGTAGGCTAGCAGTAGAATCACACTTAGCTTATTTCATCTTTCGTCAGTTAAACTCCAGCAGCAGAATGTATACACTAGCAGTAGAATGATTAAGCCTAGCAGCAGAATCATACTTAGTGTATTTTTCCTTAATTATCATGAGCAGCAGTATAACACATAAAGCAACAGCATCTTCAAACCCAACAGCGATAAAATAACCAAATTGACCCATTCATAAGTAAATTGGTATATTGTCACCTAAACATACCATATTCATTTTATTTTTTTATTTGTAAGTGAGAAGGGAAAAAGAATAAGGGAGTTGACTTTTATTGTTTAGAAGTGATTCAAGTTCCCTGATATGCTAAATAAGTCAACAACAGAGGGCTCTATGTCATTGCTCAAGCTACATCTCTGTGTTACAAGCTTCTTGGAGGCCTTGCTATTCGCAGGTTTCTACACATTTATGATTTTTGCCATTACTTATAAAAGTTTGAGGTTTGATAAGACTATTGACTGATATTACATTCAAATTTTTACAGGGTTACAGTGGTGTATTAATGTTTGTTATGGGGAATGGAGCAAAGGGTTGTGAGGTATGTTACGATATGTAGTTTTTTCTCTTTAGGCCTATATGACAACTTGTGTTACTATTCCTAATATTGTTCATCATTCTCAAGTGATTATCAGTGGAAAGCTTAGGGCTCAGCATGCAAAATCAATGAAGTTCACCGATAGATATATTATAACCTCTGGTGAACAGTCTAAGAGTATATATTGATTCTGCTGTGTGACATGTCCTTAGACAGGTAAATCGAATATACTCCTAAATGTTTTTATTGCATAACGTTCATGAGTCATATACCAGCCCTTAACTGAAATGGTGTAAAATGACATACTATGTTCCTTTTGAAAATATGCTTGATCACTGCAGTAGTACCACCCCACAATCTATAGATTCATGCGCTTATGAGACCCTTTGTCTAGCCATCGCCCAATTAAATAAGGTACAATTACATTTTCATTGTTGTGGTGGCTCTTATGTGCCTATTTGGGTACAAAGTTTTTTGCTCAGGGTCTTATTAATAAGTCAGGTTATTTGATTGTTAAGACTTTTTAGATCACGTTTGAGGTTGCCATTGGTATTAGTAAGTGTGGATATGTTTTTATTACAAAATATATATTAAAGGTTAATACATGTTATAAGGTCACAGATAGACCATTTATCTTGACAATATGGAAATCTTATACGTTTTCTCATCTATTAAACATTTCTACGCTAAGGTGCATCCTTGCCTTTTTCATACCAGGATTTGCTAGTATAGTTTTATACCCTTAATATTTATACTTATAGTTATCATTTTCAATTTGAAAGGGACCCTCCTATGCAACATGTTGATGCTATGAGTGCCACTGAAAGTGTAGTGGCAATAGTGCTGGTGTGTGGAGCGTAGGTTGTGGCTAGGTAAATGTTAGTACATTTGTTCACATTGTTGTTTTATAAAATCACGTATAAGATTCATAGTATTTAGTAAACTTATGGCATATTTGACCGACTTCCCTATTTTTTAGCTATACATTCCTTTCTTTTTCTTTTTTTTTTTTTGGTTCATTTTTCCTCTTCGAAATGTTGCCTATGAAATATAACCCAAATCAACCCATTGGTAAGTAAATGGGTTGAAATTTTCCCTTCTAACTCTACCCATCTATTTTCCCCATTGGTAAGAATCGTTGGCAAAGAGTATTTAATATTAGTTTTGAGAATTTGATCTTTATGTGATTGTATTGTATTAATTTATACGTTGGTTACACTTTGCCTTATGGATAGAGGTTTGGCGCTTGCTCAATCACGTATCAGATTTTAAATTTTTATACAGTTGCATATTTCATTAGTTTAGTATTTTGGTTTTTAATGTACATGTGTTTAAAGAAAGCTTGCTGGTAGCACCATTGCTGATAATCACCATTGTGATGCTGTTTATTTGTAAGTTAAAGGGTTGCCATCACTTTACCAGATGACTTTTATTGCAGGATGTTATGTTTCCGCATGAAAACCATGGAAATACAGATGGGAAATTGAGGCAGATTGAGAACATTATTAGAGAGGTATCTGTTCTTTTTCTGCCTAAACATGTATATATAGTTTTATTTGATTGAATGATTGATAATTGATACGAGCGGTCTATCTAGAAGACAAATTAAAGAATTGCGAACACTAAAACAATTGATATGTGATCAGCTCAATATCAAGCAGTAGAAGTGTTGTAGGAATAAAGGGATAAAACTGATCTTGTTATTCAAGGAATACAAGACATTTTCTAATAATGTTGAATTCAAAAAAATACCAAATCAGCAATTTCACACACAGTACACAACTTGTAAAGGGAGATAGAAATAACTTTCATATCATCAAAAACTATCAATAACAAAGTTGATCCATTTCTAGATGGATTAGATAAAACCGAAAACATTTATAAAACAAATAATAGCGAAATGAAGAGTCGTAGATGCTTACGGGACTAAAGAGTCATAGGTGCTTCACATCCAGCATATTCTCCATTAAAAATACTCGTCTCGGTTTGCGTTCATGTCTTGTACTCGTTGTCAAATCTGTTCCATTGATCAATTCCCTTCTGTTGTAAGAATCGACCTCGAACTTGATCGTTTACTTAAACAAGATGATTCTACCTCTTTTCTTTACTACAATTGGCAATGGTATTTATTCCATTGCTGTTCACGCATCTCCATTTGTGACACCACAACATACCTTCTTTGTTGGTCATTCTTACTTATTGCGAAAATAGAATACATTAAGCCTGTCTTCAAAAAACCATTTCCAATCCTTTACCGAGTCATCTATATCAAGTAAATACCAATTTCCACTTAGATGTCGTACATAGCATAATAGTGACGAATGTGTGTTCCACCAGCATGAACAGAACACAAAAAGTGTATTCAAATTACATCATGTTTTTAGATCAAAACAAACTGCAGCAACTTCGGAAAACATAATCCTTGTAGAAAATCATGAAAATCCCAACGGTCAGATCGTGCGCCGATGAGTCTTGGATCACATATCCAAAACAGAGCGATCCAACGGTGAACGAATCCGTGCCGCCTGTTTTCCCGCAACTGGCAAACCTGGACGAACATAAACGATTTTTGGGTATTTTTCGAATTGGCAGTAATCTTCTTCATCGATCTCTATCATACGAATAATGCATGTGACCCAAACCAAAGATACAATCCTCATCTTGTATCATCATACACGGATGATATCATAAATAATGTGTCATTAGGGACATCTTGATCAGGAACTTCGGCTTTGATACCAACTGATGTATGATGAGAAAAAGGGGATAAACAATGATCTTGTTGATTCACAAGATACCAAGAACAATTCTTCTAATAATCGTTGATTCACAAAAGAATACCGATAATTAGGCAATTTCACACACACTAACACACACTTGTGTATAGGAGGAAAGAAAATAACTTTTCATATCATCAAAAAAACTAATCAATAACAAAAGCTTGATCCCAATTTATAGATGGGATTTATGATAAAGAAACCGAAACATTTAATAAACTAAATTAAATAGAGGAAAATGAAGAGTCGTAGATGCTTAGGGAACTAAAGAGTCATAGGTGCTTCCACATTCCGCATCAAGAAGCAGCCCCAAACAGTCTGTTGTAGAATTAGTCGGTACTGATTATTTATGCAGGTACAAGCTCGTGTACAGTATGTGAAGGATAAGCACAAAATACTCAAAACTCAGCTGTATCTTTCACAAGTTCAAATTTCAAAGCCTGAGTAGCAACCACAATTGCATCTGCTCCATCGCAATCTCACCAACAGTTTCCTCCTGCCTCCTCCAGTGCAGCATACTAACCAAAACTCTTTAAGCATGCCAATGCCGATCTCCCATCAAGATTGTTACTACCTGCCACCTGGTCAAACTACTTAACCACCATATAGTTATTCAGAAATAGTTATTTTTGGTTTTGCAGGTTTTTAATGGATTACTATGTGAATGTTTATGTGATAGCGCTTGCTGTTGTGCCACGAAGTCGATCCTCAGTTAGACGTGCTGCTGTTTTAGCATTCAAATCAAGATGGAGTTCTGAGTCCTTTTTCCCTCTTTAGTTTTAGCATTCGCATTCATTGCATACTCCATTTTCTGGGCCCACTTGAACTGGATGATGACTTTGTGTTGGTTGTTTGCATTTATTGCAGGAATTGAGGATGATCTTCCACCGTCTCCTTAAAAAGAATTCCAATTGGTTGGCCATGTTGTAGGTAAAGGAATTACCCGCCATTATTGGCTCTGTACAATATCATATAATGTATGGGGAGACTCACATCGAAGCACAAATTCATCTCATGGAGCAAGAAGCATATAGTTCGGTTTTACACTTGAAATTGTTTTATTGATCGTAATATTGGAGTGAGCTTAGAGGTCCATCACAAAGTGTAGTTTAAATTCAAGGGTAAGTCTCTCTGCTCTCTAATCGTTCTTCTCAATTTCACAGTTTTTTAAATCAACTTTAATAGTAGGTTGGCATCAAATTTCAAATTTATCAGCTTATGCATGTATTTAATTGTCTATGAGCAAACAGTGATACATTATCAGTAAGCTCCTAAATAAATATGTAGGGTGTTGATTCTAGGCTTTTTGTGTCAGCAAATTTATGATTTATAAGAGTTTAGAGCATTATTTCGTAATATTTGGTTCATATAGTAACATGTGAGGGACTTTTTTCTAATAACATTAATTACACCAATTTAATAATATTATATATATTATGTTTAGTGCAGATCAAAATGCACAATTCTGGATCAAAATAAAAAAAAGATCAATGAAAGGTATGATATTTTGATGCCAGATTCTTTGTATGAGAAAACCATACACGTGAATCTTGATCACCCTAATATTTCTAACTGATTTTGACATTGTGCTTTGCAGTTTAATGTTCTTCCATTTTGGTGTTTAATTACAGTTTTGACCAAATGGTGAGCTCTCAGTCATGACACTTGTGGTATTGAGAAGGGATTAAATTGTTCGTAGTTAACAGCTGATCACACAACGTGTTTGGGTCGAAACATGTCATTGTTATTTTACGAACTAAAACGGGTTAGGTGAGCCGGTATACTTTTTATCTAAAGATTTTTAATTTTACAATAAACTATTAGTAATATAAGAACATGATTTTATCAATTACATGTGTTATTGATATCTTTCAAATTTTCGTAACAAGTATTTTATATGCAGTAACATGTGTCGAGTAGGCACACCACAAACTACCTTTACCGTCTCTCACATTAAACTCCCAAATGAAAAAGAGGATTGAAATTGGTTATTTTCAACAGAAAAAGGTTCCTCACGAATACCACAACAAACGTTGTCTACAAAGAAGTGCTACAAAGTCTGTGTGATTATAGATTACAGAAAGCATAACATAACTCTTGATCTATAGGGATATGGAGTCTGCTGGGTGTTCATCAGAGAGTTACTAAACACTGCAATGCTGATTCTTCAACGCAGGCGTTAGTTATGTCAACTGATAGGCAAGTGTTAGTTATGTCAACTGATAGACAGGGTTCTTGAGACATCTCACGCTTCAACCAACAATGGGAGTTCTTCCTTGATTGGAGTTCAAGGTGTGGTCAGTTACTTGATTAGTACTAAACATTTTGTACAAATGTTGTTTATTCCAGTTTTGGGTAATTCTTAAGTTTAGTTAGGCATCTGCGGAAGGACACCGGATAAGATGCAAAATGGGTGGTTTGGGTAACAGGCCGGGTTGGTTTTCCTGAAACACTTTTTTTTCCCGAATATTTGGTTCTTATTTGGTATACAGTTATGCGTTAAATCATATAAAAAAAGAGATTATTTCTTTATACAGGGGTATAAAAAGGGTAATGCTTGAGCAGTACCTTAAATAGAAAGTTTAAATCTAAAAAGTTACGGTATTATTATTATAAGAGTTGCAGTTTCAAGGGGTGTTTGGCATAATGTAAATTTGAAGAGTTACGTCATGCTATAAGAGATGCAGTACGTATTATTAGACATTCGATATATATGTTAATATTTTTGAAGTTTATATTTTTTATACTATCCAAGATAATTAAAGATATGTTATAATCTGAGAGTGTTTGGTTTAAGTTGTACACATCCTTTCCCTAATTTCACGACTGCAACAAAGTCAAATTAACACTAATATAAGGGTCTACTCAGAGGCGGCTCTAAGGGTGGCCGGGGAGGCCAACCGGCCAGGGCCCATTTAAAAAAAAAAAATCCTATATATATATATATATATATATTATATTATGTGTATTTTTTTAAATAGGTATTAAACATTTAAACTTGGGCCCAATTAAATTCCAATCTTATAACTAAATCTATAACCCATAATAAATTTATAAGCCCAATAAGGGGTCTAAGGGGCACATTTTTTAACGGCTCGGATAGGGCCCGTAAATCCTCGGAGACGCCTCTGGGTCTACTACACCTCTATTAATGGCTCAATCTTAACAGATTGTGTTTTCATGATTGGGTAAGTTTAAAGTACTTTGCCACCTGCACCATGATCAAATAAGAGTTGTTTCCCGTGTCTAAGAGAGAGAGATTTAGAAAGGCTGTGAGTTTCTCTCTGGCTTAATTTATTTTTCTATTAACTACAAAGAAAGGATATTTATATAATGATTATGTATATCCTGAGGTCATTATAGCTTGGAAGTTCCATCCTAACTACACCACACCAGATAGTTATCAACATGAATTGTTGTACACATCAATACCACCACTTACTAAACACTGGCCTTTCATGAGGTTTAAATATCCATTCATGTTTTGTTTTCCTTTACATTTTTTTAAAACTTATCATTCTCTTTGACCTATATATGGACGAGATGGATTGTTTGGGTTATAAATGAAGGAATACATTAAAAAAGAATGAAGTATGTACCATTTTTGAATTGTTTATGATGATAATTTTAACAGTATATCATAGCATCGAAAACGTGATTGCATCAGGATTTTTTTAATTACGAACATAGCCCAATGAGTTTTAATGTTAGAGATATTTGGATCTCTTTGTACTATAGTCTGGGAGTTAGAATGATGTTATGTATAACTAATTAAGTTTCCATTTCACTATCTCTTTAGTGACAAATTGTAGTTTGAAACATGGCAGATGTGGGAATACTAGGTGTGAGTCGAAGTATAGGCCAAAGCATAAGTAAAGGTCTTAGCAAAGAGAATGGCGGTTGGCATATAGAAGACGTGTTTACAAGAGGTGGTGGTGGTAGTCATGATGGGTAAAAGAGTCGTTAATCACATGAAGACGTCTCTACTTAACATATATTGTTAATGTTTGTGATCTTGATCATCATGCTCAACAAAACTTTATTAATAAGATCTTTAAAATTGTTGAAGATAATGAAATCTTTTAGAGAAATTAGAGATCGCGTTGACAAGTCATCTTCCTCTCTTTGATTGTTTATGTCAACTGTTAATGAGTACTTAAAACAATAATGTTGTTATTGCCTTCGTCAATCTCAGGATTGGAATATCACGAAGTTAGGGTGTGTTAGATGCAAATTTCATTTGCTTGAAAATACGAAGGTTTGGCTGAATTTAGAGTAAATAAGCCAAAAAAAAAAAAAAGAAAAGAAAAAAGACACCCTTTATTATTGCTAATTTTAAAATAAATTATTATTACTAACTTAAAATTAAATTATGCTTCGACCTATACTATTTTGGATTGATAAGTTTTTCAAAAAGAGTGATAAGTTTTCTAGAAAAATTAGGTTGCATTTCCAAACTAAGTTTATAAAAGAGAGGAAGATGACTTTATTATTACTAATTTTATGACAAGACAAGGACAATCTCTCGGGCAAGTAGGTTTGTATTTTCCACGACCTATTTTTATACATGGCCAACTATATGTAGCCTTCTCTCGTGTTAGGAGTAAAAAGGATTGAAGATGGTTATTCATGTTAGGAGTAAAAAAGGATTGAAGATGGTTATTCGTGACGAAGACAGAAAAATGAGTAATACCACCACCAAAGTGGTCTACAAAGAAGTGATACACAATTTATGATCACATCTGCATATACATATAATTGCATTCTTAGAATAAAGGATTAATGTTTTTTATATTTTTTTAGGATTTTTTGGCTATTGTGTTTCATATAAACTATGTTTGATTATTACCAACTATATACTTTACGTTTGTTTATCTCGATGTGTTTTTTTTTAACTTATAACTTCGTAATAAGGAATGTCATTTACTACGTTCTACGACATTACTTAAAAGTAGAAGTTTTTGGTCCACCTGTTTTAATCTTTTTTTTTTCTTTTTTCGTATACAATTGTTGATGCATCATTGAGTTTAGCCTAATAGGGGTATGCGCCTATGACAATTTCAATTTCCACGGAAATGGGGTGTTTGGGACTGCCTATTATAACTTCATGTGCTTTTAGGAAATAACTAGTATGAACTACGAACTATGAACCGTTTTTTACTTTCAGAGAATGAAATTTGGGCCTAAGCAAAATAAACGTAATTAATTATTTTTTTGGGCCTAGTAGCGGGCTAGTAAAATTTACTGTAAATTTAAAATTTGCAATTTAGCAACTTCAGTAGACTCGGATTGTGGCTCGATCTTACGATCGAGTTTACGATCTTACTCACGATCCTACTTCAGATGCGATCCTATCACTATACGACATGATTTTACCTTGTGGGCACGTAAGATCGTACGATCTTACGTGTAAACTCGCGAGTTTGACAGCCTTGGGTGTAAGGGTTTGGTAGGAAACTGATGAGATGGAGGAGCTGCTGGAATTTTCTAGGAGGTGAGGGGAAGTGGGTTATTAGATAAAAGAATATAACGAAGGTACAGTGGAGTTACGGTTGCAACATCTATATATTTTTTAACGGGTACTGTCTATAGTACTGTAGCAACAGTTAAGTAACAGTGTTTTTATTTTACACATCCAATGAAAAAATGGCTAGTGTACCACTCAATCCTCTCCACCAATAGCATGCAAACAACAAACCGTTAAGCACTGTGTATCAATTGTTTTGGGGGAAGCACCCTTCCCCCTTTTAGTATATAGTATATAATTAAATATATGAAACTCATAAGATTGAGTAACCTAGAAATCACAAAAAAGTTAGTATTACTTATGCAATAATGCTACAGTCAAATATAAGGCATTCATGCATGACCAGATCTAAACACACTCCTTGTGTTAGAGATACTTTGAGTAATACTAACTAGCACGCGGAATTTACTAGCTAATACTTATAAGATTATTTGTATTGTATGTATGAATGAATGAAACAGTGTATGAACAAGAGACAATGTAAAACTTCCAAAATGATTCAATATTATATTAATAATACGAGTAATCTTCAATATAACTAGGGTTACAAAAACCTTGAGTCTCTATGAATAATCGTACTTATATATATATATATATATATATATATATGAGGCTAAGCATGATGCATGGAAATGCCACCTCAATGCCACTTGGCATTTACAATGCCACTTGCCAATTTTCCACACGCCATGAAATTATTTAAAAAAATTAGACATTGCTTAGATTCGAACCCTGGTCACTATCCCCACAGCCAACACTCCAACCATTGGAGCAACTATGTTTTTGTGATAGAGATTAGAAAACAAATATGTCATGCTTCAATAATCTACTCCCTAATTATAGGGCAATTCAAAACAAATGGCTTATCAATAACATTTAATTTGATAGTAAAATATGGCAACTCCAATCAATCAGTTTCAAAAATCTTGAATTGTAGCCATATTAAAAATAAATTTATTAAGAGGAGCCTGTAACAATTCGAAATCGCCATTCAAATTAAAACCATGGAAACAACAACAAACCCTAAATCTATCAACAAGCAGCCACCACAACATAATAACATTATTTTCTGAATAATGAGCGAGGGCAAGGAAGAAGCAAACGATGGGTAATTATTTGTAAACGAATATATACATCTATAGCTATATCACTGATACATTTAATAAACCTTTTACAAGATGTGTTGGCATTGGCTTGCGGTCCAGTAACATTAGATTTCCAATCACAGAACGCGTCGGCTTCTTTTCAAGGTATTTACTTTTGACCCTTTTGATCAATTCCATCCACTTTTCCCCTTTTCATCTATTGAGTATCACTCCAACCTAGGTAGATTAAACTATGTACAGTATAAGCTAATTCTGCTTTGAGGGTAGAACCTATTTACATTGTAATTTTAATGTTTTTGATCAAGCAGGTATGTTTATTACGATATATTAGATAATTTTTTTTGTACCATTTAATTTGTGAATTAGGGTTTTGCATGCTGCACTTAGTTGTCTATAATGAGGAATCCCATGATCAACAAGGAAAAGAAGAAAAGGTTTGTAATCTGAGTTACTTTGGACTATATATTTATATAATTGTTCAAATCGTTTTATTGAGTATATCTCTCACCTTTCATTCATTCAATTGTTTATTGATTTATTTTAACATTAATAACAATTGTGATTTGTGAAACATATATATGCATGTATACAAGTTACTGTTATTTGTGATTTGTTCTGAGACCTCTAATAATTTGTCTTTGTTTAAAAAACTGGACAAGAGAATGATTAGAGTTGAGGCTGAGAATGAATCCTGCGAGCATGCTACTATTATAGAGGTATGTGATAATGGTTACATACGTTATATGTATCGTAGACGCGTGATAGATGTGGCGGTATGTATTTTACAACATTTTTTTCTTAATGCAGGTTAACAGTACTAGCACAAAAGGAGTACTATTAGAACTTCTACAAGTTCTGACTGATTTTTTTTTTTATCTAAATACGATAGGCCAATAAGCCTTTAAAATATGCTATTGCAATTCTGAAACACCCTCTTAATCTCATTTTGTTGTGTTCATGATATTTCATTCATCTAAACCATGTTTTCTGTGAATTCTACAGGCATCTATTACACGTTCATTCCAGCAGTATGGCAGCCGAAAATCAAATTAAATATCACCAAAAGGATACATGTTGTGAAGATGGCTAGGGCTTTCGGCCGTAGAAGTGACTGTCTTCAGCACATCTACTGCTAATTGATTTTCAGGTGAGATCAACTTTCAAACTGTTATCAAGATTTTTATTGCTGTTGCCGGAACCTAAAGTATGCTCATATTGTTAAAAAGCATATTTAAGAAGCTTCTTGTGATTTAAGAGGTCAAAGTGGTTGTTACTCTTATTTTTGTTTTGATCTTTACTTGCATATAAGACTTAATGTATCTTCCATAATAGTTCGTGTCGATTGTACATTTGAACTTGCAGAGCTTCACGAGTCTACGAAGCTGCTGCATAATTAGTGCTTGGTTTAAGCCATAAACGTTCATTCTGTTCTTTTATCTTTATTCTGAAGTGACTAATGTTGCAGATTTTGGTTAATGGTTATAGCATTGTGGCAAATACCCGTATGGATTGTTCTTAGCTTACAGACCTCAAGTAACGGTATGTTATATCTTCCTACAACTTTGTTTACATAGTGTTCCTAGGTAGGGCATTAATCAAATAACATCTTAGGTGATTTAGGCATTTTTATTTATTTGGGTCAAATGGGAACTAAATTTTTTTATCTAAAATTACCTTGCCAGTAGGTCTGACATTTATCTTGACAAAAACATTCTCAACCTTTGGATCGTTCTAACTTTCAATCCTGGCCGTACTAACTCCCTAATTTAGGTGACCGCTAGATCAAAAGCAAAATGAGTGGGAAAATGTATTTATTAGAGAGTTACAGAAGTAGTCATCTCAGCTGGATATGACGATTTATCAGAGAGTTCCAGACTTCCAGAAGTAGTCATCTTTGCGGGATATGACGGTGAATTTCATTACCTCTTTTAACCTCATCCGTTTATTTTTATCCATTATAGTTCTATGTTGTGAATTTTGAAAGATGGTGTCATGCTGGATGATTTTGCAGCTGTGTTTTATATGTGGACAGATTGAAATGATGTCCGGGCCCATTGATGAAACTTTAGTCATAAACGCGGCAGAAGAGAAATCAAAAGAGCTCATAAACCAGGTAACAGACTCTGTTAATTTTATACCCGTGTTCATTTTGTTAGTATAATCGAAACCTTAATTTTTGTCACAGTTGCTCTTACGCCTGTTCAATCCCATGAACAAGCAATGTGTATCCAACAAAAGAACAATATTTATCCCACTGAAGTTAATGTATACCTATTATTAACTCAAAACTTGCTGGTCCCATGAAGCATCTCAAACTCAGAACCAATTCTCATTTAACAAATGCAGTACACAAAAAGTATGGAGTCCCCAATTTCCATTCCAGCCAAGACTGCACACTGCACCTATTAAATCTTAACTGTAAACTGCAGACCCAAACAGCCCAAACTGTAGACCCAAACAGCCCTTAATTGCAGACCTAAACAACCCTTATCTGCAGACCCATAACTGCATATGTTTAAATTTTTTTTAAGGTTACTGTAACATTTGCTTGAAATATTGCGTGGGACGCCAGCTTATCGTCCAGAAAACTTTACAGTGGGTAAGTGAAAATTCTCTATTTATATTTTATTAACATTTTGAAGTAAACAGTTAGTTATAACGTTTTGAACAGTACCTTATAGACCCTTTTTTTTAGAAAGGCAATATATTTCCAAACAAAACCTAGAACAAATACAAATCGAGGCAACCACTATATTAACAAGATACTTAAGCATAGTGGATCCTATAAAAAAAACAATACATTTAAACTTGATTGCAACCAACAATGACTAAAACTAATATAAAGCTAAGCTGCTAAAAATAACAAAACAATATTTATCCCACTGAAGTTAATGTATACCTATTATTAACTCAAAACTTGCTGGTCCCATGAAGCATCTCAAACTCAGAATCAATTCTCATTTAACAAATGCAGCAGACAAAAAGTATGGAGTCCTCAATTTCCATTCCAGCCAAGACTGCACACTGCACCCATTAAATCTTAACTGTAAACTGCAGACCCAAACAGCCCTAACTGCGGACCCAAACAGCCTTTAACTGCAGACCCAAACAACCCTTATCTGCAGACCCTTAACTGCATACCCAAACAGCCCTTAACTGCAGACCCAAACAGTCCCGAAGACTCATACTGCACCAACTGATACTCGATTTAACTGTAAAATCTTCACACTCGACATTTTACCGGGTCAAAAAGCCAATGTTGAAAGTCCATTCCTGTTAAGGAAACATGAAGTTTGCACTTGCTTGCAAGCTAATAAACAAGCATTAGCAGTTTTTATTTTTTTATTTTCAGTTTGCATGTCATTATCTAATAGAAATGAAATGGAGATAAGCATGTAGGAAGCCATCATATTCTATGATAATGATTAGAGGTGGTAAGATGAGTGGGTTGGGTAACGGATAAAAACTTTTCTCAAAGATATTTGTGGCAAATTTCATGAATGGTTGCATCTTTGATTTTTTTTGTTGATTGTGATAGACATTGGAAAACAAATGTCATGTTTGAATTGTATCAACCCTTCCATAAGACGATATGAGTATGACTAATCCCACTATAAATTGCAGATGCCATATCTCAAAGTCAACTACAAGCACAAATATTGGAGAAATATAGGCAACAAGTTATGGAAGTCACATAAAAAGTGCAAAAAAATTGTCATCGGGGCAGAGTTCGTGACTTCTGTGAATTAATGTGTAGCGTTGTGACAGTGCAATCATGTAATAAGTTGTTGGAATATTTCTTCTTTAATCATTGTCATAAACTCATAGTTACAAATTTAACAATATAAATTCTTGCAGCGTGGTGAAAATACAAGGAAGAGATGCACCATGATCACATGATCGTTTGAAGGCAGTCGTTCCTATACAACAGAAGTCGACGATGATTATTCACTTGAGGTCGTCAATGAAGATAGTGGAGATATCACTATCATCGAGCTTAGAAATGCCCGACAATGGAAGGTCATATCTTTTACCATTGTTGGTTTTTCCTTATTCCTTATTCCTGTTAACCGAATTACAAACACCACCTGCAAGAACCCTAAATGGAAAATGTAAACGTATCTCATTTTCTAAACTATTTATTAGTTAGATAGACTATCGTATGGGATATTGCAAAATGGTCAGATTAATAATGGGTCAAAAAGTTACACGGACAGGTTGACTTATTATTGTTAATTGCATGTGTTTCAAGCCGTACTACAAATATTATACCATTTTAAAAATACCTAATTATTTGTTAAGGATTGTTAATAAAAGTATTTTGGATGGTAAATTGCATAGTATAAGCATTGGTTGTAAGACATGGGTGGTGGGAAAAGTTTAGTGGTAATGTGCTGACCTTTCTCAGTAGGCGTTCTGTATATATTGGCAGTCTTGACTAACTTAAATTCTTGTACTGAATATAGGCCTTTGGATTCATGCAATGGGGTGCTCACTGTTGGTGAGCTTGGCTTATCTAATTTGTTTGATTCTACTACCTCTCATATTCTGTGAGTTTCTTAACCGTTGATAATTCATGTTCTTATAGTTAGTTGCTGTAATTTGGATCACTTTTTTTTAATCATATGTACTCCGAATTATGTAAATTCTTGCAGTTCAAGGAAAACTATCAAAGGTGTTTGTTGATGCACTTGCTGTATTTGGGGTTTGGCCTTTATCCTGTTTTTATAAGTGCCATGTTCCAGTTGCTAAACAAGACATTTTAATTATCCATTTGGCATTTTAGGCAGGAGCTATGCTTGGGGATGCTTTTCTTCATCAGTTGCCACATGCATTTGGTATAATCAATTATGTGTTTCAAGATTTTTGACATATTCTTGCAGTATATTTAATATTAAATAGTTAAATTTATTGACCAGGCGGTGGACATTCTCATGAGGACAGTGCTTGTGGACATGATCATGGTCACGATCACGGTCATGATCATTCCCCTTCACATTCTCATTCTATTGAAGATCTTTCAGTTGGATTATCCATATTGAGGTGGTGATTGATAATTTTGAAGTAACCGCTTTTATCATATGTTTAAAAGGATTTGACTATTCATGATATTATTCTACTTTTTTATTTTTTACTGCAGTTGGAATTGTTGTATTTCTTTTTTGTGGAAAAGGTTGTGAGGTATGTTGAAGCAAGGTCACGAGGTAATTCATGGGGTCATGTTCATCATCACCATCACCATAAGAAGAGGGAACCAATGCAGGATGTCAACACTGATGATGGGAACAGTGAGAAGATGACTTCTGGTGAAAAATCATCAGAACCATCCGGTGAATCTTAAAAAATAGAAAAAATATTCCATTCTCCGCAAGGTATAACTGATTGTATCATATGTTAAGCAATTGAATCTTTAAAAACAGAAAAAATAAGTGAATCTTTCATGTATGTGGGAAAAGGGTAAATATGTAATATTCATATATTTTATTGCAAGTGTAAACATCTCTTTCCCACAAATTAACAGTGTCCGGGTCTTACGAGTAATCTGAATCATTTGCAATCACTGTCATGCTAGAATATGGCGAGAGGTAGTGTATTTTGATTAGTAACCTAAATCATTTGCATTACAGGTTTGAAGGAACCAAAGTAAATGCCAATGGTTAGACCAATGCAGCTATAAACATCCTTTATCAAGATCTTAGTCTATGTAAGTGTATATATATGGATATATATAATATAATCTTATCTCATCATCCGTTGCAAAAACTATCAACACCAGGTAGTTGAAGATAAATGTTGCAAGTATAGTGTGCCCAAAAGTCCATAAAGGAGGTTTTAATAAGTTATGAATATTTTTTGTTGATTAGGAATTTATGGGGGAGGAGTTGGATCATTTTCTAACATCTGACGGTTCATGATAAATATGTCTCAAAAATATGCCACTAATCTTTCAGTCGTCACCGGTTATCTTTCATATACCCAATGAATGAATTTTTTGTTTCTTTTATGAGTTACTTTTGATGACAGGTGCTCGGGAGATTCCAGGAGCAAAGCTTACTTACTAATCAAACCACCACCACTAAACACTAACCATTGTCACCACTCATATTCTTTAAAAAGCGGTAGATAGTTCAAAACATATAGATTGGTGCTAATTCCCTTTCTTCTAAGAACTTGCTATTATGTTATTATATTAAAGTGTTCAAAACTTGTGTAACTTGCAAGGTGTTTTTTGATTTTACAGGTTTTGGGCAATAGTGGTTATTGATTTTACTTTTTTTGATTTTTTTGTTTTTTAATTTATTAAATCTCGATCAAGGTAATCACCTAAATCATGCTCTACTGAAAGGGAAAGTAATACAGAAGATACGGGTTCAATATGAAGTAAATTTGAAATTGAAAGTCTATTTGTAAATCAAACTATTATAAGCTAATAAAAAGCAGTAGATAGTTCAAAACATATAGATTGGTGCTAATACCCTTTCTTCTAAGAACTTGCTATTATGTTATTATATTAAAGTGTTCAAAACTTGTGTAACTTGCAAGGTGTTTTTTGATTTTACGGGTTTTGGGCAATAGTGGTTATTGATTTTACTTTTGTTGATTTTTTTGTTTTTTAATTTATTAAATCTCGATCAAGGTAATCACCTAAATCATGCTCTACTGAAAGGGAAAGTAATACAGAAGATACGGGTTCAATATGAAGTAAATTTGAAATTGAAAGTCTATTTGTAAATCAAACTATTATAAGCTAATAAAATGTTTATGGTTTTTGGCATACTTATAATTTCTCTATTAACATATAATACATGAACATTGTCTATTTCTTTTCATCATTTTTGTTTAACATATTTGCCGTTATTCATTATTTACTTATGTTCAGTTAAAATTTGTCAATCAATAATTTGAAGCAAACCCGACCATCGGGCTGAGTGGTATTTCTCAAAATTAGCTGAGTTAAAGAAGAAAAAATGGGACGCTTTTGAAAAGCGCAACATGAAAAAAAAAATCAAAATATAAACTAAACAAGCTTAAGGTAGATCGAAGAAGACACAAAAAGATGGAGCTTCAAGAAGAAGAAGATGTTAGCAATGAAGACCTTTTGAAAACAATAGACTATCACAATATGCATTTAGCATATGATCAAGAGAAAATACATCAATTTAATTGTTAGATTGGTCTTTGATAAATCTTATTATGTTTATGTCACTTTATAAAGATTTGAATATTTTGTTTTTAAAATTTTTGGTCTGATTGTATGCTTTTATTATGCTTTGTTATTTTCAATATTTGTTTACGTACACTTATTATTATTAATATTATTATGAAGCGAACCCGCCCACCGGGCGGGTTATGTAGCTATATATATATGTATATATATATATATCATAAGATATCCTTTTATAGACCAAGGATTCCTGTACAAGATAACTATAACTCTAATTCTATAAGATATTCATCAAATCTTTTCTATAATTATCCTATTACACGTTTACAAAATATAAGCAGTACAAACTTCTTGTGCTAGCAGTACTAAGTCAGTTACTACAGCTAGGCTAATCTTCAGCAGTCTTCAATTTAGCCTTGATAGTTTGTACTGTTAGGTTTAATTCCCAATAATCCTCCCCTAAACTTATGATTTCTCTCCAAATCACTAAGTTTTTCTTGAATTAAACTCTGTAGATGATGGCGGGATTCTTCCAAACACTTACCAAGTCAATCTCTTTGTCTGGGCTTTCCTCTGTTCTGCAATATCAAAAATTCTTCTGACTAACACATCTGCCATCTCTGATTCAGCTTCAATCTCCAATTTTGAAACTACTAAAGTTAACAAAGTTGCTGTTCTGAGAGGGTACTCTTTTTCCACCAGCATATATATTTCTATCCCATCCTTGGTAGAAATCCTATGAACACCACATGTATCAAAAAGCTTCCAAGTGACTTCTTTGATCTTTGCTTAAAATCTCCATATTGCTTCTCCTCCATTTGGTTCATAAATCCTTTTCAACATAATTCCTTGTCTTTGTCTTCAAGAGGATCTACAATCTTGAATCTTTCCTGTACTAAACTCTATAACTGAATGAGATCTTCCCTGTCAAATCCTTTAAGCAAATCTTCAAACAACTTGTAGTTCTTAGTTTTTCCTCCAACTCTTATAATCTTCCACCCTTTCATTCTTCCATCTGTGAATACTTCCCAATCTATAATAGGGTGTTTTGCTTGTAGTGGTTTGATGTTTGTGGATTCAGGTATCACCACAATCATGTTCTTGAGTTGTTCATCTGTTAACCCTTCAGTTATAGTCTTTTGCTTCTTTGATGTATCAGATTTTAACACTTCTGGACCTCTTTTCTTTCCTTTACCATTCCCAGTATCTATTGTGAATTCCTTTGAAATTGGCTTGTTAATCCTTGCATAAGCTTCATAATAAGCTTTTTCAATCTCTGCATCTGATCTCCCTTTGAAGTAATTCTGCTTCCAAAATGCTTGGTTCTTCAAATAACTCTTCATGAAGCTTATCTGTTCTTTCCTAGATGGCATCTTCTTCTTATAAGCTTTCTTTTGTCTATCCCTTATTTTCTGCATAAGATCACTCCAAGCTACTTCCTTATTCTTTGATAGAATGAAACTAGTAAGCATTGCTGACCTTTCTTCTATACTTAGACTTTCATCTTGAACAAGTTGTACTCCTTCTGCTTTCGCTATTGGATCAGTGTCTATCAAATATTGTAGTTGTTCATCAAATGTTTCTTGAGCAATCTGAGCATCTGAAGCCATCCTTTCTTTTTCTACTCTCTGTGCTTCCATAAAATCAATAACATCATCTTCTAGAATTTTCTTTGCCTCTTCTGCATCATAGTCTATTTGAGCTTGTATCCTGGGCTTGATCATTTTCTTCTATGACTCATCTTCTTCAACCAAAATCCCTTTCCCTTTGTCCTTAGCAGTTTGTACTGCTACTTCTTCAACCTCAGCAGTTTGTACTGCTTCCACTGCTTCTTTAGCAGTTTGTACTGCTTCATTAACTGTCTCAGCAGTACCCTGTTCTTGCTCACCCATATCAGCATCACCACCATCAGTACCTTCTTCATTCCTCCCCTGATTGTCAGACTTTGATTTCTTTTCCTTATCTTTCCCTGATTTCCCTGTTTTCCTCCCCTGTTTGGGAGAATCACCATAATCATCTGAACTGTCATCTGAAGAACTAGCAGATATCACCATTTTAGATCTTTTCCTCTTAAGCTGATCTTCCAAATGCTTCACTCTGAGGGTCAATTTAGTGTAGACTTTGGCAAAGGTGTTCTTGTGGCTTTTGAGTTCTTCTAAATTGTTTACGTTTTTAGATAATTTGGTACAAAGATCCATCAATTCATTGAGTTTAATACTGCCCTCATCACTTCTAGTTGTATTACCTGCTAGGAGAGGTGAGTCATGGGGCAAAGATCCAGTTTCTACCCTAGTTAGACTAGGATGTACACCTGAACCACCCAGATATTCCAGTTGGCCTGAGATTACACCACCTGTGACAAGTGTTTGAAGACAAGGCACATTAGTTGTTGCCATGGAAGTGGTCTTACTTATGTTTACACTATCTTGCCCAACTACTAAGCCAGATGCAGTAGTGTAAGCCTCATCCATACTATCATGAGAGATAGGCTCATCTGCTTCATGGGTCTGAGTAGGAGGACTAGACTGAGCAATCATAGTCTCCTTTCAGGTTCTCCTCCTATATGTTGTGGTGACTGGGGGTGTATGAGTTATTGTTGGAATCACAATGGATGTGTGTTGGGGCTCAGTTGCGTTTATTGACCCTTCATCCTGAACAACTTGAATCATCCCAGGAAATAGAGGTATTTCTACCCCATTAAACAGTCTACTAGCCATAGCCATGTTTTGAAAAACCTTTTGCTGCAGGCTAGGAGTAGGAAAAATATCTTTAGGTTACTTAAGGAAATTCTTTTTCTTATTCAAAAAGGTTTGAACAAATCTTGGATACATAAGAAATTTAGTTTTGCTTTTAACATTGTAAACCATACTCTCAAATATTAATTTAGAAAAATGAAAACTCTGTTTGTAGATAAACATACCAATGATACTTGAAATGCAGCCTAGTTTGTGCAACATTGCTTCATTGTTTGGGATACCACAAAAGAGGGCCAAAATATGAGAACACATTAATGGATTCTTCTGCAATGGTAAACCATCAAAAGGTTTTTCTTTGATTGTGATATAGTTTAACATTTGAATCAATAAAACTAATCTAACAGTTTTTATTTGTTGATGTGATACAAATTTCTTCTGATTCAAGCAGTTCAAAATCAAATGACGGTGCTCTCAACATCCTTCCTGGCCTCCTTGCTTGGTATTATCTAGAGCAACATTCTGATGCAAGTACTGATACTTGGGAAGTGGAACGTATCCAAGCCATTGAAGATCCAGAGGAACTCCCATCTCAAGCTCCTATCCTGGCTCTCCCTGTGCAAGTTCAAATACCAGTTGAAAAGGCACACAAAAAGAAATTTAATCAGGATATTGTCTTGGGAATGCCATGTAAGAAGAATCCTATAGGTTTTGAAGCACCTTCTAGCAGCCATGGGAAAGGCAAAACTAAGATGGTTTAGGGGTTTAGGATATACATTAACAGCTTTTGTGTTTTGTAAATGGTATTTGGTTCAATTCTGACATTTAATTTGGATACTGATTTTCCCTTATGTATGTACTGTATTATGTTTTAAATATTCTCCTTTCTGTATTCCCCAGCAACTTGCTGGTTTTTGTTTTCAATAGTGTATTACTTACTTAATAAAAATTCTTCAATGTTCAAAAAAAAAAATGTAGCAATTTGTGTTTTGTAAATGTAATTAGTAAGGGTACTGATGGGTGCGATGTGTCGTTGCGGTTTAGCAGTATTAATGCCTACTCAAGTTTTAAATTTATATTTAGCCGACTTATCAATAACACACACACTTAACGAGCAGTGTACCCGGTCAGTATGAATATAATGGTAAGTAGAGTGTCGATCACTAAGAGTGGAACGTATTATCTAGTTATTCTAATCAGTATTTTAATATATTAAGTTAGCTATACAACCTAATCTATCGCAAGGGGGTTCAGCCTGAGAGACTGGCACGATTTGGTTGCAATTAAATAATAAACTAAACCAATAGACACGAATCAGTGAATAGCACACACGTACACAGATAAATACTCGAGACAGTAAGAAGGCTGTCCTGATAGATAAGTAGTTTGTCACTTGTTTTATTGCTAGTCTTATATGAAGTGTATAGTTCGATGCAACGCACCGAGATTAAGTCCTTTCTCGTTGGTTCTAATCTTATCGGCGAGTAAACCCTTAATGATTACTTATGACTATCCTATTTATCTTTCTTCCTACTTTTCTACAGACGATAGAATGCATAGGCGATCTAATAAACAGGCGAGGGCAGAGGCATGGCGACCCGATCAACGCTCAGCTAGACACAGAGGTTATCAATGCACTAATAAAAGTCACCAAAGACATCAACATATAAACTTTAATTAATGAGAAAGCAGTTTTAAGGGAGTGCAATCTTTCCGTTGTCACATTACACAAGCCACCAATCTTGATGAATTAAAGTTTACTAACACAATAAAACAAAACTACTTAATGAATTAAACACATGCAGCACCTTCTTACAGCTCTTGTATCTTCGTTTGGGTGTGTCTTGTGCTGCCTATTCGACTGAATTCGTCCTAGGTTTCTGTACTTCGGTCTTCTGTCTAAACTTCGGAACTCTTAATTCGTCTGGTCTTTGGGGTATTTATAGTTTCTGTCTGAGGGTAAGATGCGGCGCATCTAGTAAGTAGATGCGGCGCATTGACTTAACTTTGCGTGGGGTCCAAGATTATAATATTCAGGAATATTCGTACACCGCCAGAAGATGCGGCGTAACTCCATAAATAGATGCGGCGCATGTCCTCTTGTATCTTGGATCGTATCTGGTGAAATATTGATAGTGATGCGCCGTATGTGATAAGAAAGATGCGGCGCATCTGGAGCAGAATGTCTTGATCTTGTACATTTCAGTAGACTCTTAACTTCTTGCATATTTTGCTCCATAATTAGTCCAAAATCGCCAAGTTTCACCAAATGCTTGTTTTCAACTGAGAATTACAAAAGTAAACGATTAAGTATCAATCCTCATACATAATATAATAAAACAAGTCAAATTAATAGGATAAATGATGGTAATAAAATGTACTTATTTGAGTTCATCAAATATCCCCCCACTTGAACTTTACTTGTCCCCAAGTAAACCTTAGAATTATTCTTATGAAAATGTATCCTAAAAGATATTAGGATTTATTTTTATATTTAAGCATGTATTCATTTTTGTCATAATCACACAACTAAACACTTAACGAATTAGAAGTTAAATAAAATAATTTGATAAAAGCAAATCTAATCGTTTAACTGTCCAGTCGTGACGAATATTCTATCATAAGCTTGGCAAGTATACACATCTCCCCCACTAAAGCCAAGGAATAATAAGTCTAAAGCGGTAAAAAGGGTTTTTGAGGTTTAAGGGTTAATTATTCTCCTTAATCTCTATCGATCTCAAATTCCAGAAAAGGCGACAAAACCACAAATACATGATCGAATCCACGAACACGATACTTGCAATTGCTCAAATCCTTAACTCGAATAGGCTAAAGATAGGTCCAAACTTCACCAATAATATTATATCAAAAAGGGCGACAAAATCATAAATACATAGCCGAATCCACGACTACGATACTTAAGATTGCTCAAATCCCTAATCTCAATAAATCAAAGGTTTGGTTGGATAAAGAATAATATAGGGTACGGATAATATTTGGGATATAAACTGGTGTAAAAATGAAAAATAAACAAAACAAATAAATTAAAATTCTAAGTGTGGTTAATCACTATCCCAACCATCCCATGAATAAGACTCATATCATAGAATAACTCACGCTTTAACACTAGAAACACACGCTTTAGGTAGACACGAGTTATACTCAACAAGATCTCAATTAAAGAATAAACCTTAGTCGGCGTTCCCATAACTGCCAACTCCCATTCAATCCATAGATATAATATACAACAACTAGTGGTGATATCGACCACTTAATACAAAACTTTACATAAGTTGGTTAAATCAAACATCCAACTTTTCTTTTTCTTTTTTCTTTTCTCATTTTTTCGATTTTTTTTTCTCTTTTTTTTTTTTTTTTTTTTTTTTTTTTTTTCAACATATATGTGTAAAATTTCACCACATCACTATAATGATAATTCTGGATAATTTTTCCATACTTTTCATGACTTCAGAAATAACGGTAATAGTGAAAGTAGTAAACACACGAAAAATAAACTCAAAGATATACAATATTTACTTTCACTTCAATTGCATTGTGCAATTTCCCGACCTAACCATAGATAATGAATTACGCACGCGAACACAGGTAATGTAAGGAAACACACTTTGCCTATAGCAATTAACCAACCACGGATTCTAATCTACAGGGTAGGCTAAGGTGTAAGGGTGTAACGAAACATTTTAACAAGGTGTAAGAAACGAAAGGAATGGCTCTGAGTGTTTTTCTAGGGGTATCTTACTCTAAAAATGAGAGTAACAAAAGGGTTTATACGGGGGTTAACTAACCAGTGTAGTTAGCCAATAACACATAACATATAATGGCTATTTGGGTGTAATCCTAGAAATTTACCAATTTAGACAAGTCATTCCAATTATATAAATAATACTTATTATGGTGGTCTCGAATAGTATACAAGCCAAGTTCTAAAGTTTACAAGTCACCGGCACACTCATAGATTTGTGAATTTTGAAAAATCACAATTTTTGAAAATAACGTCATGTGTGCTGCAATGCAACTTAGACTTTAAACAAAAACATGCTAAAAAATTTTAAGTTTTGATATATTAAGCACATTTTAAGCATATTTTGAAAAGTTTAGGACAAGTAAGTGTTAAGTGTTCTAATTCTCCAATCCCCCCACTTAAGTTAAACAATGTCCTCGTTGTTTGTATCAAAGGTTAAAAACTGGAAAATAAAAGAATTAGAACAGAAAAACTCCCCTGAGATTTGCTCGGTATGATCCTCCATTTGTATAAGAGCAAAAATCATCTTTCTTGTGGATTAGAACGTTTAGGCTTCATAATTGATGTATCCACAGGAAATGCAGGAATCTATAATACCACCAACACTTTAAAAACACACCTAAGGTAAGAAAGGTTCAACTTGCATAACACATTAGTAGTTAGTTAAAAATAAAACATAAAAATAAAAATGAAAATCATCAGGTCAGTCGATGCGCCGTATCTTATGGAAGAAGATACGCCGTATCGAGCCTGGAATAAATACGAAATAAAAACAAAATAAAGGATAGGATGCGGCGCATCTGTTGTACCAGATGCGGCGCATGTGTTCACCAGACAGACTGTTAACAGTCTGTTGTAAAATGGCACGTTCCATGGTTTTCTCTCACGTCCTCTCGTACTCTCATGCTGAACTTAATGCCAGTCTTTGTCAAGCACATTAAGAAATATAGACTGAAACATCAAATGCATAAATGATAATATCGATTAGTACAGTCCAAAAAGAATAATAATAATGTGCATGGAACAATGTCAATAAACACGTGGAATCAAAAGATCAAGGGTCAGTGTGGTCGAGCGGGTGGGTCCCTGAAGTGCTGGCATCATCGGTCCTAGGCCGGACTCTGCGAGCATATGCACGTGTCACTCCCGCAACATGAGTACCATCTGAACGGGTGTGGGTAATACCCTGCTGCTCCAAAAGTCTGCTCACACTCATAACCAGCCACTCTGAGTCCCTCCTCATACCATCAACAACGCCTCTCAAGGCTCTCAGCTCCCCCTCGACTGCGTCCACTTTCTGACTCACCGTGCGTACAGGGACTGGTGGGGGTACTGGTTCCTGTGGCTCCTCCTGATGGGCTGGAGCAGCAGCCGGAGCTCCCTGGGGACCTCCCTGCCCCGCCGCTGGTCCTGCAGCTCTAGCAGGCCCCAATGCTACCCAAACATAATCTCCCATAGCCAACTGACAGATCCCAAGTCTAACCAAGTAATCCCTGTCAATAACCGGGAGATGGGTCACCACAACCTCCAGCCCCGCTGGAATCTCCTCTCCAATCACTCCAAAATGGCGGGCCAGCCTAGAAACAAAATGCCCGCCAGTCATATGGCTCCTCCGATCTCTCCCTGCAGCGGATCGGTGGAGGTAGTGTGCCAAAAAGTGGGGGATGTTCACCGACAATCCCTCATCCATGCTCCTCAAGAGGAAGAGGTCCAGAGTGGTCACCTTCTCAGGTGACTGACCTCTCCCAGCAATAGTAAGTGCTATCAGACGGTGGCACAGCCTCCTCATCGGCTCCCTGATCAAAGTGTAAGAGGGGGTGGATGTAGTGATATCACCCCCCGAAGAAATCCTGTCCCAGTAATCACTGAACAATCCTCTGTCAGGGACCGCTCTCAAACTATCATCCCAATATCTGGCAAACCCATCTGACTCAAGCTCCTCAACCGTATGCAAACCCATGGCCAAAATGAACTGTCTCATAGACATCTGCCTCGGCACACCACCCAGTCTAAACACAAGGGTGTCAGCAATATCCAACCCGGTATCCGTCTCTCTGTAGTAGACTGTACTGAAAAACTCCATCATGAGTTCCCGTACCAAGGGCTCGTCAATCCTGAACAATCTCTCCCAAGCACTAGATCTGAATACCACCTCCTCATCATCACCAGTAACAACCATCTCCATCCTATGCTGTAAACTCTCAGCAGCATGTCCTGCCCCAATCAATCCCACATCAGCGAAATCCAAAACCTGTACCCTGAATATTCTCTTAAAGTAAATCGACTCAAGTCTCCGTAAGTAATCCTCCAAGGTGCCAGGGGTTAGTCCCATATTCTCGTAACGTAACCACTGATGTCTTTGTTCAACCTCAGGTAATGCCATCTGAAATAAATTTTCAAAGTTAGTAAGCAGTCTGTAAGTGAGGTAGATACGGCGCATCTGATTTAATCAGTGCGGCGTATCTGCACAAAATATAAGAGATGCGGAGCAAGAAATGAGATACGGCGTATGAAGATGCGCCGTATCTAAATTAAGTAATACGGCGTATCAAGAGTTTTATTAATTTGGAAATAGGTCGTTACGCCGCATCAATTATCCTAGATGCGCCGCATCTAAAAGCATATCAGTATAAAATAAAGGGGATCAAGCAGGCTTTTCAAGAGTCCGTATCCGTGACGTAAACTCCCACTTAATATCACAGTATCATTTACCCATTATAACAGTTCTAAAAGCTCAATACACCACTACTAATCCATTTTCCCACTAAATATTCAAAATCGAATTTAAAACCCAAATTTTCGTTCAAATCAAACTAGGGCAGAAATTCGATGATTTACGCAAGTTAAATACGGGGGAGATCATCTAATACAAGTCCTAATCATATCTCTATATCATTTAAGCCCTAATCGAATTAATCACATAAACCCTAATTTTCATATCAAACAAGATTAAATCGAAATAGAACAATTACCTTAATTTTATGATTAGGTGAAGGATTATAGATCGGATTAAAGGCGGATTTTAGAAAAATGCTCGGAATTCGAGTGTAATTTTAGTGTGTGTACGTTCTTAACTGTGTGAGGATTATGCGGTAAAAAGTTTAGATCCGGCGCATTCCCGTCGTATTTATAGGGCAAAACGATGCGCCGTATTGAAAAATTGGAATGCGCCGCATCTATTTAATCTCGTTGACTAGTCAATGAGTCCTAGTTGGTCAGAGATACGGCGCTTTGGATATTTAGATCCGCCGTATCTCTATGTTAGTGAACGAAATTTAAATAAGGAACGTACCTTGGCCTCCGCAACACGATTCTTTATACATCAAATTGGGGTGAAACGGTCATACCATATGATATAATTGAATTCAAAATAAGAGCAATAGGCATAAACGTTTTATTAATAATTGTAATCTTATTGTTTAGTGGATAAGGATTTATTCCGAGGTTAGGAACAAATATCGTTCTTAAGCATACAAAATTAAGATTACAATTTTAATCAGATGTATTATATGGATAATAAAATTGAGATTATATTGTAGAAACTTCCCTTTGGGCTGGTTGAATAATCGAAGAGGTTACTTGGAATTATATTTCAAGAATTTAAGACGTTTAATGTTACCAGTATTGAGTTTTCCTTTTGATGCGCGTGATGTGTCGTTGCGGTTTAGCAGTTTTAATGCCTACTCAAGTTTTAAATTTATATTTAGCCGACTTATCAATAACACACACACTTAACGAGCAGTGTACCCAGTCAGTATGAATATAATGGTAAGTAGAGTGTCGATCACTAGGAGTGGAACGTATTATCTCGTTATTCTAATTAGTATTTTAATATCCTAACGCAAGGGGGTTTCAGCCTGAGAGACTGGCACGATTTGTTTGCAATTAAATAATAAAATAAACCAATAGGCACGAATCAGCAAGTAGCACACACGTACACAGATAAATACTCGAGACAATAAGAGGGTTGTCCTTATGATTAAGTAGATTGTCACTTGTTTTATTGATAGCCTTATATGAAGTGTATGTAGTTAACCCTTTCTCGTTGGTCCTATTCTTATCGGCGAGTAAACCCTTAATGATTACTTATGTCTAAAAGTTATTCCTAAGTGATCAATTTAGTAATAACCGTGGGAGCCACATTATGTCCCGCAGTCAAATGCCCGCAAGCCACTAATAAACACAGAGGTTATCAATGCACTAATAAGTAGTAACCAAAGACATCAACATATAAACTTTAATTGATGGGAAAGCAAGTATTAAAGGGAGTGCAATCTTTCGTTGTCACGTTACACAAGCCACCAATCCTGATGAATTAAAGTTTGCTAACACAATAAAACAAAACTACTTAATGAATTAAACACATGCAGCACCTTCTTACAGCTCTTGTATCTTTGATTTGGGTGTGTCTTGTGCTGCCTCCTTGACTGAATTCGTCCTTGGTTTCTGGTCTTCGGTCTTAGGTTAAAACTTTGGAACTTTTAATTCGTCTGGTCTACGGGGTATTTATAGTTTCTGTCTGAGGGAAGATGCGGCGCATCTACTAAGTAGATGCGGCGCATGTACTTAACTTCGCGTGGGGTCCAAGATTATAATATTCAGGAATATTCGTACACCGCCAGAAGATGCGGCGTAACTCCATGATTAGATGCGGCGCATGTCCTCTTGTATCTTGGATCGTATCTGGTGATATCTTGATAGAGATGCGGCGCATGTCATGAGTGAGATGCGGCGCATCTGGAGCAGATTAGTCTTGATCTTCTTCATTTCAGTAGACTCTTAACTTCTTGCATGTTTTGCTCCATTATTAGTCCAAAATCGCTAAGTTTCACCAAACGCTTGTTTTTACCTGAGAATTACAAAAGTAAACGATTAAGTATCAATCCTCATACATAATATAGTAAAACAAGTCAAATTAATAGGATAAATGATAGTAATAAAATGTACTTATTTGAGTTCATCAAATATCCCCCCACTTGAACTTTACTTGTCCCCAAGTAAACCTTAGATTAAATCTTATGAAAATGTATCCTAAAAGATGTTAGGATTTATTTTTATATTTAAGCATGTATTCGTTTAATTCATAATCACACAACTAAACACTTAACGAATTAGAAGTAAAATAAAATAAGTCGATAAAAGCAAATCTAATCGTTTAACTGTCCAGTCGTGACGAATATTCTATCATAAGCTTGGCAAGTATACACATCTCCCCCACTAAAGCCAAGGAATAATAAGTCTAAAGCGGTAAAAAGGGTTTTTGAGGTTTAAGGGTTAATTATTCTCCTTAATCTCTATCGATCTCAAATTCCAGAAAAGGCGACAAAACCACAAATACATGATCGAATCCACGAACACGATACTTGCAATTGCTCAAATCCTTAACTCGAATAGGCTAAAGATAGGTCCAAACTTCGCCAATAATAATATATCAAAAAGGGCGACAAAATCATAAATACATAGCCGAATCCACGACTACGATACTTAAGATTGCTCAAATCCCTAATCTCAATAAATCAAAGGTTCGGTTGGATAAAGAATAATACAGGGTATGGATAACATTTGGGATATAAATTGGTGTAAAATGAAAAATAAACAAAACAAATAAATTAAAATCCTAAGTGTGGTTAATCACTATCCCAACCATCCCATGAATAAGACTCATATCATCGAATAACTCACGCTTTAACACTTGAAACACACGCTTTAGGTAGACACGAATTATACTCAACAAGATCTTAATCAAAGAATAAACCTTAATTGGCGTTCCCATAACGGCCAATTCCCATTCAATCCATAGATATAGTACAACAAATAGTGGTGATATCGACCACTTACATAACTTTACATAAGTTGGTTAAAACAAACTTCCAACTTTTCTTTCTTTCTTTTTCTTTTCTTATTTTTTCGATTTTTTTTTTTTTTTTTTTTTTTTTTTTTTTTTTTTTAAACTTTAATCATAAACATAGATGTGTAAAATTTCACCACATCACTATAATGATAATTCTGGATAATTTTTCCATACTTCTCATACTTCAGAAATAACGGTAATAGTGAAAGTAGTAAACACACGAAAAATAAACTCAAAGATATACAATATTTACTTTCACTCCAATTGCATTGTGCAATTTCCCGACCTAACCAAAGATAATGAATTACGCACGTGAACACAGGTAATGTAAGGAGACACACTTTGCCTATAGCAATTAACCAACCACGGATTCTAATCTACAGGGTAGGCTAAGGTGTAAGGGTGTAACGAAACATTTTAAAACATAGGTGTTAGAAACGAAAGGAATGGCTCTGAGGGTTTTTCTAGGGGTATCTTACTCTAAAAATGAGAGTAACAAAAGGGTTTATACGGGGGTTAACTAACCAGTGTAGTTAGCTAATAACACATAACATATAAAGGCTATTTGGGTGTAATCCTAGAATTTTACCAATTTAGACAAGTCATTCCAATTATATAAATAATACTCATTATGGTGGTCTCGAATAGTATACAAGCCAAGTTCTAAAGTTTACAAGTCACCGGCACACTCATAGATTTGTGAATTTTGGAAAATCACAATTTTTGAAAACAACGTCATGTGTGCAGCTATGCAACTTAGATCTTAAACAAAAACATGCTAAAAAATTTTTAAGTTTGATATATTAAGCACTTTTTAAGCATAATTTTTGAAAAAGTTTAGGACAAGTAATTGTTAAGTGTTCTAATTCTCCAATCCCCCCACTTAAGTTAAACAACGTCCTCGTTGTTTGTATAAAAGGTTAAAAACTGGAAAATAAAAGAATTAGAACAGAAAAACTCCCCTGAGATTTGCTCGGTATGATCCTCCATTAGTATAAGAGCAAAAATCAACTTTCTTGTGGATTAGAACGTTAAAGCTTCATACTTGATGTATCTACAGGAAATCCAGGAAACTATAATACCACCAACACTTTAAAACACACCTAAGATAAGAAAGGTTCAAACTTGCATAATACATTAGTAGTTAGGAAAAATAAAACTTAAAAATTAAAAATGAAAATCATCAGGTCAGTCGATGCGCCGTATCTTATGGAAGAAGATACGCCGTATCGAGCCTGGAATTAATACGGATCAGAATAAAGATGCGCCGCATCCTTAACCAGGGATGCGCCGCATTGAAAATAAACTGATAAAAAGTTTTAAAGTCGAAAAGTAAAAAATGCAGAAAAAGTAAGATATGACCATTGCAGGAGATGCGTCGCATCTCAGGATTGAGATGCGCCGTATCTGCTGCGGGCCTGACTGACTCGACACAGAACAGAATAATAACAATAAAATAAAAGATAAGCATGGGTTGCCTCCCACGAAGCGCTTGTTTTTGTTCGAGTCACGAGCCTGACTCCACCCTTATTTACTGTGTAATAGGGTGTTGTTCCCTCCACTTGGGATCAAGTGTGGATGATAGTAGCAATAAACACGAAAAGAGTGTAAATTTGCTATTAAAGATGGAAGAAATAAATAAAGATCATACCTTGGCAATATATGTACATCATTCCTATCCTTACCCGGTTTGGTTGATAAATTGGATGACTTGACCATTCCTGAAAGAGTAGTGTGTTGAGGAAAAATGAGTTTCCTTTCTTCTTGGTTAGTCTCTTTGGTAGTAAGGCGTCCCTTAACTTCCGCAGAAGATGAGAAAGGGTCTTTAGCAAGTAAAAGTTCGAGTTCCTCAATATACTTCATAGGGTCTAAATCATCATCTTCATCAATCATAGCAATGTTTAAGAGCTCATCGCCAAATTCTTCCTCGAGCTCCACCAAATACGGGTTGATCACAGGTGCTTCAATAGGTAGTGTAATAAATTTCACCTCATCATCTCTTTGTTTTGCAACCTGTTTAGGAAAACTAGCAAGATTATTAGTAACGGGATTAATAATATTAAATAAATTTGTACCACTTTGTGTTGTAAGTGACTCCAATTCATCATTTGAATCTCCATCTTCAACAAGTGGTCTTGCAACTTCAGCATCGTCCCGAATTTCATTCTTAAATAAGTAATCCCAGATTTCTTCAAAATCCCTCGTTGGGTCAAAATCTGGTTGAGGTATGTCATCATAAACTATGGCGTCAAATGGATCGAAATCAAAATTAGAATACTTTTCGTCTTCATCCGTTGGATTGTCTAATGGTGGTAATACGATTGCAGAATATTCTTCAACGTAAGGTTCCGTATACACATCATCATCTTGTGCAATCTCCGGAGAAAAAGTACTATCAATAACAATTGCCGGAATTGGTTTCACGGTATACGAATCTTCTTCATTATCACTTGGCATACACCAGGTGTGTTGAAATGGCAATTTGTTTCTTTCTTTCCTTGACTTTTCTCGTCCAAGAATCAAGTATTCTTCCATAGTGATTTCTTTCGTATCAATGACTTGTGCACCATATCTTGCTCTTTCCCAATCGTAGATCCCATTATTGCTCAAGGCTCTTTCCTCTCCAAGTCTGATATATTCTTCCATTGTAATATCCGGATCGTCCATCTTCCTGAAATAAAACTTACTCGTGCAAAAGAAGGGTGAAACGATCAAAGTAAAATAAAAGCTTCTGATATCTGCTGTTGATGCGCCGTATCCTATAAATGGGATACGCTGTATCTTATAATCGTTAAAATTTAATCAGACTTTATCCAGAAAATAGATACGCCGCTTAGAATTTATGAATGCGCCGTATCGAATTAATTAATCAAAAATCAACTTATCTAATTAAAATTAAATGCGTCGTATTAACAAAAGTTAATGCGCCGTATTTTCGTTACGTTTAAAAATAAATATCGATTTTTGATTTAGAAAGATGCGCCGTATCAATATAGATCGATGCGTCGTATCTGTTTAATAATTCGCAAACTGTTTTTAATTAAAATAATAGATACGCCGTATCTACGAAAGCAGATGCGTCGTATGGCGTTAACGTTTAGAAAAAAAATTTATTAAAAAAGGATACGCCGTATCTGCAAAAGCAGATGCGTCGTATTACTTTATCGCTTTGAAAAAATTTTCTTATTAAAAACAGATACGCCGTATCTTGGGGAAAAGATGCGTCGTATCGAATTAATTAAACGCGTTGTATTAAAAAATTTAAACGCAATACGCCGTATCTGAGAGATCAGATGCGCCGTATCGTTTGATTTAGCACAGTACAACGATAGCAGAACAGAAAAATACGAAAAATAAAAACAAAAAAATAAAAACACACAAACAAAAATAAACAAAAACAAAAATAAAAGCAAACAAATAACACAAAACAAATAACACACAGTACAACAAATATGCAAAATAATACAATAATGCAATTAATCTAATAAAAGAAAATCCTAATTAAAATACTAATCAAATTAACAGATAATAACAATTCACTCCCCGGCAGCGGCGCCAAAAACTTGATGCGCGTGATGTGTCGTTGCGGTTTAGCAGTTTTAATGCCTACTCAAGTTTTAAATTTATATTTAGCCGACTTATCAATAACACACACACTTAACGAGCAGTGTACCCGGTCAGTATGAATATAATGGTAAGTAGAGTGTCGATCACTAGGAGTGGAACGTATTATCTCGTTATTCTAATTAGTATTTTAATATCCTAACGCAAGGGGGTTTCAGCCTGAGAGACTGGCACGATTTGTTTGCAATTAAATAATAAAATAAACCAATAGGCACGAATCAGCAAGTAGCACACACGTACACAGATAAATACTCGAGACAATAAGAGGGCTGTCCTTATGATTAAGTAGATTGTCACTTGTTTTATTGATAGCCTTATATGAAGTGTATGTAGTTAACCCTTTCTCGTTGGTCCTATTCTTATCGGCGAGTAAACCCTTAATGATTACTTATGTCTAAAAGTTATTCCTAAGTGATCAATTTAGTAATAACCGTGGGAGCCACATTATGTCCCGCAGTCAAATGCCCGCAAGCCACTAATAAACACAGAGGTTATCAATGCACTAATAAGTAGTAACCAAAGACATCAACATATAAACTTTAATTGATGGGAAAGCAAGTATTAAAGGGAGTGCAATCTTTCGTTGTCACATTACACAAGCCACCAATCCTGATGAATTAAAGTTTGCTAACACAATAAAACAAAACTACTTAATGAATTAAACACATGCAGCACCTTCTTACAGCTCTTGTATCTTTGATTTGGGTTTGTCTTGTGCTGCCTCCTTGACTGAATTCGTCCTTGGTTTCTGGTCTTCGGTCTTAGGTTAAAACTTTGGAACTTTTAATTCGTCTGGTCTACGGGGTATTTATAGTTTCTGTCTGAGGGAAGATGCGGCGCATCTACTAAGTAGATGCGGCGCATGTACTTAACTTCGCGTGGGGTCCAAGATTATAATATTCAGGAATATTCGTACACCGCCAGAAGATGCGGCGTAACTCCATGATTAGATGCGGCGCATGTCCTCTTGTATCTTGGATCGTATCTGGTGATATCTCGATAGAGATGCGGCGCATGTCATGAGTGAGATGCGGCGCATCTGGAGCAGATTTAACTTGATCTTGTCCATTTCAGTAGACTCTTCACTTTATGCATGTTTTGCTCCATTATTAGTCCAAAATCGCCAAGTTTCACCAAATGCTTGTTTTTACCTGAGAATTACAAAAGTAAACGATTAAGTATCAATCCTCATACATAATATAGTAAAACAAGTCAAATTAATAGGATAAATGATAGTAATAAAATGTACTTATTTGAGTTCATCACCTTTACTCTCGCAATCTTATGTTCGATCACTCCAGCTAGCTTCTCTTGGTTTGGTTCAGAATGTAATCTTTCATGGTGATGCTCGAGTCAACATTTATCCTGAAAATAAACAACTTGCACACGAGAGTGGCGGACCAATCAAAGTAAATATCAAAAATCAACTATATTTATCAAATTATATTCGTCGTATTAACAAAGGTTAATGCGCCGTATTTTTGTTACGTGTCAAAATATATGATTTTTGATTCAGAAGATACGCCGTATCGATAAAGATCGATGCGCCGTATCTGTTTAATAATTCGAAAACTGTTTTTAATTAAAATAATAGATACGTCGTATCTGCTAAAGCAGATGCGTCGTATGGCGTTAACGTTTAGAAAATTTTTTTATCAAAAACAGATACGCCGTATCTTGGGGAAAAGATGCGTCGTATCGAATTAATTAAACGCGTTGTATTTTATAAAAATTGAACGCAATACGCCGTATCTGAGAAATCAGATGCGCCGTATCGTTCGATTTAGCTCAGTACAACGATAGTAGAATACAAAAAAAAAATACGAAAAATAAAAAACAAAAAACACACGAAAATAAACACAAATAAAAGCAAACAAATAACACACAAAAACAGAAAATATGCAAAATAGTACAATGAATGCAAATTAATCTAATACACAACAGAATTAGCGGTTAGATAAAAAAAAATTAAAAACCTAATTAAAATACTAATCAAATTAACAGATAATAACAATTCACTCCCCCACAGCGGCGCCAAAAAAACTTGATGGGTGCGATGTGTCGTTGCGGTTTAGCAGTATTAATGCCTACTCAAGTTTTAAATTTATATTTAGCCGACTTATCAATAACACACACACTTAACGAGCAGTGTACCCGGTCAGTATGAATATAATGGTAAGTAGAGTGTCGATCACTAAGAGTGGAACGTATTATCTAGTTATTCTAATCAGTATTTTAATATATTAAGTTAGCTATACAACCTAATCTATCGCAAGGGGGTTCAGCCTGAGAGACTGGCACGATTTGGTTGCAATTAAATAATAAACTAAACCAATAGACACGAATCAGTGAATAGCACACACGTACACAGATAAATACTCGAGACAGTAAGAAGGCTGTCCTGATAGATAAGTAGTTTGTCACTTGTTTTATTGCTAGTCTTATATGAAGTGTATAGTTCGATGCAACGCACCGAGATTAAGTCCTTTCTCGTTGGTTCTAATCTTATCGGCGAGTAAACCCTTAATGATTACTTATGACTATCCTATTTATCTTTCTTCCTACTTTTCTACAGACGATAGAATGCATAGGCGATCTAATAAACAGGCGAGGGCAGAGGCATGGCGACCCGATCAACGCTCAGCTAGACACAGAGGTTATCAATGCACTAATAAAAGTCACCAAAGACATCAACATATAAACTTTAATTAATGAGAAAGCAGTTTTAAGGGAGTGCAATCTTTCCGTTGTCACATTACACAAGCCACCAATCTTGATGAATTAAAGTTTACTAACACAATAAAACAAAACTACTTAATGAATTAAACACATGCAGCACCTTCTTACAGCTCTTGTATCTTCGTTTGGGTGTGTCTTGTGCTGCCTATTCGACTGAATTCGTCCTAGGTTTCTGTACTTCGGTCTTCTGTCTAAACTTCGGAACTCTTAATTCGTCTGGTCTTTGGGGTATTTATAGTTTCTGTCTGAGGGTAAGATGCGGCGCATCTAGTAAGTAGATGCGGCGCATTGACTTAACTTTGCGTGGGGTCCAAGATTATAATATTCAGGAATATTCGTACACCGCCAGAAGATGCGGCGTAACTCCATAAATAGATGCGGCGCATGTCCTCTTGTATCTTGGATCGTATCTGGTGAAATATTGATAGTGATGCGCCGTATGTGATAAGAAAGATGCGGCGCATCTGGAGCAGAATGTCTTGATCTTGTACATTTCAGTAGACTCTTAACTTCTTGCATATTTTGCTCCATAATTAGTCCAAAATCGCCAAGTTTCACCAAATGCTTGTTTTCAACTGAGAATTACAAAAGTAAACGATTAAGTATCAATCCTCATACATAATATAATAAAACAAGTCAAATTAATAGGATAAATGATGGTAATAAAATGTACTTATTTGAGTTCATCAGGTACAATAACTGGTAATTATGTAAGTATTTTGGTTTGTTAAATGGGTAGCAGTTTGTACTGTTGATGTGATGGTTGGACAGTGTGGTACATTTGCGAGTGTTAAGATAATGATATATAACATTTGTAGCCAAAATTTTGATTTATTCAAGTTTATGCTTTAAATAACATGTTCAAAGGCTAAATTTTCAAATAATTCAATTGTTAATTTCAAATTAAAACTTGGAGCCAAATTTTTGGATCGAAATTTTTTGAATCACCTAATTACAAGCAGTTAACAAGAATAGCAATTCATATTCTTGGTATACCCTCTTTTCTCTTCTTAAAAAAAAAGACTGCAAAGAAAACACAAAAATCAAATCTTCTATCACCATTACTCTCCAAGCTAAGCCATAATCATTTTCTTTTACCCTTTGTTGCTCAAGAGTCATGGATATTGAACCCATTGTTGATAATCAAACTTTGCTTCAACTGATGATGCTGTAGTTGATGATAACGTCTTACAATATGAATCCGAACAGTATTCTGATGATGAAGATACAGATGAGACTGGAACCAAACAAGCAGAGACGATACTAGCTAAGAGGGGCTCAACCAGGCTAATAAAGTTTCGCGCGAAGTATGACAAACCTGGTGGAATAAAGCTCAAGGTAACCTTCGATGCATTCGGTAGGGTATCAGGGGCAAACAGAGCAGTGTTTGTGAGTTTTTTTAGGAGATGTGGCTCGTGAGCAGATAGGTGTGAAGATTCTTTCCTGGAAGAAGGTGAATAAAGAATCAAGATATAAACTATGGGCTGAAATCACGGTACATATATACTATTTTGTAACCCAATACTACATAAGTTTATGTATGCAGTTACATTATGTGCAACTAATTAACAACATTGTGTTAATCTTTGCAGAAATTTTTTGATGTTGACGTGACATACAGAAAATTGATAATGATTCGTCTTGGTCAAATGCTAAGGAATTACAGAAGGAAGCTCAAATTCAACTACATTTTGCCCAACCTAAATACACCTTCCAAACTGAATGAAGTCCCGGACTTGTATAGTACAATTATGAAATCAAAAGACTGGGTCGAGCATGTAAACTACACGATCACCGAAGCATACAAGGTTTTAATTAGTCATCTTTATTTAAGTGTATATGTCATTTTATAATTTTCAGTTTGCAGCATTACCACATCTAAACGCCTTATGATTTTTTGTTTTTAGGAGAATCTGATAAAGCTAAAATGGCGCGTTTCCAAAATATTTATCAGCATAAAATGGGACGAGGTGGATATGTTTATATCAAAGAGAAATAGTAAGATTACATAATGTTTGTTTTACAAATTGAGAGACGATCAGTATGAGAAATGAATCTGTTTACATTGCCCAATTTGCACATTTGCATTAATATCCTCATATTTTCGATTATCTTGGTTTAATTGTACATGTGTAAGCATCCTCATATTTTCGTTTATATTGGTTTAACTTTACATGTGTATGCATTTGATGTTTATTAGATCCAAAATAAAGAGATTGAAGCGGATGAAGAACCCCCGCGTGATGTAATGTGGTTGAAAGGAAGGGTAAACAAAGACGGCGAATACCCAGATGATGATATTAAATCAAAGGGAGATCAACTTGTAAGTTTGACTGCTAATTCTATTATTATGCTTATATAGCAGCAGCATTAACTGTGTACTAGCAGTAGTAACTTGTATACCAGCAGTATTAATTACGTACTAATAGGAGTTACTGTGTACTAGCAGTAGTATATTTTTCATTGAAGTTCATGAGCAGAACTAACTCCAGCTGAGCAGCATTGACACAAATATGAGCATCAGTTACTCTAACAACATCAAGAAGACTTTTAATCCCATCATTTCCTATATTTTTTGTGCAGAAAGAAGCTGATGACAAGATCAAGGAAGGAACCTTGAGTGTTGATGATGGCACTGATGCCATGACAGTTGTATTTGATGAGAAAAAGGGCGGTTATGCCAGAGGAGTGGGAGGTGGAGTAACATACAAAAAGTATTTTGGCCTTCCTCGAAGAAAACAAGAAGCCGATGAAAAACTTGCGTTACTTCAAACTCAACTGGATAATGAGAGACGCGAGCGTGAAGAAAAAGATAAATTGGTCAAGAAATTGTCCACCGAGATGACAGAAAAAGATGTGCAGGTCAAGCAATTATCCGGTAAGGTGGAAAAAACAAAGGGATTGCTTAATCTACTAATGACACAGTTGAATAAACAATGGATGAATATAAGTTTGCCATCTGATCCATTGCCATTAGCCTCAGATGTAAGCCATTTTTTATGTTGTTAACAATTTCATTTTCTAATGCTAACACTACTAATGCTAATGATACCAGACATTGAACATAAACTGATGAGTCAATGTATTTCTTAATTTATATTGCTGGTGACTCCAATGGCCATTGACAATATAGAGAGGCGCTAATGAGGTGAACGACACTCAGACAAGTGATAATGTTGTGTGTGCTGAAGATGCAGGAATTCAGGAGAAGTCCAATGGCCTTGAAACTTCTGAAAAGGTAACGGAAACAATGGTAAGTAATAAAACACCCGCCTTTGATTTTTGAGTTTTACATACATGATCGACTAATGTACCGTGTTTTAAATATGCATATAGGAACCTGCTAAAACTGTCAGGCCTAAGCATAAGCGTAAGTCACGAAGAAACGGGTCTCCAGATTTCCAATCACAACAAAATGTGTCGTCTCCAACACAAACACCGCCAACAATATGTATTTCAACATGTTTCTTGTTACTCGTTTGTTTAAATAATGTAACATGTTATATATATATATAAATATATATATATATATATATATATATATATATATATATATATATATATATATATATATATATATATATATATATATATATATAAACACAGCCAACAATATGTATTTCAACATGTTTCTTGTTACTCGTTTGTTTAAATAATGTAACATGTTTATATATATATATATATATATATATATATATATATATATATATATATATATATATATATATATATATATATATATATGAACTTGCTAAAACTGTCGGACCCAAGACAAACCCTAAGAAGCGACAAAACAGGTCTCCGGATTCCCAATCGCAACAAAATGTGTCTCCAACACAAGCACCGCTAACAAAATGTATTTCAACATGTTTCTTGTTATTCTTTTGTTTAAATAATTTCTGATATATACATGCAAAAATTCTTTTTTTGTAGACATTTAAGTACAAACTGTGGCACATAAAGAAAACAAATATCGTTGCTTTGGGTACCGTATACCAGGCTAATGGAAAGCAAATGCTGCATAGCCGACCATGTAACAATTCACATTTCAGGTTAAATTTCTATTCCCAAAATTTTACTATTCATTTTTACTATTCACTGGCACTATTCATTCCCGAAATTTTTATTTCATATTCTCGTAAGTTAAACTATTTTAATGATAATTCGAGAGTTTGACACTCGTCGGATCATTTCTGCAAGAATCACGAAGCCGTGTCTGAGATTTACTTTAAGGTTTAAACATCATTTAGGCATCCCGATATGTCCAAACAAGATTACCAACAAGAGAAATATATGTTTTCCACCTTCCGTGACATTTTCAAGAATTTTGGAATTTTAGGATACCCGGTTTTAAGTTTCGTGACTTTACGACTTACAGTTAGCAATTAACGGGACCAAAACCCACTCCGTAAGTCAAGATAAATATCTAACCTAAAATATCTAGATATTTTCTCCAAAATATCTAGATATTTCAAAAATCTAGTGAAATTACCATTTTACCCTTGCCCTTTATTTACAAAAATGCCATTTTTGTTCCCTATAAATAGAAGGCAAAATCCTTCATTATTTCTTGCACCACCCTCTCTTTATCTCTAAAGTCCTTAAACCCAAGGCGATTCTTAGCTATTTTAGCAAGTTTCTTCAAGAACGTGCAAGCGTTCTTGAGCAAAAGCTAGATTTTGATCTACTTTGCTTCGAGTTTTCAAGAAAGGCGTCGTTATAATCTTCAAATAACTTCAAGTCTCCAAAAAGACTTTGTTATTATCTTATTTTAGTATCGGGTACTACAACACTAGGGAACTTCATGTGAGGGGTTCATTTGGGTAAACGGATCGACGAGTTGTGGATTTACGAATTAAAGTGTCCTGGCTCCTCGAACGTTTACTGCGTGACCTCTGAATTATGATAGCCCGAACGGTAGTTACGCGTAGAGACTTCCTGGCTTAATCCATCGATCCCGTTATACGTTGTGACATCATTAGTTCAAGGTGAGTTTATAGCCCCACTTTCCATTACATAATTGTTTTAACTCATTGGGGGAGATACATGCTTAAATTACTTTTCTCGTTTATCAAATACGTTTTGCATTGGTATGCAAGTCATTTATTATATTGTGCATTGGTATGCAAGTCATCTAATACATTGTGCATTGGTATGCAAGTCATCTATTCTATTGTGCATTGGTATGCAAGTCATCTGTTACATTGTGCATTGGTATGCAAGTCATCTATTCTATTGTGCATTGGTATGCAAGTCATCTGTTACATTGTGCATTGGTATGCAAGTCATCTATCCTAATCATTCTATGTTAGCAGTGGGTTGTAAACACACAGGTTGCAAGTCTTTTATGGACGGGGCTTGGAACTGAGTGGATTTACAAGGCCTTTGCTGGGAAAATCTTGATTCAAATACTTTACATGTTAAACAAACTCTATGAACTCACCAACCATTGTGTTGACACTTTAGCATGTTTATCTCAGGTACATTAGACGATAGCTAGATCTTGAAGCATAGAATCGCACGACATAATTTTGAAGACTTATGCTTTTATCATTTACCATTCGAAACATTTTGTATACATTTATGTATCATAATTTGAGATCTCATGTTTGTAACTATGAATTCATTAATTGAATGGTAACTTTTCAAAACGTCTCATTTAGAGGTCGTTTTCTATAACTTGTACTTTGTATTATGAAGTAGCACCCTAATGACACAGTCTTCCGCTGCGGTATTTTGGGGGTGTTACAGATTGGTATCAGAGCATTGGTTATAGAGAACTAGGTTGCATTTAGGAGCCTAGACTATAACTGCTATACTCACTAAGATCCTTATCTCAATTGTCTTACTTACATGGAACTAATCCCATTTATGTGCACACCCTTGAATGTTAACTGTTGTTTCTTTTAGGAAATATCTCAGGATCAAAAATCGAGACATCAAAAGAATAGAGCTCAGTGATAACTGTCTATTTTAACTTAATCTTGTGACAGTTCTTGTTTGATGAGACATGGGATTAAGTTAAATAAAGGTTATCACTTAGCCGCAAAAATTTGATGAGTTCACTCGAGGATTTTCTGAGAGATGATCACCCTACTCTTTTATGTAACATCGAGAGATGTGTGCTTGGTGATATGTACACGTGTGAAAGGAGGCAAGTATAATTATGGTGGCCAACATAATTATAAGTGCATCACGACTCACGTGGACATATGTAATCATGCGTACGTGTCTTATCCTACCATATTATTCTATTCTAGTACAAAAATCTAGCTTTATTCGTGCCTCTGTTAAGATAAGAGACCTAGACACATTAAATTCCGGGACGGAATTTTCTTAAGGGGTAGAGACTGTAACAATTCACATTTCAGGTTAAATTTCTATTCCCGAAATTTTACTATTCATTTTTACTATTCACTGGCACTATTCATTCCCGAAATTTTTATTTCATATTCTCGTAAGTTAAACTATTTTAATGATAATCCGAGAGTTTGACACTCGTCGGATCATTTCTGCAAGAATCACGAAGCCGTGTCTGAGATTTACTTTAAGGTTTAAACATCATTTAGGCATCCCGATATGTCCAAACAAGATTACCAACAAGAGAAATATATGTTTTCCACCTTCCGTGACATTTTCAAGAATTTTGGAATTTTAGGATACCCGGTTTTAAGTTTCGTGACTTTACGACTTACAGTTAGCAATTAACGGGACCAAAACCCACTCCGTAAGTCAAGATAAATATCTAACCTAAAATATCTAGATATTTTCTCCAAAATATCTAGATATTTCAAAAATCTAGTGAAATTACCATTTTACCCTTGCCCTTTATTTACAAAAATGCCATTTTTGTTCCCTATAAATAGAAGGCAAAATCCTTCATTATTTCTTGCACCACCCTCTCTTTATCTCTAAAGTCCTTAAACCCAAGGCGATTCTTAGCTATTTTAGCAAGTTTCTTCAAGAACGTGCAAGCGTTCTTGAGCAAAAGCTAGATTTTGATCTACTTTGCTTCGAGTTTTCAAGAAAGGCGTCGTTATAATCTTCAAATAACTTCAAGTCTCCAAAAAGACTTTGTTATTATCTTATTTTAGTATCGGGTACTACAACACTAGGGAACTTCATGTGAGGGGTTCATTTGGGTAAACGGATCGACGAGTTGTGGATTTACGAATTAAAGTGTCCTGGCTCCTCGAACGTTTACTGCGTGACCTCTGAATTATGATGGCCCGAACGGTAGTTACGCGTAGAGACTTCCTGGCTTAATCCATCGATCCCGTTATACGTTGTGACATCATTAGTTCAAGGTGAGTTTATAGCCCCACTTTCCATTACATAATTGTTTTAACTCATTGGGGGAGATACATGCTTAAATTACTTTTCTCGTTTATCAAATACGTTTTGCATTGGTATGCAAGTCATTTATTATATTGTGCATTGGTATGCAAGTCATCTAATACATTGTGCATTGGTATGCAAGTCATCTATTCTATTGTGCATTGGTATGCAAGTCATCTGTTACATTGTGCATTGGTATGCAAGTCATCTATTCTATTGTGCATTGGTATGCAAGTCATCTGTTACATTGTGCATTGGTATGCAAGTCATCTATCCTAATCATTCTATGTTAGCAGTGGGTTGTAAACACACAGGTTGCAAGTCTTTTATGGACGGGGCTTGGGACTGAGTGGATTTACAAGGCCTTTGCTGGGAAAATCTTGATTCAAATACTTTACATGTTAAACAAACTCTATGAACTCACCAACCATTGTGTTGACACTTTAGCATGTTTATCTCAGGTACATTAGACGATAGCTAGATCTTGAAGCATAGAATTGCACGACATAATTTTGAAGACTTATGCTTTTATCATTTACCATTCGAAACATTTTGTATACATTTATGTATCATACTTTGGGATCTCATGTTTGTAACTCTGAATTCATTAATTGAATGGTAACTTTTCAAAACGTCTCATTTAGAGGTCGTTTTCTATAACTTGTACTTTGTATTATGAAGTAGCACCCTAATGACACAGTCTTCCGCTGCGGTATTTTGGGGGTGTTACAGCAAACGCTGCATAGCCAACCACTCCCAAATGATTGCTACAAAGTGTCAATTGATTCATCGTTAGTTGATGCAGCATGCATACCCGACGTAGCAAATAATGGGTTTAAAACAGTTAAGGAGTGCGTAAGTGGTTTCGTTGCATGGCCAAAGGATCAAGTTATTCATGCAGAGAAGGTACATATATGTGTTTTTTCAACCTACATATATATAATTCATCATAGTTAATTCAATGTTTGATAGAAGCGTCTTTTGTTTACTACAGGTTACACCAACGAACCCTGTGACTAAATGTGTACCACTGATACCATCGAAGAAACAATATACAACTGTTAACGACTTAAGGCAACACGCTGCTAAGACGGAGAAGGTTCAAAAGTCTTTAGATTATGTTACTTGAGAATTTGATTAATTAAGTACGACTTTACAATTATATATTCTGTTCAATTATACACATTCGAGTTTAATTCAATTTGAAATTTCTTGTGGTTTTTAATAATGTTTTATATATATATATATATATATATATATATATATATATATATATATATATATATATATATATATATATATATACAGCAGCAATAGCATAGTACTAGAAGTAGTATTCCAACAGTACTAACTTAGTAATACCATGTAACACCCCCAATTTCGTGATACGCAGCGGAATTCAAACTGGGTGTTACTTGATGGTACAACAGTCATAATAATAGAAAACGAACTCTAATGAAGTCGTTTTAAAAGATTTATCATTCGATTTATATGAATATCAGAGTTTACAAAATGAGGTCCCAGATGGTTCCATGTTTAGAAAAATACATCCAATGAGTTTTCGAATGATAATAAAATTTATAGCCCTCTTGAGTATCCGTGCTTCTCCGTGCCAGCCTCGATCATTATGCACCTGAAATACATGCTTAAAACTGTCAACACAAAGGTTGAGTGGAATTCGTAGGTTTAGTTAAATCGTTTGAACACAATATGTTTGTAGTGTGAGCTATAGACTCACACTAATAGTTGAATAACAAAATGGTTATTATTTCACTAAGCTCATGCAACCGAAACATTAACATCGAACCAACAAAATTGGTATTGTAGAAGCCCTACCAAGGTAATTTTTGCCATTATACCTCTAGTTCTCAAATATAGTGCGTTCGTTTGAACTCGTGGTTGTTCAACACAAACGGGATTCTTCAATCCCAATAGACCTACTCACAATATTCGCGCTCACTCGCAAGTGACTAATGGTTCATGATATAGGGACTTAGAACATGGCAATCGTTACTTAGTGACAATAAAACATAGTCGGGTAGCATACAGTAGAAAGCATTGTGTTCGAGTAGAAAAATAGTAGCATGTATCCCCCCTACGGGTTTGTAAAATAGTTAAACAATAGAAAGTAGGGCTACGAACTCACCTCAGAGTAAATGATGTTACGGATATAATGAAATCGCTGAATAAGCCGGGAGAATCTCTACGAGCAACCTAGAAATATGATATCGTGTCTTAGGTTGGAATAATGTCTAAGAATACAAAGACATACATGTATATGTCTTGCATATGGTTATGAAACATGATTTGTTTGTATATCTCGTACTACCGTTCGGGCCATCGTAATTCAGAGGTCATGTAGCAAACGTTCGAGGAGCCAGGACACTTTAACTCGTAAATCCACAACTCGTCGATCCGTTTACCCAAATGAACCCCTCACACAAAGTTCCCTAGTGTTGTAGTATTTGATAGAAAATGTATTTTGCTTACTTGATTATATGATATATTAAGAGTTTATAAAACACTAAATAATCAAATAAAAGTTCATAAGTATTTAATGTTCATAAATACTTACCGGAATATAGAATGCTTGAGTATTATAGAAAAAGGGAATATAAGCGGAGCTTCGACGTGAAATTTGCAATCTTCATAAACCTGAGGCTACTTGAAGATTATAACAACGCCTTCTTAAAAACCCGAAGCTATTTGAAGATAATAACAAAGTCTTTTTGGAGACTTGAAGTTATTTGAAGATTATAACGACGTCTCTTTGGATACCCGAAGTGATTTGAAGATAATAACGACGTCTTGTTGGAAACCCGAAGCTATTCGAAGATAATAACAAAGTCTTTTTGGAGACTTGAAGTTATTTGGAGATTATAACGACGCCTTTCTTGTAAACTCGGAGCAAAGTAGATCAAAATCTAGCTTTTGCTCAAGAACGCTTGCACGTTCTTGAAAGAAACTTGCTAAAATAGCTAAGAATCGCCTTGGGTTTAAGGACTTTAGAGATAAAGAGAGGGTGGTGCAAGAAATAATGAAGGCTTAGGCCTTGTATTTATAGGAGAATTCCCACCGAGGACTAATTGTGTATCTTTTATGCTTTTCGTGTTCGGGACTTGTTTAGGCTAGCAAACATTTGATTCAAGTCACGAAAATTACGCCGTTGAGTTTAGAATAGTTTTTCCAACAAAATGAGTATATAAAATGAGAAATATTTTACAGGGGTCATTATTGTAACTTTTGTGTTATTATGGTTCGGGACTCATTTAGGCTCGATAACGATCGATTTAGGACACGAAATTAGTACCATTGTATTTAGAATAATTTTTCCAAGAGAAATGGGTATTTACACGACTAGTGAATTTCTAAAAATATCTAGATATTTTGTGAGAAAATATCTAGATATTTTAGGGAAAATATCTAGATATTTTAGATTGAATGATTATCTTGACTTACGGAGTGAGTTTTGGTTCCGTTAATCGCTAACTATAAACCGTTAAGTCACGAAACGTAAAACCGGGTATCGTAAAAATACGAAACTTGAAAGAATGATTAAACTTGTCAATATATCCCATAATAAAATATAAAATGAGTGGTAAGTTCCATCGGGTTGCTTAAATGCTGATAACGCTGAAAACACGGGTCTAAAACGCGTAATACGCAAAATGTACGAAAGTTGCGTAAAACTGAGAAAAGTAAGATGTAACTTTTCTAATATGTTGATAATGAACTTAAAAGACTTAAAATGTCTAGGCTAGGCTTAGTCTAGCGTCGGTTGGTGTTAAATGTCTTTTAAACATAAAACAGTAAGCCAAAAATTCAAGGAATGACTTAGAAAATCAAAGAATGATTTTTATGGTCAATGGAGGGGGAAAATATGTTGACTTTTCCAATAATATAAAAGATTCTAAACGTCTTAGAATGTGTGGTGCAGGTAAAGGCTAAGGTTGTGGATAAGTAAAAGTGCTTAAAACGCAATTCTAGTTCTGTAAGACACGAGGCTTATTTGGTGACATTTTAATTTAGAATTTTTATTTTTTAAAAATTCCAAAATTAATTGTGAGTGTACCAAACATTTATCTGATGCGAGGAAAATTGGCGCAGGTGGTTTTCGTTAAGCGCAGGGTGTTTAAACGACGTTTAAACCAAATGTGTAATTCCTTAATAACTTTTGCGAAAATAACCCGACAAGCGTCAAACTTTTATCTTGTCATAGAAATGATTTATCTCACGAGAATATGAAATAAAAATTTCGATATGAAATAAAAATTTCGAAAATGAATAGTAAAAATGAATAGTAACATGAATAGTAAAATTTTCAGGAATAGAAATTAACCTGAAAATGCGAATTGTTACAGTCTCCACCCCTTAAGAGAGCTCCGTCCCGGAGATCAATTTGTGTTAGGAGTATAAGCATTGTTGGTAAAAAGATGTGGACTTTGTGAGACGATCAACTATGACCCAAATGGAGTCATAATCGCTTGATGTCTTTGGAAGCTTGGTAATGAAGTCCATTGTAATTCGTTCCCATTTCCACATAAAGGTATGTTGGAAATGGTTAAGCTAGTTACACGAAGGTTTTGGTCACAAGTGACACCTGAAAATGTGCAATGTGAGTTTCTTGGTTCTCAATCTTGTAAAGCTGATGAGGGTGCTTGTGGTGTAGCTAAAGATGATTTAAGCTTTTAAAAGTGCATCAAGATCTGTTAACGAGCTTGTGGGATTAAGGGTTGTGAAGATGATGATTGTGAGAAGGTTAAGAAGGTTTGGGTTCTTCATTTTTGGTTTTCTGAGATTTAGTTGGAAATGAAGAAATGGATAGAGGGTTTTTGGTAATGGTGTTGTGTTTATAGGCTAGCTAATGAGAGTAGTAGTGTAAAATATGGTGGTCATACAACCGGTAGTTCTTCCTCTTGGTCACTAACTATATTCTCGTAAGGTTCTTCCTCATTGTCATAATCAAGTGCTTCAAGATAGGGATCATTGAGTTCGGGAAGAAATGGTAAGTGAGTGGGCATAGCGGGAATGTGATCGGGTGATGGAGGTACATATATGATGTCTACAATAAGGATATAAATGAAAATTTTGTTTTTCATAAAACATACAAGTGACTGCTCCCAGCATAACATGATCCCTCCTGAATTAGACATAGGTAATTAGGCTATGTATAATTAAGGACCGATAATGTGATGTTCGGTTTAGTCAAGTAGTTTTATGATCCTTGGTGTTTAAAGTGGTTGGTGAGTACATGGTTTGAGAATAGGGGAGACGATTGTGCAACTCACAATGTCTGGAAGTAAATGAGACCGTTGTTTTATCTACAGTGTCTATGGATGTAATCGAGACCACTGTATCACTCACAGTGTCAGAGACCACTGTAGGACTTACAATGTCTTGGAAATAATGAAGACCATTGTGTAACTCACAATGTCTTGGAAATAATGAAGACCATTGTGTAACTCACAATGTCTTGGAAATAATAGAGAGATCATTGTAATCAGTTACAATGTCTTGAGAAAGTTTCCACTGCAAAGGCATTGTAAATCCACTCAGTCCCAAGTCCCGTCCATTCAAGACTTGCAACCTGTGTGTTTACAACCTATTGCTAATATATGTGTAGGTACATGATTGAAGAAATGTGGTTGTGCTATAATGCCCTAGAATAGGCATACGTAGATATATTTAGAACATCGTTCATATTAAATGATCGAAAGTGTGTCGAGTGTGTATATATCAATATACTAGATATTCGTGTAGCATAACATGCCTAAAAGTCACATAATCGTCTGGAGGATGGAAGGCACGAAGAACGGAAGGCTATAAAACGTTTTTGTGGAAAAGCAGTTATAGTTTAGGTCTCAATTAGACCCGTTTCTCTATAACTATAAGCTCTGATACCAATCTGTAACACCCCCAATTTTGTGATACGCAGCGGAATTCAAACTGGGTGTTACTTGATGGTACAACAGTCATAATAATAGAAAATGAACTCTAATGAAGTCGTTTTAAAAGATTTATCATTCGATTTATATGAATATCAGAGTTTACAAAATGAGGTCCCAGATGGTTCCATGTTTAGAAAAATACATCCAATGAGTTTTCGAATGATAATAAAATTTATAGCCCTCTTGAGTATCCGTGCTTCTCCGTGCCAGCCTCGATCATTATGCACCTGAAATACATGCTTAAAACTGTCAACACAAAGGTTGAGTGGAATTCGTAGGTTTAGTTAAATCGTTTGAACACAATATGTTTGTAGTGTGAGCTATAGACTCACACTAATAGTTGAATAACAAAATGGTTATTATTTCACTAAGCTTATGCAACCGAAACATTAACATCGAACCAACAAAATTGGTATTGTAGAAGCCCTACCAAGGTAATTTTTGCCATTATACCTCTAGTTCTCAAATATAGTGCGTTCGTTTGAACTCGTGGTTGTTCAACACAAACGGGATTCTTCAATCCCAATAGACCTACTCACAATATTCGCGCTCACTCGCAAGTGACTAATGGTTCATGATATAGGGACTTAGAACATGGCAATCGTTACTTAGTGACAATAAAACATAGTCGGGTAGCATACAGTAGAAAGCATTGTGTTCGAGTAGAAAAATAGTAGCATGTATCCCCCCTACGGGTTTGTAAAATAGTTAAACAATAGAAAGTAGGGCTACGAACTCACCTCAGAGTAAATGATGTTACGGATATAATGAAATCGCTGAATAAGCCGGGAGAATCTCTACGAGCAACCTAGAAATATGATATCGTGTCTTAGGTTGGAATAATGTCTAAGAATACAAAGACATACATGTATATGTCTTGCATATGGTTATGAAACATGATTTGTTTGTATATCTCGTACTACCGTTCGGGCCATCGTAATTCAGAGGTCATGTAGCAAACATTCGAGGAGCCAGGACACTTTAACTCGTAAATCCACAACTCGTCGATCCGTTTACCCAAATGAACCCCTCACACAAAGTTCCCTAGTGTTGTAGTATTTGATAGAAAATGTATTTTGCTTACTTGATTATATGATATATTAAGAGTTTATAAAACACTAAATAATCAAATAAAAGTTCATAAGTATTTAATGTTCATAAATACTTACCTGAATATAGAATGCTTGAGTATTATAGAAAAAGGGAATATAAGCGGAGCTTCGACGTGAAATTTGCAATCTTCATAAACCTGAGGCTACTTGAAGATTATAACAACGCCTTCTTAAAAACCCAAAGCTATTTGAAGATAATAACAAAGTCTTTTTGGAGACTTGAAGTTATTTGAAGATTATAACGACGTCTCTTTGGATACCCGAAGTGATTTGAAGATAATAACGACGTCTTGTTGGAAACCCGAAGCTATTCGAAGATAATAACAAAGTCTTTTTGGAGACTTGAAGTTATTTGGAGATTATAACGACGCCTTTCTTGTAAACTCGGAGCAAAGTAGATCAAAATCTAGCTTTTGCTCAAGAACGCTTGCACGTTCTTGAAAGAAACTTGCTAAAATAGCTAAGAATCGCCTTGGGTTTAAGGACTTTAGAGATAAAGAGAGGGTGGTGCAAGAAATAATGAAGGCTTAGGCCTTGTATTTATAGGAGAATTCCCACCGAGGACTAATTGTGTATCTTTTATGCTTTTCGTGTTCGGGACTTGTTTAGGCTAGCAAACGTTTGATTCAAGTCACGAAAATTACGCCGTTGAGTTTAGAATAGTTTTTCCAACAAAATGAGTATATAAAATGAGAAATATTTTACAGGGGTCATTATTGTAACTTTTGTGTTATTATGGTTCGGGACTCATTTAGGCTCGATAACGATCGATTTAGGACACGAAATTAGTACCATTGTATTTAGAATAATTTTTCCAAGAGAAATGGGTATTTACACGACTAGTGAATTTCTGAAAATATCTAGATATTTTGTGAGAAAATATCTAGATATTTTAGGGAAAATATCTAGATATTTTAGATTGAATGATTATCTTGACTTACGGAGTGAGTTTTGGTTCCGTTAATCGCTAACTATAAACCGTTAAGTCACGAAACGTAAAACCGGGTATCGTAAAAATACGAAACTTGAAAGAATGATTAAACTTGTCAATATATCCCATAATAAAATATAAAATGAGTGGTAAGTTTCATCGGGTTGCTTAAATGCTGATAACGCTGAAAACACGGGTCTAAAACGCGTAATACGCAAAATGTACGAAAGTTGCGTAAAACTGAGAAAAGTAAGATGTAACTTTTCTAATATGTTGATAATGAACTTAAAAGACTTAAAATGTCTAGGCTAAGCTTAGTCTAGCGTCGGTTGGTGTTAAATGTCTTTTAAACATAAAACAGTAAGCCAAAAATTCAAGGAATGACTTAGAAAATCAAAGAATGATTTTTATGGTCAATGGAGGGGGAAAATATGTTGACTTTTCCAATAATATAAAAGATTCTAAACGTCTTAGAATATGTGGTGCAGGTAAAGGCTAAGGTTGTGGATAAGTAAAAGTGCTTAAAACGCAATTCTAGTTCTGTAAGACACGAGGCTTATTTGGTGACATTTTAATTTAGAATTTTTATTTTTTAAAAATTCCAAAATTAATTGTGAGTGTACCAAACATTTATCTGATGCGAGGAAAATTGGCGCAGGTGGTTTTCGTTAAGCGCAGGGTGTTTAAACGACGTTTAAACCAAATGTGTAATTCCTTAATAACTTTTGCGAAAATAACCCGACAAGCGTCAAACTTTTATCTTGTCATAGAAATGATTTATCTCACGAGAATATGAAATAAAAATTTCGAAAATGAATAGTAAAAATGAATAGTAACATGAATAGTAAAATTTTCAGGAATAGAAATTAACCTGAAAATGCGAATTGTTACATACCAGTAGTAACCCTGTGACTAAAAGATGCAATCACATAATATGGTCACGCTTATCAACATTATTGGTCACTCTTTGTTTAATTCGATGTGTGACTAAATCTTACAAAAGGTCACACAAACTAAAAATTTATGTGACCATTGGATGAACAATAGTCACGCAAAATACACATTTCTTCACTTTAAACAGCATATGGTCACACATATTAACACTTTTGGCCACTTTATGCTTAATTGTATGTGACTAAATACCCAAAACAAACATGCTTTGTGTGACTAAATATTACAAAAGGCCACACAAATTAAAAATTCATGTTACCATTGGATGATCAATAGTCACACAAAATACACATTTCTTCATTTTAAACAGCATATGGTCACACTTATTAACACTTTTGGCCACTTTATGCTTAATTGTATGTGACTAAATACCCAAAACAAACATGCTTTGTGTGACTAAATATTACAAAATGCCACACAAACTAAAAATTCATGTGACCATTGGATGAACAATAGTCACACAAAATACTAATTTTTTCACTTTAAACAGCATATGGTCACACTTATTAACACTTTTGGCCACTTTATGCTTAATTGTATGTGACTAAATACCCAAAACAAACATGCTTTGTGTGACCAAATATTACAAAAGGCTACACAAACTAAAAATTCATGTGACCATTGGATGATCAATAGTCACACAAAATACACATTTCTTCACTTTAAACAGCATATGGTCACACTTATTAACACTTTTGGCCACTTTATGCTTAATTGTATGTGACTAAATACCCAAAACAAACATGTTTTGTGTGACTAAATATTACAAAAGCCACACAAACTAAAAATTCATGTGACCATTGGATGATCAATAGTCACACAAAATACACATTTCTTCACTTTAAACAACATATGGCCACACTTATTAACACTTTTGGCCACTGTTTTTTAAATTGTATGTGACTAACTCAAAAAAAAACAACACACGTTGTGTGACTAAATCATCACAAACGCCACATTTATTATATATTCATGTGGCCATAGGATGAGAAATAGTCACACATACCGATAAATCCAACAAAACTTGTGCCTAATTGGTCACACATATTCGGGTTTTGGTCACTCTTTTTCAATGAAAACGGCCACAAACTAAACAATATGACCATATGCTACCTACGGTGGCGCGACTTTTCGTCACACACACCCAAAAAAAACGTGTGTGACTATATGCATATAGTCACGCATTTTTGGTGTGACGAAAGCCACTTTCTGTACCAGTGAGAATATACCGGGCATGGCTGCAATTCTAATTTTAGTCATATTGCCGTGCCAAGATACTAGTATAAGCAGATTATGCCACCGCAACCTTCAAGTGCCAATATTTATCATAATTTTCTTAGGGTAAAGAGGAAGGGAACCGTAGGTGAAGAGAAGGGTTAACCAGCCATGGCTGCAAATCCAATAATTTGCCCCGCCGATGCGGATTACCTCAACTGTAAATTTGCCTAGCGGTGCATCCACCATGGTTGCAAACACAAATAAGATTGTGTTGCCCTCCCATTATGTGAAGCAATACCTACACCAAATAAGCCTGATAAATAAGCTAAGGCAAACAACCATAATAATCAAAACAATCAGTATGAATAAGAAAAAGCTGAAATAATCCAACTGAACACAATGGGCCAAAAAGTGAGGAACCAAAGATCCCGAAACAATCAAAACCATCTTAATTGTACGAAACATCGATAACACAACTACAAATAAAAAAAGCCAAATCAACAAACAATCTCCTTAATATGCATATTGTTATCAAAAAAAAAAAAAAAAAAAAAAAAGATCCCGAAACACTCAAAGACAGTATTCAGAAAACGCTAAATTATCAATCCTTAACACGAAAACAAAAAAATCTCCAAATTACACTAAAACCCTAATTTGAAAATTCATAACCTTCTGAACCCTAATTACAACCCCCAAATTCTAAATCGAAGCACAATTTGTTTGATTATTGATAAATTAAATACAATAACATAAAAATTGTAGCTAATTAATTCATCAGGGTGGTTTCGCACAAAGTCAGGTTTACCAAAATTCAATTGAACTATTTAAGAAAACCCCCAAATGAGCTATTAAGAAAACCCCCAAATGACAAACAAAAAAAAAAAAACTTAATTTTAAAATTCAATCTTTTAAGATTCAATTGAACTATTTAATACCATAAACCCTAATTTCAAAATTCAATTGAACTATTAAGAAAACCCCAAAATGATAACAAAACCCTAATTTTATAATTCAATCTTTTTAATTTTGTATAAAGAAGTTGGTACCTTTCTGAAGATTTTAACGCATATGCGAGTCGCACAAAAACCAACGAAACCACATGCCCAACTTAACCATTTTCATCTCCTCACATGCCTACAAATTGTTATCTATGGATCTTGTGCTTTCTCGGTTTGTGAATATGTGGAAGAATATAGAGAGCAGAGAGAGGTAAGTGAAAGTGTGTAGAAATGGAAGAAGATTCAGGAACATCTGATTTATAACACTGATGCGTGGTTTTGCGACCTTACAACAAGTTTTACCTCTCGAGGGATCTCGAGAAGCTTGCAATCCCCACCAGGCAGTGTACCTGACCGATGTAGTATAGTGAAGTGGCAAGTACCGGGGGATTGATCGTTCTCTAGGGGAATAGTGTCGTTAGGATTGAAAAACTACTCTAATAGGTCTAAGGGTGAGGGAAGATTCTTTTTGTATTTTTATATTTTTTATAAAAGCAAGTAAAATATCGGGTTTGAAGGAGTGGGCGGAATTAGTTGCTAGTCAACTAACCCAAATAACTACAAATGCAAATAAAATAAAATAACTGAAAATGAAAAGGTCGTGGAACTTATATGGAGAGAAATGTGTTTACTTAGACTTCCTTACTCCCTAACTATCTTTTACCGGTTGATTAGTGTGTATTAATTGCGTGGATGACGGGTGTATTCCTTAATACCAATCGTGGGGTGGCGTACGTACTTCCCCAACTCTACAAGCTCCTACTTCACTCCTATGTCTAGCCGGCTAAGAAGCTCCTAACATGGGATCACTAGAATTCGCTCATGCATTAAATACAACCATAATAACCTTAGTACGCATTGGTTCATGTTTCTTAAGACGTTCAAGCAAGTTACCGTATAGGAGGTTATCCAGTTTTCTTAATCCTAACATCGATAAACAATCATCCAATACAATTAATAACACACTAATAACCAATAATCAATAGTTAGGTTTCATTAGATCTAAGCAAACACAAGATAAATCTAGCCTAGCATGTTAATTAAAAGACAAGAACAAGATATAATCAAACAACACATAGACATATTGATTGATTAAGTGATTACTTATCTTCAATTAAACATGGGAGATCCAAGGGTATAAAACCCTTAAAAATGGCAGAAAATTCGTCTAGGGTTTCTCCTCACAAAGTTGCACACTATGAATAAAAATTGCAAAACTATATATAGAGTTTAGTGGCTGACGGCGTCACGTTGTAGGAGGTGACGCCGTCACCTCGCCGCGGCTAGGGTTCCCGGATGGTCTTCCTGACGCCGTCCCTCTTTAATCCTCCAAAATCCGCTCTGGCCTATCAAGGGTTTACGCCGTCAGGATTGTGCTTGACGCCGTCTCTCTTTAACTTAAACCGTGATGGCCTTAATCACCTTAAAGGGTGACGCCGTCAGACTTTCCATTGTAAAACTCTCTCGCGCGTCACGTGTATTTTTCATATCCACCTCTTTTGCCAAGCCATGACGCTGTCAGGAGCAATCCTTGATGCCGTCACGTGTACTTTTCCAGCAGCTTTGGAGACTTTGTCGTTTTCTTCACTTTTATGCTCCAAAAACGTCCAAAATGCTTCCTTTTCCAGATTTCTTCTCCAAAGTGCCTAAAATGACAAAAGGAACGATTTAGGGCAATATTTGATCAAATAAATACGATTTAGGGCTTAAATGACCCCCTAAAAGCGGTACACTTTTCGCTTCATCAAATACCCTTACACTTGAGATTTGCTTGTCCTCAAGCAAATGCGCTTTTATTCTAATCAAAATACAAGTTAGGGGTCATTTAACGCTAATATAAAAGTAATTACAACAAATAGTCGTTCCACTTTAATCATAATAAGCACGGAGATTACAAACTAGCACCTCACAAGTAGTGTTTAGATACTCACATCTCTCAGGTGTCATAAAAGTATATCTCATAAATGAAAACGGATAATATCTCTCACTACCTGTCATAGCAAATAGATTACCATAGGCTTGGGAAAGGATCAAAAACCTTCTCCACTAGGCGCAAGCACCTAAGATAAACTATTAAAAAGGGCTTTTACATGGGTTATAACGTGAGGTGTAGGGATATGATAAACACGGTTTTGTTGGATAAAGGATATTTTACTGGTGGCGAGTTAAAGATCTTGATTAATTACATGTACAATATGGCGTTGCTAAGCCAAGACTAGACTCGACTTAAGCTAAAAACAAAATAATAAAAACATAAAATAAACATAAAATGAAACGGGATGGTAGTCCGTATGTTTTTTTTTCTACTTTTCTTTTTCTCATTTTTTTGTATTTTTCATGATTTTTTTTTTCATACACTCTTGCCCTACCATCCAAAATAATACATCATAGGGGCGTTGCATTCCCCTTACACTTGAACTTTTACATAACTTTACAAATAACTATTCTAATGACTCGAATTAAGATAATCGAAACACTTTGAGTACTTTTTAGAATATTTAGCACATATGGGGGTAATAATGTTGTTCTTCCCCATTACTCCATTACACTAGTACTTTACCCATGAGTCCCAATCGTCCCAAAACAATATGTACAAGGATATGACTCGACTTAGCTACCATGTAATCAATTAGATAATTAACTAAGGGTTTAAACAAATGTTGTCACAATAATGCACTAAAATTGAGTGCATACAAGGTAGGCTAAGGCAATTTGGGTGTACATTTAAGTAGGGTGTAAACAAATTCTTCCTTTAAGTAAAATGCTTAAAGTTAGAAACGAAAAGATAGGCTCTGAGGGGTGTACTAGGGGTATCGTATACTAAAAATGAGTACAACGCAAAGGGTGTGGGAGAATTACTTGACCAATGTAGCCAATGTAATTATAACAAAAACACAGGTGTAAAACAATGGGTTAATCCTAATGCCTCTTATCATGTAGTAAATCTAACTACACGAATGTAGTCTCACTTGTGGCCTCGGAATGGTCCTAACGCAAGTTCTAGAATCTAAGTGCTACCGGTACACACATCATAGCATAAATGCTTTTCCTACCAATTCTAGGGGCGAACCTCACATATTTGGGGGTGGAAAATTTTTTAGTGGTACGGTTTTTATGCTAGTCATATAACTCCTATCCATGAGACGCTCATTAAGATCAAAGTTTCACTCCTATATGTTGTAAAAAATTTTAAATTTGGCACTAAAATTGCCCTAACAGGTATTTCTCTCAGTTTTATTACACATATACTATTAAACAAACAAAAATCAAGTGTAATTGTATTCTCTAAAGTATCGTACTTTACTCCCCCTTACACTTAAGATGAACATTGTCCCCAATGTTCAAATAACAAGATGTAAAAGTAAATAAGGTAAAAGAATGAAATCAAATACTCCCCTGATTCGCTCGGTGGATAAAGAGGTAACATGGTTAGATCTTCTTCCAAGAGAATGTAGAAGCTCCAAGACTAAAGCATCGCCAAAAGCTTGATTCCACATACATCTCCTTGTCCAAAATAATCTGTTAAACCTGAGAAAACAAACACGAAAACCTGCATAACATCGGCGGGATAAATCTATATAAGGATATAATGCTTGTGGAATGATTATTTTGCAGATTCTTGGAGTTTATAAGTTAGAGATTTAATAAAAACTTTTTTTTTTTTTTTTTTTTTGAAAACAAAACTTTCAAAATTTCAGAAAATTAAAACCTGACGCCGTCAGAAATGATCTGACAGAATTCTCATGTTAAGTTTCCGGAAAATTTCTGGAAAAACCTATACCTTACTTCCTGGAATTCCTGCAAAACATCATTATGACTCGATACAAGCATTTGACTCAAACAATTACTAATATGTATGTTAATTTAATATTGTTATGATTCATGTTCATTTGTTCTAATAAACCGATTTGGATTTCCCTTACACTTATCTTTTGCAAAATACCTTTATATGTAGTTAAGACGAAGTTAAAAACAAGATAAAGCATTTTCACAATTTAGTTTTGAACATGAATCAATAATAATAAAAATTAAACATACATACGGAAGCAAATAAAATCAAACAAACACATAAATAAACACACAAAGCAGATAAAGCTTGGGTTGCCTCCCAAGAAGCGCTTTTCTTTATTAACGAGTCTTGTAGCTAGACTCAAAGTCACCGTACATTACGTGACTTCTTCATCAAAAGTTATGTCTTCCTCATTGATCATTTCATTACCATTATCTTGATAATGCTTGACTCGTTGTATATTCACAGTGAATTCTCTATCCTCGTCGTCAATCAACACAACGGCTCCGGTTTTAGAGGAGCTCCTTACGGTAAAAGGTCCATACCATCTAGATTTAAGTTTCCCAGGAAATAGCCGTAAGCGAGAATTATATAATAAGACCTTGTCTCCTTCTGAAAACTCCTTGGGTCTCTTAATCCGTTGGTCATGCCATCTTTTTGCCCTTTCTTTGTATGTAATGGAAGATTCATAAGCTTCTAATCTCAATTCATCGAGCTCTTGGAGCTGTAAGAATCTATTTGTTCCCGCAACCGTATAATCCAAATTACAAGCCTTAAGTGCCCAATATGCCTTGTGTTCCAGTTCTACTGGAAGGTGGCATGCCTTGCCATATACCATACGAAACGGGGTTGTCCCGATTGGCGTCTTATAAGCAGTTCGAAATGCCCACAAAGCTTCATCAAGCTTAAAAGACCAATCTTTTCTGTTTTGATTGACCGTTTTCTCTAATATTCTCTTTATGGCTCTATTAGTGTTTTCGACTTGACCGTTGGTTTGAGGATGGTAAGCGGTGGAGAATCGGTGAGAGACTCCATATCTTTTCATAACTTTCTCCATTTGCGAATTGCAAAAATGGGTTCCCCTGTCACTAATAAAAGCTTTCGGAATTCCGAACCTAGCGAACAATTTTTTTAAGAAATGAATTACTACCCTAGCGTCGTTAGTCCTAAGGGCTTGTGCTTCCACCCATTTCAAAACATAATCAATGGCCACTAAGATGTATTCATTCCCTCCTGAAGATGGGAAGGGTCCCATGAAATCAATTCCCCAAACATCAAAAACCTCGCAAACTTGTATATAATTTTGCGGGGCTTCATCCCTCCTAGAGATATTCCCCGCTCTTTGACACGCGTCACAAGTCTGTATCATTCCCTTCACATCACGAAATATTGTAGGCCAATAGAATCCTGCGTCGAAGATCTTTCGTGCAGTAGTGTTCATTCCGTGATGCCCTCCAGATGGACCTGCATGACACTCTTTCATAATTCTGATAGCCTCCTTTTCCGAAACACAACGTCTGATTACTTGATCCGGACATCTTCGGAATAAGAAAGGTTCATCCCAAAAGTAGTACTTTAATTGATTGAAGAACCTCCTTTTTTCATGCCTGCTCATATGCTCAGGAATGACTCTACTTGCCAGGTAGTTAGCATAATCCGCATACCATGGTTCAGAATCATTTATTGACATGAGATGCTCTTCAGGAAATGACTCCCGAATCTCACTCTTGTCAGATTCAGCGAGGCTGGGGTTTTCGAGACGAGAGAGATGATCAGCCGCAAGATTCTCTGCTCCTTTCTTATCACGAATCTCTACATCGAACTCTTGCAATAGTAAGATCCAACGAAGTAGCCGCGGTTTAGCATCCTGTTTAGTGAAAAGATATCGAATAGCTGAATGGTCCGTAAAAACAACCGTTTTAGAAAGGACAAGATACTGGCGAAACTTATCAAAAGAAAATACCACGGCTAGTAATTCCTTTTCAGTGGTAGTGTAGTTTTCTTGAGCAGGATTCATGGTTTTGCTAGCGTAGTATATTGGCTGAAAGTGTTTGTTAAACCTTTGGCCTAATACTGCTCCAACAGCATAATCGCTAGCATCGCACATGATTTCAAAGGGTAACTCCCAGTTAGGGGTGACCATAATCGGAGCTTGGGTGAGTTCCTGCTTCAATCGATCGAATGAATCCTTGCACTCTTGAGAGAAGTCGAACGGGGCATCCTTCACGAGCAACTGAGTCATTGGTCTAGCCATCTTTGAGAAATCTTTAATGAATCTCCTATAGAAGCCAGCATAACCCAAGAAGCTACGGATTGCCTTGACAGTTGTTGGATAGGGGAGTTCGGATATAGCCTCAATTTTTGCCCGGTCTACTTCAATTCCACTTCCTGAAATTTTGTGTCCTAGCACAATCCCTTCTTTTACCATAAAGTGGCACTTTTCCCAGTTTAGTACCAAGTTAGTCTCCTCACAACGTTTGAGCATTTTCTCAAGGTTAGCAAGACAGCGATCAAAAGAGTTTCCAAAGACCGAAAAATCATCCATGAAGACCTCCATGCTGTCTTCCATTAACTCATGGAAGATTGCTGTCATGCAGCGCTGGAAAGTGGCGGGGGCGTTACATAGTCCAAAGGGCATTCGCTTGTAGGCGAAGGTGCCATAAGGGCATGTAAACGTAGTCTTTTCTTGGTCCTCAGGAGCGATAGGGATTTGGAAATACCCTGAGAACCCATCTAGGAAGCAGTAGTACTCATGCCCCGCTAACCTTTCCAACATTTGGTCGATAAATGGGAGAGGGAAATGATCCTTTCGGGTTGCATCATTCAACTTCCTATAATCGATGCACACACGCCATCCAGTTACTGTTCGTTGAGGCACTAACTCATCCTTATCGTTCTTAACCACCGTCATTCCTCCCTTTTTTGGTACAACCTGTACAGGACTTACCCATGGACTGTCTGAGATTGGGTAAATTAGTCCCGCATCTAGGAGCTTAACGACTTCCTTTTTTACGACTTCCTTTATGTTGGGGTTTACTCGCCTTTGAGGTTGCACGGTGGGTTTATAATCCTCCTCCATGAGGATTTTATGCGTACAAAAGGTTGAGTCAATCCCCTTGATGTCGGCTACACTCCATGCTATAACTCCTTTATATATTTTTTAAAACTCCTAAGAGTTTATCCTTTTGTTCACTTTTCAAAGAAGAGTTTATGATTACCGGAAGTTGATCTTTTCCTTGGAGGAAAGCATATTCCAGGTTGTTTGGGAGTTCCTTGAGTTCTAACGTGGGTGGCTCGATGATGGAAGGTTTAAGTTTGTTCTCGGGTTTACGAAGCTCAAGCTGTTCGATTTCTTGTCTGGGATAGAAGGAGACTGCGTTCACATCCATAGTCTTCTCCTCCTCTAAGATGGGTAAGAAAGCTTCATCTCGCAACCAACCAGCTTCCACCTGCTCATCTATACAATTGTCAATCTCGTCGGATAGTTCATTGATTTCTCCGATGAAATACAGCCGATTAGCTGCTTCGAGAGAAAGATTCATTGTGTCCTTGATGTCAAAGGTTAAGCTATCGGTCCCCACTCGTAAGGTTAGTTTGCCGTCATGAACATCAATAACAGCGCAAGCAGTTGCAAGGAATGGCCTCCCCAGAATGATGGGCACTAGGTCATCTTCTTCCATCTCTAAGATGACGAAGTCAACTGGAAATTTGAACTTCCCTACCTTAACCAGCACATTCTCACATATTCCTAAGGGGTATTTGACTGATCTATCGGCTAGTTGGATGTTCATACGGGTTGGTTTCAATCCAGAATACCCTAACTTGAGGAACATGGAATGCGGCATAAGATTGATACTTGCTCCTAAGTCGGCTAAAGCATTCTTGACTGAAAGAGATCCTATTGAACAGGGCAAGGTGAAACTACCTAGATCGTCCACCTTCTTTGGTAGCCCTCGTTGAGTCACCACAGAACATTCTTCTCCTAAGGTTACAAGACCCTCGAGCCCTTTTCTGTTGGTTAGCAGCTTCTTGAAGTATGTACTATATTTGGGCATATGGTAACATGCATCAAGAAGGGGTATGGTGACGACTGAATTCTTCAAATATGACAAGAATCTTTTATTATCATTTTCGACCTTTTGATTCTTGAGGCGGGACGGGTATGGGACTTTAATGGGCTGTTTGGTTGGAGTAGGTGGAGAGGGAGTTACCGGAGGGGTTTGCTCGGGATTTCCATCGTTCACATTACTTTCCTCCTCATGAGGGGTGTCGGGTTCCATGACGTTAGATTGTTGAGCTGGGTAATGTGGATCCTTAGTAGTTGTTCCAGCACGAGTGGTGATGGCGAGTAAGGGATCTCTTTGATTTGTTTGAGGTTCGCCAAGGCCGTCGAGAGTGGCGTTGAGTTCTGCGAATTTGGCCCTTAGGTCATTTTGTTGGCTATTGATGAGGTCGTCAAGACCTTTTAGTTGCGGATTCTTTTCAAGCGTGAAATGCCCAAGATCATCCTCAAAAGTGCTCCTAACCTTGTAGTCAGGATATTCTCCTCCTCCCTCTTCTCTCACAAGATTTCCCCAAGGGGTAAAATCATTGTTTTGGTAGAAAGTTAAGAGCGAAGGATCATCGAAGATGTCGTGGCTTGACAAGCATACTTGTTCGGTGGTGGTATCATCCCCGCATTCCTCCACTTCATGCGGGCCACCACATTGGTCACAGATCAAGTATGGGTTTGATAACCGTTTAGTTGGTTGTGACTTGTCTAGATAAGAGACTTGATCATTCAATCTCCTCAACCGGCTAGCAAAAGGAGGCTCTTTCATGATCTTGGAAACGCTCATGATCGAATCGGGTTCATCCCAGGTATCGTCTTGATCATTTGCGTATTCCTCAATTCTATTCCATCCTTCCTCAGCGCTTAGGTTGGCTATTTTTCCTTTCACCGAATTATTAATGCCAAATTGGTCGCTTTTAGGGACACTATCATAAAAGATCTGGACAAGAAGCCAGAGTTTAATTCCATGATGAGGGACATGTCTAATTAGATCTTTGAATCTGATCCAGGATTCGTGAATGGGTTCAGCTGGTCCAACATGGAAGCGGAAGATTTCGTCTCTTAACGTTGAAGTTCTTCCTATGGGAAAGAATTTCTCATAGAATTTTGAGATAAGCTGTTCCCATGTGAAGATGGACTCGGCGGGAAGTTTGTTATACCAATCTTTGGCTTTCTCATAAAGTGTGAAGGGAAAGAATCGTAGCCGGGAGGTATCTCTAGTGGCTCCGTCCGTATGGAGGGTATCCACTATTTTCAGGAAGTCTTTGATGTGTTGGATTGGATCTTCACTTTTCAATCCGTGAAACTTGCATACACTTTGGGCAAGCCAAATGTCGGTTGCACGCAAGACCCCATTCGTGTGTTCATTAGGAAAAACAATAGCATTGGAAAAACCGCGAGGGGTAGGAGAAGAGTAGTCCTTGAGGGGTTTAGGGATTGGTTTTTTCGGGAACCTCCATATCGTGATTGGTTTGAGGGCTAGGAGGTGTAGAGTGAAGATTGGATTCTTCCTCGGAGAGGGCATCATCAAAATTGATCGTGGATGGTTCAGCCGCTTGGTGGTGTCGCCTTAATTTATGCATTTCCCTTTCGGGTTCAGCATAGGGTGTGGCAAGAGTTTTGATCGAGCTACGGCTCCTAGTGATTCTAGGATTAGGGGGGTTATCATCCAAAATTAGGGAATATCCTCCTAAAGTGTGTGCTCTACGAGCTTGGTTTTGTCGTGGTGGTGGGTTGTTGGGATCAAGGATATTACCACCTTCCATGACGTCGGATGGTAATGGTTACGAACAAAGAAATGAAGAAAAAAAAGATAGACTAAAGAAAACCTAGAAAAATAAAAAATCTCACTAGAAAGGAATCTAGTGAGTAGACCTAATAAAATAAAAATTCAACCTAAACAATAACTATTCCCCGGCAGCGGCGCCAAAAACTTGATGCGTGGTTTTGCGACCTTACAACAGGTTTTACCTCTCGAGGGATCTCGAGAAGCTTGCAATCCCCATCAGGCAGTGTACCTGACCGATGTAGTATAGTGAAGTGGCAAGTACCGGGGGATTGATCGTTCTCTAGGGGAATAGTGCCGTTAGGATTGAAAAACTACTCTAATAGGTCTAAGGGTGAGGGAAGATTCTTTTTGTATTTTTTTATTTTTTATAAAAGCAAGTAAAATCTCGGGTTTGAAGGAGTGGGCGGAATTAGTTGCTAGTCAACTAACCCAAATAACTACAAATGCAAATAAAATAAAATAACTGAAAATGAAAAGGTCGTGGAACTTATATGGAGAGAAATGTGTTTACTTAGACTTCCTTACTCCCTAACTATCTTTTACCGGTTGATTAGTGTGTATTAACTGCATGGATGACGGGTGTATTCCTTAATACCAATCGTGGGGTGGCGTACGTACTTCCCCAACTCTACAAGCTCCTACTTCACTCCTATGTCTAGCCGGCTAAGAAGCTCCTAACATGGGATCACTAGAATTCGCTCATGCATTAAATACAACCATAATAACCTTAGTACGCATTGGTTCATGTTTCTTAAGACGTTCAAGCAAGTTACCGTATAGGAGGTTAGCCAGTTTTCTTAAGCCTAACATCGATAAACAATCATCCAATACAATTAATAACACACCAACAACCAATAATCTATATATATAATAAAAGAAACTTTTTTTGAAAAGTTATCCACCTCATTAAAGCCACCTGGCATAAAAATAAGCCAGGTCATAAATCCAGCTCATCACCTCCTTTGTTATCTTCTATCACAAAAGCCACCTCATCACCTATCTATTATCTTCAACCTTCAACCGGCCTTTCACTTCAACTTTTATAACCGCCTTCAATGCCACTTTCCCAAAACCAAAACCCCAAACCCTCTGCGATGAATAACTCGATTAACAAATCAATGGCAACCGAAAATCAAGGCAACCGAAATGGCAACCGAAGATCAAGATTAGGGTGTTAATTCGATTTAGGGTTCTAATTTAGGGTTTTATTTGATGAATTGTAATTTCGAAATCCAATATTAGGGTGTTAATTGATATGTCGTTCATTCGATTTCTAATATCAAAATTGTTAATTAAATGGATTGTGGCTTTTTTGAGTTTTTTCAAACTGATTTTAGGGTTCTAATTTAGGTTGCTTCCACACATTATCTATCAAATTCTTACCTCAACTTCTTAAATTGTTGTCATCTCAATTCATATAAGGTATGTTAACTTGACATTTTTTATTTTTACGTTTGTGTTAATCGGGTTGTAATTTATATGTTTAGGGTTCTAATTGATATGCTATTGATTCATTTGTTAATCGGTTTCTTATCTATAATCCTAATTTTTTATGCATATTTGGTTACCAACTGATATCTTTACTTAATATTTGTCTGAATGGGATTCATCAAATTCTAATTCTAAATGTCAATGTAAATTTAAGGTTCTAATTGATATGTCTACTTCTCAATTTTTGTTTATATGTATGACTGTATGTGGTTGCCTTCGATTTTGTCACATCTGAAATGAGAATCAAAGTCTGAGTGATCATGTTGGTTTCAAGCGTTGATGTATTTCTTTGTAATTTTCACTTAGTCATGCCTTTTATTTTGGTTTATATAATATATGTTGCCGTTTGCAAAAAAAAAAAAAAAAAAAAAAAAAAAAAGAATAAGAATAAGTAGAACTTTTAGGTTGACTATGATATGGTTTTTTGCTATTTCTGATAAAATATCTTTTGGTATGTAACATGACACATAGCCCTTCTTGTGATGCAGGTTTGTTCAAGGGTTTCCCGAGCGTGACCATTTCACTACTATGGCGGGTGGAGCCAGATGTTGCCACTGATGCCGCGAGAAGTGCCAGAGACTACATGTTTCTGTATGTATGCTCTTTATGTGTTAGTATGTAACTTTTATGTATGTTTTGATACAGGTTATGACAAAGAACCTGGAACCTATTGTCTCAGTGATCTTGAAGTCATTTCAAGATCCTCATCCACGTGTTAGATGCGCAGCTATCAATGCAATTGCTCAACTATCTATAGACTTGGGACCAGATTTGCAAAATCAGTATCACCATCTTTTGCTTCCAGCATTGGCTTCAGCACTGGAAAACTGTGATAATCCACGTGTGCAGGTGAGTTTTTATGGCACTGATGGAGTTTTGTTATATCTATTTGTTGATTGCAATAATTTGCCGTGTAAATATGTCCGATATACGAGTATACTTGAGTTAAAACAAGCATTAGTTTATTGTATTGTCTCCTTGATTGTTAATGTGTTTAACATTTTGAGGAGGGGTTGTTGAAATTAGTTAAGCATTAGTGTTCAGTTGTTTGATGTATTTTGTCTGAACCAAATAAATAAATTCAAACTTTTGTTATTTTCTTGTGTTTGTGTGTATGTTGCCAAGGTATTGTAAGCCGAGGGTTCTTCTCATATTTTTAGTTTAGGAGAGTGAATCATAGGAATCTTGATATCTTATGATCTGGTTGAGTAGAAACTGACAAAAACTATATTGTTGAACATACACAAACCATTCATATTTGATTCAGTGTGTTCTTCGTCTATTGAAGTTAGGTACAACGTACAAGTGTAAAACCATATTCTTGAACATATACAAACCATAGCTGCAATTAGGAAGGAAATGTTCATTTTGCTTGATGATTGCTATAGGGACTTGTAGACTATGTTCCCTTGTAGTTGGAGAAGTGTCCGGATACCAAAACAAAATGCTAGAAACTATCGATCACTGTCTAATGGAAGATTGATTGGTTAAGTTATTGTTTAGTTACTGATACTGAAAGTTAAGTATACAAATAATCTGCACAATTAGTTGATTTGTTGTAGACTTAAATTACAGATGAGAATTATGAAAGTGTATATACATATATTGCACATTTCATCAAATATTATTTGCCTAATATGCTATAAATAGTGAAAGACCAAAGGGTTAGTACAAGCTCTCTCAAAACCCGAAGCTCTCCTCCCCCGATAGGCCAAAAAACTACAAGATGTGGATCTCCACCTTCAGTTGTACTATGTTTTTCATCACCTCGTCATCGAACTTAGTTGATTTCATATGCATCTATCGTATTCTTTTAAGCTGTCAAAATTTTACACATTTAGGCTCGCTTCGCTAGATGGAAAGTTCTTTTTAAGAATAAGTTTGCAACACGATCTTTTCTATGGCACAAAACACGTAACATAGTGTTAGGGTCACTGCTGCTCCACCTCCCGGTTGTGGGAGGCATTGGCAGTGTTTGTGGTTGTTCGGAGCTCACTCCCATACCACTAGCTTCACAAGCCACCACAGTAAAGTCCTCCACCAATTGCTCTGTCGACTTTTCCATCAAGGCAACCACTCCTTCAACAGTCTCGGCCTCTTTTTCCACCACGTCTTCTGTTATCAGGCCTTCCCCATAAGTTGCAAACACCCGCTTCAAATGCTTTAAATCATCTTCAATCATCTCATGGTCTGCTCTGGTGAAGCATCTGGCGCTTCCCCCGGCTATTAAAACCATAAGGTAAGCTTCAAAAGAAGCCTTCATTACTTCTTTTATAGCCAAAGGTTGAGCCCGCTCTGTGACAATAGCACTCAAGAGAGTCAGGTTCTGTTTGAGAACTCTGAGAGCAGGGCTTATCCGAGCATTCACCACATTACCTATGTAAAGACTCCCATACATAACAGAGTTTGAATCAAGAAATACGAGATGATAGGCTGAAACCTCAGATACGTGTTGAGTGGCAGCCATAATTGTGGATCGGATATGCCCAAAGTGAGGGCGTCGGCTGCTACTACTGCTACTGTTGCCAGCTAATCGGTTTTTCTGAGAAGGAACAATTTTAGAGGATTGAGAGAGACACTTATCAAGTGAGTTGAGTTAGGAAATAATGTAGTGTAAGGTGTTCAGCCGGATGTATCTGTATTTTCGTGGTTCTTGCTTTTTACTTGAATATGAATCTCTATTTTCACTATCCATCTCCCGGGAAATTGGAACAGGAGGGTTGGGTAAATGGTCAAAATGGTTGAATGTGTATGGTCGCAAAAGATCAAGTTGGGTTGACCCAATAACACTTCTGTTTAAAGTGCCTAGGCTTCTTACTGGTCTCCTTTTGTTATTTAAGAGTCTCGATTTACATATACCCGTAAGTATAAATTAAATAATACATCTTATCTTTGACCATATCTATCATGTTTAGTATAGTAGCTAACAAACGTTAAATGTTATCGATGTTATACTATTATTTCTTTAGTTAAAAATATGTATTTTTCCAAAATATCAACCTTAGTTTTCTGGATAACACATGACATTGATGTCATACTTTTAAACTTGCTGTTGTATATTGTTGCATATACAGTTTATGTGTTGGATGTTTATTGTTCATTGCTGATACAGAGGAGCTCTGATAGTATAGCTTATGGGCTTATTTGATTTTGGCTTATATTTCATAAGCTTTAATTTTGTGGCTTATTTTGAGACTTGTGGGGTATATAAGCTTATGCTTATATAAGCTAATAAGTCTCAAAATAAGCCACAAGATTGAGGCATATGAAATATAAGCCGAAATCAAATAAGCCCATAAGCTCACATATAAGCTTAAACAAACACCCCCTAAGTTAGCTTTAGTTTTTTGGGATTTATTTATTTATTTTTTTGACGTGTAATCTGTTAATTGTTAGATATGGTTTAATTTTTTGTCCGTTAAGTGAGAAGCTTGAAAGATGAAGAATTTGATAAGTGGAATGAACAATTATAAATCTTGGTGAACACGTTATCGAGGCACAAATCTTAATGGGAACAAATGTTGGCCACACTACTATCTTCCCACGGTTGAAACTCAGTCCTTCAGACAAGAGGCTTCCGTTGAAGATTAATCGACGCCAATTTCTATTAGCTTTATGTTTCGCCATGACCATCAACAAAAGTCAAGGCCAGTCTTTATCAAAAGTTGAATTTTTTTTGCCTAAGCCAGTCTTCACACATGGTTAGCTTTACGTCACTGTGTATAGAGTAAAAAGTAGGAAATGATTGAAGGTTTTAATACACGACAAGGATGGTAAAGTTTCAAATAGTACTTTGAATGTTGTTTACCATGAAGTGCTGCAAAAGATTTGATCCGCAATTAGTTAAAATGCTTTATTCTTCTTTGTTATTTTTACATGTCTTAAATATACTTAAGTTTAACATTATCCAGTTTTGGAGATTCTTGGTTTATTCTTCTTTGTTATTTTTAACAAATTCAATGTTCTTTTACTTTTCATTTTTATTAATGAAATGAACAATATTGTTTGAGAGTTAATATTAGTTAGTTTTTTTTTGGTGTTTTACCTTTTAAGGTTATATTTTACAACTGTTATAAGCTGTCCGTGATTTATCACGGGTTTATAGGCTAGTAACCAATAATCAATAGTTAGGTTTCATTAGATCTAAGCAAACACAAGATAAATCTAGCCTAGCATGTTAATTAAAAGACAAGAACAAGATATAATCAAACAACACATAGACATATTGATTGATTAAGTGATTACTTATCTTCAATTAAACATGGGAGATCCAAGGGTATAAAACCCTTAAAAATGGCAGAAAATTCGTCTAGGGTTTCTCCTCACAAAGTTGCACACTATGAATAAAAATTGCAAAACTATATATAGAGTTTAGTGGCTGACGGCGTCACGTTGTAGGAGGTGACGCCGTCACCTCGCCGCGGCTAGGGTTCCCGGATGGTCTTCCTGACGCCGTCCCTCTTTAATCCTCCAAAATCCGCTCTGGCCTATCAAGGGTTTACGCCGTCAGGATTGTGCTTGACGCCGTCTCTCTTTAACTTAAACCGTGATGGCCTTGATCACCTTAAAGGGTGACGCCGTCAGACTTTCCATTGTAAAACTCTCTGGCGCGTCACGTGTATTTTTCATATCCACCTCTTTTGCCAAGCCATGAGGCCGTCAGGAGCAATCCTTGACGCCGTCACGTGTACTTTTCCAGCAGCTTTGGAGACTTTGTCGTTTTCTTCACTTTTATGCTCCAAAAACGTCCAAAATGCTTCCTTTTTCAGATTTCTTCTCCAAAGTACCTAAAATGACAAAAGGAACGATTTAGGGCAATATTTGATCAAATAAATACGATTTAGGGCTTAAATGACCCCCTAAAAGCGGTACACTTTTCGCTTCATCAGATTTATAACACACAATAAAATATTAATTTTACTATTGCTTTTACTGTTCATCCCCTCACAGAGCACTGTAGTTGCCACATACTGTAGCTCAAGCCCAATGAATGTAAGTTATATATAATTTAGTTTATCCCAAAATAAGAAACTATTATGAAGTTTTAACCAATCAAAAAGTTTCCAAAAAATAAAAATATATTATTGGTTGACACTATTTTTTAACAATTATTATGGCATGGGAGGGAGTGTTTTTAATACGAAATAGAGTAGACACTTAATTTGAGACGGAGAAAGTAAACTGAAAAAAATATATTTGAGAAAATAGATTAAAAAAATTACACAAGGTAAAATAGCAAGAATTAAATTGAGACGGGGCGGTATGCACGTAAGTGATAAACATCTAAAAATAAGCAGATAGGTGTGTGCTTATTTATTTTGAAGTACGTAAGTACTTTGAAATAAGCAATCGTGAACATCCATTGTGACAAAAAAAGTTGGCAGGGTCGTTAGAGTTTGAGTCCACTGTATTAGACTAAGTTTGTACTTGGTTCAATAGCTTAACGACCTTTTATGTATATGTTTTTGCTACCTTGGTGAAAATTCTAAGCAGTGTCACTTGAAAATATTCATCAAAATTGTGTTAGATAAAATAAGTATTGATATAAGAACTCAAATAGCTCAGCAATGTCTATTAAAACTCAAGTCAATCTTTAACACATGATATTGGATTCTTACTACTAATCTGATAATCTCATCATTCAAAAATAGGAACTCTAACATGAGAACAAAAATGTAAGAACATCATTAGAATACAAGAACATCTATAGAACAGTTAACAAATGTTATGTCATGCTACAATAGTCTACATATTAGTGTTCACTTCCAAACACTTGGTATAATGAAATTCAATTTGTAGCCGATGATGCACAAGAGGACTTGATGTTGCCATCAATCCTTTCTGCACATCTGTTTGCAGTTCTCTTAACGGGATTGCAGCTAAAAAGCTCTTAATATACTCTTTACACGATTCTTTACCTTTCGACACCAACGAATGTTCAACTTTTTCATTTGACTTTTGTGAGTCAACGGGTAGTTTTTGGATTGTAGTGTCTTTGTCAAACTTTAAGACATATGCTTGGTTGCAGCCCTCGTATAGCCTCTCTCCCAAAGTGTCGATGATATAGTATGCATCGCGTTCAACTTTCAAGATGAAAAAATGGTCATTCCAGCTAACAATATAGACATGGTTTGAGTTTGACCCATTTTGACTTATCTCATCCCATATGTTATCAAACGACATAGCATCATCAAGAAAGTCAAAAACGCCATCTTCAAGTTGAAAGAATCCAACAAAAGACTTTTCAGGTACAACTTCAAGATTACGAGTCTTGGAATCAAGAACAGTTTCAAGGTCAAAGTGCTTATCAGGGAAGCGTTTTCTGTAAACTTCATTTTCACAAAGGTCTCTCCATTCTGATGAACCTTCACGAACTAAGGTATCAAGTTCTGATTTTAAGGGCATTTGATTATGGTTGTTTTGGAACCAAGTGGCAATGGTGGCGACTAATGATGTGCATGCACTTTCACCTGATGCGCGTTCACTTCTTTGGTCAATGGAAGCAAAGAAAACATGGGTTTGGAGACTCATGAGCCCGTCTCTACTTATTACTTCTGTGTTGTCCCATTTACCGACAACAAAACTGTCATCTCCAAATTCAGATACTGATGATCTACTTGTTGTTGACCCTTCATCACTTCTGTGCCACTGTCATGTTTATAAGTACGTTAAAAATTGGAAGAACGAAGAAGGATTAAAAGGGAAATCTTCAAAATGGGTCATTTCGTAAGGGTCAAAACAGGTACTTCTTTGTATGAGTAAAAAGGGGCTGCATCTGGATTGCTCAAAAACACTTTTTATCCAAAAATAAATATTTTTTTGAATTAAATAATGAGGTTTTAGGCAACTAGAAATAAATTTTGAGAAACTTTCGACCCCGGACTCAGAAGTAAATGTCTAAAAAGTTTGATGAAACTTACCCCGTACGAGGATTCATCTGATGATGTGAACATTCGACGATCAAAGTCGATATCATCTCCACCTTCTTCTCGAACATCTCTTTTCAAAAGTGGCTCTCCTTTAGCTTTGAACGATCTAAAACTCAGCTTTCTTTTCCTCCATGGAAAGATGCTACGCTTTGGTATTTGTCTCTCAGCCCGATCAATTGTAGGTACACTTAAGACACCAGCTTTTGAGTTATAGCTTTGGTAGTATATCCGATCCCCTACGGATGATCCTCCAACATGATTTGCATAAGCCAAATTCTCATAGCTTAAAGACTTTTTAATTGTAAAATCAGTATTATCCATTTCTTCAGAATCAGTTTCATCTGTTCCATCAAATGAGTCTGAGTCAAATGGATAGTCTGAACTTCTGACCGAGCTTTTCCCATCACTGCTCCCTTCTTCACAATATGCCTTTTTAGCCAGGTTAGCAGAAAATGCTCTAAAGATCTTGACCTTCTTAAAACCAGCTTTAAGACCCAAAGGCTCGTCTCCAACAAGAGGTGTAACAAATCTTTGTTCCAGTTGTTTAGTGTCATGTTCGGTTCTCAGTTCTAGGAGGCAGAGTGATATCTGCATATTAAAATTTTGGGTATCAGTTGAGCATTAAAGGTAAAATTTTGACTCATGTACTAATTAATGAGTGGGTTGATCCGGGCTACGTTTTATCTTTAACGGGTCAAACATGTAAAAATGAAAAGAGTAGCTCAAAAGGAAGGTTGTCGAAGGTATATATATCAGTCCAGTCTGATGTGTTTTAACCCATAATATATTGAACAGATCTGGCTATTTTGCTACCTCTTGTGAGCATGACATAATATTGCAAAACGATGCATTTTCTGTAGGTACTTACCGAGAGTACGGGATGACAATCTGTGATACTAGGCACCGAAAGATGAACATTTATTGGTTTCTTTTCCTGCTCACCATAAGCAAATTCGGCAAGGTTCAACGATCCGGTTGCAACAACATGATCCCGTCTTTTTGGTCCTTGGTTTGAGCCCTGAACAACAAAAACATGATCCAGAAATCTTTAAACAACTATGGAATTAAAAAGGTCATACATATAAACTAACATCTATTTAAGCGCTGAACAACAAAAACTAATGTCATTTTCATCATTCTGTATGTTTTTTTTTACTAGATTCCTAGAATTGGTATAAAAAAGTATATCGTTAGTCTCGGACAGATGATCATTTGGTACTATGATCAGCCAAAAAAAACATAAAACAAAACAATAACAAAATCATATCATAACTTACATTAAACACCTTGAATCCAACATCCCATTGGCAAAATCCTTCATCATTAACACCAACTTTAAGCAAATCACAAACATGATCAAACTCTTCATTCCATACAACAACAACACCATCATCATTAACCAATCCACTTTTTGTCATATCCCTCTTCACACTCCCTCGTTTAAAACTAATCCGGTTACTCGACCCTTTCCACTTAACTTCAACACTCAAGCTCGAACACTCTTGACCACCTTTCGACAAGTCGCGGACATGGTGTATGATGATCTTTGTTTGGAACTTAGTTGATGAGAGTGGTGACCATGGTACCCACTTCATCATGTTAACAACCATTATGGTTTAAGGTTCTTAATGTTGTTGTTGTGTGTTTGAAGTTAAGGAGGATGGATTATTTGAACGTGTGTTATGATGTTTATATAGGGAGAAGTTTCTATCAATGTATGATCATATGGTTGGTAATACCGAAAAATGCTGTCAACTTTAACTAAATTTTAAAATAACGTCACTATTTTCTTTTTTATTAGTTTATTAGAAAATTAAAGGTATGTCTTTTTTCATAACCATAGTTTCCGACCTTTTGGCCTACTAACCACGGAGTTTGAACACACCGCTATACAGACTTAAATCGAGTAAAGTCTTTCCTTTTTAAAAAGTTGACGTAACCATTTTAAAGTTGTTTACACCTAACATGAATTAAATTTGAAACCTCACACATCTTTGAGTGACAGTTACAAAATTCAGTTTGCCACCTTGAGTGGTTTTATTAAAGGTATGCTTTTGTTTTATTAATATGGAACCAACTTTTATCGAATTGTTATTGTATGTAATGGTTGTTTTTTTCATGGTTGGAAGTGACGAGTTTTTCTATTGGTTTCCAAGTGTATAAATAAAATGTCGATGTGATAAGCTGAGCTAATGGCTGCCTTGCGCAAAAGTTTGTGGGATAAGTAAACATGATGGTAAAAAATATATCATATCAACTTTAGAAAGAAAAAGGTATACTATTCTAACCTTCTAACTTTAGTTTTAACACTTACTTAGAACATAAAATCATACATCATTGCTAGAAGTGAATTTTGATGCTTCGAATTTATACCATAATTGTTAGTTTTGTGGACAAATATTAATATGTGTATGTCTAGAATTGAACTCGAGACCACGGGATTGCACACTTCACGTATGAAGAATTAATAGATAATAATTAATATATAAACCGTTATGTATTTAATTATTAAAACACAAAATAACGACTAACGGACGTTAAGTAATTAATGACAATTGACTAACGACCATTAGGGAATAAGAGAAGGACTATAGATGAAATTAGAGGAACAAGAAGCTTCCGGAATCCCTTAGAGATACCTAGGCCGATCGGCATAGGCTAGGGGAAACCCAAACCCATTCCAACTTGTTCTCCAAGATTGTCATGCTATAAATACAAGACCTAAGGTTATTGATTCATTAACTCTTGTGCACTTGCTATAACACTAAACTATTTTCCTTCTTCTTTCTTGTCTAGGCCGATCGAACTATACCCTATAGGGTCGATCGACTTTGATTTTTCCAAAACAAAATTGTTTGGTTTATTTTGTGTTTAATTACTAGCATAAACATTAATTCGGTTATAGTACGTGTGTACAAGATCGTGGTATTAACTCACTATAGTTAATATCTTGGATTGAGTTACAAAACGGTAAGGGGTAACTCGTTAATCCATTCTTGATAAAGATTGAAGAAGACTTGAAGTTTGATTCTTGTTTTGCTAGAATCAAAAGGTACGTTCACTTTAATATTCGGTTAATTCTTATGTTTTAAAATTAGATCATACGCTTCCGCATGTGTATGACGATTACTTGTTTAATATATGAACTTGTCATGATTATTAAATTCTAACAGCGGCATCACGAGCCGTTTTAACATGTAATAAATTACCGAAACACATAAAAAACGAATCTTGGATTAGGTTTTGATGTTAATCGATTTTTTAGGGTTTAAAAAAATCGAAACCCTTTAGAGGGGGGGGGGCGATGCCCTAATATATATATAAAAAATAGTTTTGTAGTTTTGAAACCCTAAAATTGTAACATGTTTATGTGGTTAAAGTTGCATATCTTGTGACTTGCATTAATCCATGATGAAACATGCATGTTTATCATGGATTAGATTTGATTAATTGTTAAGTTGATTGACACATGTAATTATGATAGATCTAAAATTCGGGAAGACCTCAATTAATTATATTAATGAATCTATTATGTGCTATTTGGTATATATTTGCTAAGACTAACGCAATCGATACGTCGATGCATGTGGCTCACCTACCATTGTAGGTGATAGTCTTAGTTAAATATATGCATAATTATCAAAGATATATTATTAATATGTTTTATCAAACAAGTTTGCATGTGGCTAATTGATACATAAATTAATTGTTAAGATTATGTATGCTTATTTAGTTGTTTATTTTTATTAATTACTTGTTTTTTGTTTAAATTGTATGACACGTTGTAAGCAAAAAAGGGTAATTTTTGAATAGAAAATAAATGGACTAAATAACTATGAAACTTGTTGTAATAAATTATGAATCTTGCAAAGTCTTATGTGCCGATAATGGTTCACTTCGCACGGTAATTTGCTCCCAGGTGAGACTAGCAAGATTATTATTTATAACATGTTTTTAAGACTTAAAGTCATAAACTTTTAATTGAGTGATGAGTTTTGTAACTATAGTGTGAACGGCTCACCCAGTTTTGACAAACTATAAGAGGGGTATAAGGAGGATTGACATTAAATTGTCAAACCGAAAGAGACGCGTTTTTAATTGGCACTTGTTGCTGACGTTTGTCTCTCCGCTCCTTTGTGCGTAAAATTGGAGCTACCTAGTATGGCTATTAATGTACAAAATCATCTTAAGGGTGAATTGACCTCAATTCCACGTGCCACTTTGTGGCAATTATCCGAATAACTTGGGTCTTTCGACTCATGCAGTAGTAGGACATAGTGGGCGATAATTGTAGGTAATTTTTTGATTGGTGAACCCAATACCTCAATTAAAACTTTGTTGGTTTAAATCTTAGCCCAAAATTGTTAAATAAAAAGGTTTTGAAAACTTATGATACGAATATGTGTGCATGCTTCTTCGTACATATTTTGATTGACACATCAAAATAAGTACCCTAAAATTTAAGTTCATGCCATCTAATTATAAGAAACACTTGAAGTTGTAATTTAGCTTAAGTGAGACCTTGACTAGATTACAATGACAAGGTAAATTTTCGTTAATGCGTGATCCCATATATGGAGAATTTGCAGTTTCTAAATTAAACAACTTAATTAAGTTGTTAGTGAGACCTAGAAACTTAAGGCATGAGATGGGATGAAACATGCTTACTTTGCAAATTGTATTTGGCAAATGTAAATCCCATAATGATCTAGGAATCGGAAATTGTTTGCCGATTATTGTTCGACAGATTACCATATTTTATATTTTCTTTACTAGCAGATCAACTGATGTAGTGAAAATTTGGATCCTAGTTTTTCAAGAAAATTCAATGGTTATATGAATGTTTCATTGGGTATTTTATTTTCTTGAAAAGATTGTATTATCGAAGATATTAAAATTGAATTTTGTAAATTCTTTTAAATGTATTAATGCAACATTAAACCGTAAACGTGGGATATTCTTTTATTGGTAAATTGATTGATGAGTGTGTAAATACTCATCATTTTTGTCCCATCTGAACTGCAAAAACATTTAAAAACACTCAGAAATGCTTCAAAATACATAAAATATCCTTGAATTGTGTTTTTATCTGTTTCATGTGCAAAAGAATTGAAAACAGTTGAAAAATGAGCAAAGTTTCATAAATGGCAAAAATAGTCCCTGGGCATTCAAAAATGGAAATTCACAAATGGCCCCTGGAAGTAATTTTGATTTTTGGCAGTTATGGTCCTTGGATTTTTTGAATAATTCAACAATGGTCCCTAAGGTTTAATCCACTATCAAATCCTATCCTAAAAATAAACCCAGCCAAAACAAATAAAACCCAACCCACACTTAATCTTAACCCAGTTACCAACCCAGCCCATTCAATACACTTACCCAAGCCCAATCCCTTAAATACCCAACCCGACCCCTTAGTTAACCCAGGGTCAAACCCAAGTCAAACCTTCCTTCCTCAATACCATTTACCGCCAAACCACCCCCCACCTCACCTCTTATCCCTCCAATACCACAACACCTCACCCTCTTCCTTCCCAATACAACTCCCTAACAGTCCAAGGAAGCATTTAATGCTTTCCCACCCCCACTAGGTCTGTAGAACCCACCATCCCACTTTTCCCGCCAAAATTACAAGTGGACGAATGAGATTGCCTCAAGCTTAGCCAGGTGGTGGGATTTGATCAGAAGGATGAGAGGAAGCTTCTGGGAGTGCTATTTAAGGAAATGAAGACCAAGAATAAAGATTGTCGATGCTTTAGACCATTCATAGTGTAATTTAATTTATTGTTCTTATTTCAGTTTCATGTCATGTTTTAATTATCATTTCAAGTTTGTTTCAGTCTGTGTATCATCAATCTTTGTACTATTTTCATTAGTTAATGAAAGTTTCAAGTTTTCAAATTTCTATGGGTACTGTGAATCCGAATTTAGTTAATTATTGTTGGAAAAAGCTCCTTTACTGTTTATATAAGCTTACATAAGCTCTTTATAGCTTTTGATAAGTTTATGTTAGTTTAAATCAGTTCTAATCTTTAAATTCCAAGAAAAGTCAACAAAAGTCAACAATTCAGTCAATAAGCTATTTGGTGGTGATAAGCTGAAGTGGATGAGCTGAGTGGTGTTTAAGCTTGGTAAGTGACAAACCAAGTTTAGTTCTGATCAGTGTCCTTTGTTCCATAAGCCATTTCAGTTGTAAGCTTTTTCATATTTTTCATTATTTTTCCATATTACTGTAGAACAGCTTATTAATAGCTTATTTCTTTAAATTTATGCTTATTAATAGTTTGTAGTTATATTTCATCAATTATATCAGTCCTAATTAGTTTTTACTTTATTTTTGCTAAAAAAAACCTTATAAAAGCCAAAAACAGTCATAATAGTTTATAGCTTATCAAGTGCTTATTTCTTAATTGATAATTGCCTATTAGGTGTTAAGTAGGTTGTCTAATCAGTAGTTGTTGAATTTCATAGGTCTACATTTCCTGTTCTAGTTTTAAAACCAAATCATCCTTCACAAAGGGGTGTTTGGTTTAAGCTTATTTCTGGGTCAAACTAGGTTGTCACTGTTCATTTGCCATTTCATTAAGTTTGCTTGAGCTTATTTAAGTCTGTATAAGCTATTTTCAGTAGAGGTTAAGTGCTTTTTAAACTTTTTGAAGTTTTGAGTGTGTGAGGTAAAACTTGGATACTCAACTGCTTCGATAAGCTTTTATATAAGCTGAGCTTATTTAAGCCCAACTTTTGGCAAAAATAGGTGTAATATAGTTATTAAAGCTAGATCCAAAGAGTTGGTTAGGTTCCATGTAGAATTGACAGAGTTAGGATCAAAATCATTCCCTATACTGCATTAGTATATACTGAGCAGGTCTGAGCCATAGCTGCTAATCTCAACTCTTTATCTGCTTAGTCCATTGAGCTTATTGCATGAAATTCAGTTTATAAATAGTTGGTAGTACTAGCTTGTAGGATTTGATCCTAGTTTCCACTTGGTAGCTTATTTCATAGCTTAAATCTAGTCTGCTATTTCCCCATTTCACTGATTCAAGCATGCACATTGCCTGCAATCAGTTTTTATATTTTGCACCCATCTGATCTAGCCTCAAATTGGAGTTCAATTGGTTGTTTAGAATTAGGGCTTTTTATATTTTAGTGTAGCCAGTAGTACTAGCAAGCTTTTGCCCCCATAAGTTTCCATTTTCCTGCTTATTTGAAGTACTTATTTTGGTCTGCAAGTAGTATAGTTCAGCTGCTTTTTCTGTCTTAATTTTGAATCTGCCCAAGTGCTTAATTGCTTATTCTGTGGGGTAAGCTGTTTGATTTAAGTTGTTTTATGCTTAATTGCTTATTTTTGTGCTTATTCCCAAACTGCTTTTTAGCCCATTTGCTTATTAGGGCTTAGTTAACTTGTAATTTTATTTTTCGTAGATTAAAAATAATATTTTAGATTTTCCTGTAAAGTTTCATATTTTTCTAAAGTCATTTACTATTTTTAATCCTTTTAATTAGTTTTTAATAGTTTTTAATTCATAATAAAAAATATAAAAATCAGAAAAATATAAATCTTTTTTCTAAAATTTTCTTTTGTCATTATTAACTTAGGAAAAATAATTTAGTACTTGTAGGATTAGTTTTCTAATATTTCAGTTTTTATCCCGTTTTTAAAATTTCTGTTTCGCGTTTTAAATATAATTTATGTTAACCTTAATTTTCCCGTGAGAATTTGTTTCTCATTTGTTAATTAGAATTAAAAAAGCAAAAATTTCATATTCCATATCATCAGTCACTTTAATCTCAAACCTTACACGGTTGTCCATTCCATCCTCGTTGGGAAACGACCCGGGTAATCACTTACCTGGTCACACATACAAACGTGAGTTTTTGCAAGTTAGCCTTTTTCCTAAAGGGTTGATTTGTCTTTATTCACGTGTATCCGTCTGCATATTATTTATATATACGTTTGAGCACGGATCAAATTTTGGCGCCGCTGCTGGGGAGGTTGTGTTGCGACAATATTGTTTAAAGTTTAAACGATTAGTGACTTGAGATCCTTCTTTCAGAAGTTTCCACTTTCATAAACCATATAAAATACAAAAATATTTTTCTTTTCTTTTATATAATATAATATCATATAAAAATAATAATAAAAACCCAAAAACATTTTCTGTTTTATTGTAAAATAAAAGATAAAAGCAAAATTAATATAATATTCCTCAACTTGGGTATTATCATAATAAGTTCCCAAACCAAAGATTAAAACTTGCCTTTGTGTCGCTTGCGAATTCGGCTCACCTTTGATTGATAAACAAACTCTAACGGAGGTTTAAGTAGGGTTTGACATTAAATTGTCGAACCGAAAGAAGCGGGTTTTTAAGGAGCATTTATTGCCCACCTTTGCTTCTCCGCCACTCTGTGCGTTTTTCAGTCAGAGAGCTACCGTACGCTTGTTGATTTAAGGTTTTAAGTTCCTTGTGTTTTGCTTCGATCTTGTTTTAATTGAATTATTTGATTTAAGGTTTAAGTTTTTTTCAAAAATCCAAAAAAATTGAAAAACCAAAAACCCAAAAATATTCTTCCTCATCCTCTTAAACCGTTTGATTCTATCTTCTTAACCCTCCTTAATATTTAATTCTCATGTCGTCACTGGGCTATCACTGTTTTGATTGTAAAGGTCCAGTGGGTGATAATCTTCGTTGTTCCAAGTGTAAGTGTGAGCGGTGTGGAAATCATGCACCAAAAGGATATTGTTATTGGTGTGAAGTAGCCCTCAAAGAAAAGCTTAATTCCATCGATAATACTCAAAGTCTTCCCGAACACCCTCCACAACCCCAGCCATCTTCACTCACTCAGCATAATTGTTTTATATGTGAAGATCCGTTGGGGGATGATTCACAGTGTGAACGATGTTTTTGCAAAGGATGTGGGTTTACCCATGGACTTTGCACGTGTTGCACTTCTGAATTCCAAAATACACTTGATTATCCAGATTCATTTTGGCAAGAACCGTGTTATCAAAACTTCAATGATACATCATTTCAAAATATGCCAAATGATCTTTGTGAGTATTGTGGAGGTCCTCACCAAAGTTTTGAGTGTCAAACAAATAACATGCTTGTCTATGAGCAGGTTTCTTGTAACAGTCAAAATCTTGGTTATGACCAATATCCATATGATTCACCGAATCAGTCACAGCAAATGTATTGTTGTGAGTACTGTGGTGGTCCACATTATGAATCCGATTGTCAAACGAGGACCCCGCTTGTCTATGAGCATGGCCCTTGTGACAATTATGATCATTCTTGTCACGACCAGCCTCCACAGTATCAAATGATTCAACCTCAGCCATCTCCTCTTGAAGAATCTTTTGAAAATGTATTCCAAAAACTTCAAAATGTGATGGATACACTTAATGATTTGGCTGTTAAAAATGCCCAAGAAAATCCTCATGAGAAATCCATGGAAGAATTGTTAGCTGAAGAGCAGGCTGCTAAAATAAATTCCCAAGATGCCTTTGAAAAATCTGTTAGGGAAACAATTGCAAAAGAAAAAGCAGCCAAATCTAGCTCTCGATTCTGTTTCATTCCTGATGACAGTGATGATGAAGATATCTTTGATGATGATTCATCAAGTTCATCAGTTGAGACTCCTTCCATGAATTTTCAGGGAGAAAAGAGCATGATGGAATTACTAGCAGAAGAACAAATGGAATTTGTAAAATCCATGTATGCTAGTCCTTCTCAACTCCCTCAGTCAGCTGTTATCACACCCAAAGTTCCCACTAACTCTCTGAGCATGGGGGATGAGCTTCTTAGCACTATTCCTGAAAAGGAATCGGACGAATTCATAAAGTCTAGTGCTGAGAACCTTATCCTAATCCCAAGTGAGTCTGAGGATGTATCCGACAGTGAAAGTGATGGTTCTTTTTGTAGTGATCAACCTCTTGACACTACTGATGATTTTTTGGGGACGTTTTCTAACCCTCTTTTCAACTCAAACGATGAATTTTTCGGGATTTTCTCTAATCCCCTTTTCAATTCAAATGATGATTTTTCCTCTAGTGATGATGAATCACTTTCTGATGAGGACGTTCAAAATGAAAGTTTCAAAGTCTATTCGAATTCTCTTTTTGAATTTGACGATGAGTACTTTTCTAGCAAAATAAATCCTTTCTTTGATGAAGAGTTAAAAAACGATGAGGTCAAGGACTCTATTGTTCATAAACTTGATGATGTGACCTCAACTCTTAATCCCGATATTGATCTTTCTCCGACATATGTGACATTTCCCATTGAGGATCGCCATTATATTGACTTCACATATGTCGTTCGAGTTTTTCTACCTTTCTTCTCCTATAAGGTAGATTGTCCTCTCATTCTCTCGTTTGGGAATGAGGACAAAATTTTTGATCCCGGCATCCCCATTTACCATTCTTTGTGAGCCGGGCATATATCTCATCGATGTGGAACTTTCACGTACTTCAATGTTTATCCAAACATCTTAAATAAAAGTCCGATGGAGATTGTTTCTTCCACATGTTACTTCCCCATGAACCAATGAATTCGGGGTCGAGTCAAGCTAGTGACTCGGTGAACAAAAATATTAGCACAACATGGGTTTTCACCCATGTCTCTGACTTCTTTCTCTTTTCTAACACCTAAGTGTGGGGGAGTTGCCCCTGCTGTTGTATATGTATATATAATCAGTTAAAAAAAATGTGTATATATATAAATAAAAAGATTTGGTTCCCACTCTTAGCTAGTAGTGTTACCTTTTTACGTTCTAAGTGTCGGCATAATAGCCGGTACTTTGAATATTGAGGGCAATATTCAATTCTAAGTGTGGGGGGGAAATTCTGGCGAATTTGATCACATGAGTACCTTTTAGTGCCCTAATACCCCCGTTTTGGCCAAAATTTTAAAATTTTTTCATTTGGTGGAAGTGCTTTGCACTAACACAACAAATGGTTATCAGTCCACCATGTCTAACCCACATAAGGACTGGCTAATCCGAGAGCAAACGGCTCTAGGTAAAGATATCTCAAATCCGTTTATGGCTGACAATTTGCCAAAAATTGTATGGTATTCAACTCACCATATCTTTGATAGTGAAGAGTTGGCTAGCCCACAAGGTTATGGCTTGTGGTTAAGGCAGTAGAAAACCATAATTGGTAATCAGCTCACCAAGATGATATTCTATCAAAGAGTTGGCTAGTCCAAAAGCAAACGGCTTTTGGTAAAGACAAATCAAATCCGTTGACAGCTGATGGTTTGCTTAAAATTATTTGGTTATCAATGTACCATAGTATCATACTAAAACATTGGCTACTCCAGAAGTAATGGCTATCTGGTAAAGAGACATAAAATCCATTAAATTTTCAAAAAGGATTACTAGGGACTAGCAATAGTTTAGTGTGGGGGATTGATGAGTGTGTAAATACTCATCATTTTTGTCCCATCTGAACTGCAAAAACATTTAAAAACACTCAGAAATGCTTCAAAATACAGAAAATATCCTTGAATTGTGTTTTTATCTGTTTCATGTGCAAAAGAATTGAAAACAGTTGAAAAATGAGCAAAGTTTCATAAATGGCAAAAATAGTCCCTGGGCATTCAAAAATGGAAATTCACAAATGGCCCCTGGAAGTAGTTTTGATTTTTGGCAGTTATGGTCCTTGGATTTTTTGAATAATTCAACAATGGTCCCTAAGGTTTAATCCACTATCAAATCCTATCCTAAAAATAAACCCAGCCAAAACAAATAAAACCCAACCCACACTTAATCTTAACCCAGTTACCAACCCAGCCCATTCACTACACTTACCCAAGCCCAATCCCTTAAATACCCAACCCGACCCCTTAGTTAACCTATGGTCAAACCCAAGTCAAACCTTCATTCCTCAATACCATTTACCGCCAAACCACCCCCACCTCACCTCTTATCCTTGCAATACCACAACACCTCACCCTCCACCTTCCCAATACAACTCCCTAACAGTCCAAGGAAGCATTTAATGCTTTCCCACCCCCACTAGGTCTGTAGAACCCACCATCCCACTTTTCCCGCCAAAATTACAAGTGGACGAATGAGATTGCCTCAAGCTTAGCCAAGTGGGGGGATTTGATCAGAAGGATGAGAGGAAGCTTCTGGGAGGGCTATTTAAGGAAATGAAGACCAAGAATAAAGATTGTCGATGCTTTAGACCATTCGTAGTGTAATTTAATTTATTGTTCTTATTTCAGTTTCATGTCATGTTGTAGAAAACCATAATTGGTAATCAGCTCACCAAGATGATATTCTATTAAAGAGTTGGCTAGTCCAAAAGCAAACGGCTTTTGGTAAAGACAAATCAAATCCGTTGAGAGCTGATGGTTTACTTAAAATTATTTGGTTATCAATGTACCATAGTATCATACTAAAACATTGGCTACTCCAGAAGTAATGGCTATCAGGTAAAGAGACATAAAATCCATTAAATTTTCAAAAAGGATTACTAGGGACTAGCAATAGTTTAGTGTGGGGGATTGATGAGTGTGTAAATACTCATCATTTTTGTCCCATCTGAACTGCAAAAACATTTAAAAACACTCAGAAATGCTTCAAAATACATAAAATATCCTTGAATTGTGTTTTTATCTATTTCATGTGCAAAAGAATTGAAAACAGTTGAAAAATGAGCAAAGTTTCATAAATGGCAAAAATAGTCCCTGGGCATTCAAAAATGGAAATTCACAAATGGCCCATGGAAGTAGTTTTGATTTTTGGCAGTTATGGTCCTTGGATTTTTTGAATAATTCAACAATGGTCCCTAAGGTTTAATCCACTATCAAATCCTATCCTGAAAATAAACCCAGCCAAAACAAATAAAACCCAACCCACACTTAATCTTAACCCAGTTACCAACCCAGCCCATTCACTACACTTACCCAAGCCCAATCCCTTAAATACCCAAGCCGACCCCTTAGTTAACCTATGGTCAAACCCAAGTCAAACCTTCATTCCTCAATACCATTTACCGCCAAACCACCCCCCACCTCACCTCTTATCCCTGCAATACCACAACACCTCACCCTCCTCCTTCCCAATACAACTCCCTAACAGTCCATGGAAGCATTTAATGCTTTCCCACCCCCACTAGGTCTATAGAACCCACCATCCACTTTTCCCGCCAAAATTACAAGTGGACGAATGAGATTGCCTCAAGCTTAGCCAAGTGGGGGGATTTGATCAGAAGGATGAGAGGAAGCTTCTGGGAGTGCTATTTAAGGAAATGAAGACCAAGAATAAAGATTTTCGATGCTTTAGACCATTCGTAATGTAATTTAATTTATTGTTCTTATTTCAGTTTCATGTCATGTTTTAATTATCATTTCAAGTTTGTTTCAGTCTGTGTATCATCAATCTTTGTACTATTTTCATTAGTTAATGAAAGTTTCAAGTTTTCAAATTTCTATGGGTACTGTGAATCCAAATTTAGTTAATTATTGTTGGAAAAAGCTCTTTTTACTGTTTATATAAGCTTACATAAGCTCTTTATAGCTTTTGATAAGTTTATGTTAGTTTAAATCAGTTCTAATCTTTAAATTCCAAGAAAAGTCAACAAAAGTCAACAATTCAGTCAATAAGCTATTTGGTGGTGATAAGCTGAAGTGGATGAGCTGAGTGGTGTTTAAGCTTGGTAAGTGACAAACCAAGTTTAGTTCTGATCAGTGTCCTTTGTTCCATAAAACATTTCAGTTGTAAGCTTTTTCATATTTTTCATTATTTTTCCATATTACTGTAGAACAGCTTATTAATAGCTTATTTCTTTAAATTTATGCTTATTAATAGTTTGTAGTTATATTTCATCAATTATATCAGTCTTAATTAGTTTTTACTTTATTTTTGCTCAAAAAAACCTTATAAAAGCCAAAAACAGTCATAATAGTTTATAGCTTATCAAGTGCTTATTTCTTAATTGATAATCGCCTATTAGGTGTTAAGTAGGTTGTCTAATCAGTAGTTGTTGAATTTCATAGGTCTACATTGCCTGTTCTAGTTTTAAAACCAAATCAGCCTTCACAAAGGGGTGTTTGGTTTAAGCTTATTTCTGGGTCAAACTAGGTTGTCACTGTTCATTTGCCATTTCATTAAGTTTGCTTGAGCTTATTTAAGTCTGTATAAGCTATTTTTAGTAGAGGTTAATTGCTTTTTAAACTTTTTGAAGTTTTGAGTGTGTGAGGTAAAACTTGGATACTCAACTGCTTCAATAAGCTTTTATATAAGCTGAGCTTATTTAAGCCCAACTTTTGGCAAAAATAGGTGTAATATAGTTGTTAAAGCTAGATCCAAAGAGTTGGTTAGGTTCCATGTAGAATTGACAGAGTTAGGATCAAAATCATTCCCTATACTGCATCAGTATATACTGAGCAGGTCTGAGCCATAGCTGCTAATCTCAACTCTTTATCTGCTTAGTCCATTGAGCTTATTGCATGAAATTCAGTTTATAAATAGTTGGTAGTACTAGCTTGTAGGATTTGATCCTAGTTTCCACTTGGTAGCTTATTTCATAGCTTAAATCTGGTCTGCTATTTCCCCATTTCACTGATTCAAGCATGCACATTGCCTGCAATCAGTTTTTATATTTTGCACCCATCTGATCTAGCCTCAAATTGGAGTTCAATTGGTTGTTTAGAATTAGGGCTTTTTATATTTTAGTGTAGCCAGTAGTACTAGCAAGCTTTTGCCCCCATAAGTTTCCATTTTCCTGCTTATTTGAAGTACTTATTTTGGTCTGCAAGTAGTATAGTTCAGCTGCTTTTTCTGTCTTAATTTTGAATCTGCCCAAGTGCTTAATTGCTTATTCTGTGGGGTAAGCTGTTTGATTTAAGTTGTTTTATGCTTAATTGCTTATTTTTGTGCTTATTCCCAAACTGCTTTTTAGCCCATTTGCTTATTAGGGCTTAGTTAACTTGTAATTTTATTTTTCCTAGATTAAAAATAATATTTTAGATTTTCCTGTAAAGTTTCATATTTTTCTAAAGTCATTTACTATTTTTAATCCTTTTAATTAATTTTTAATAGTTTTTAATTCATAATAAAAAATATAAAAATCAGAAAAATATAAATATTTTTTCTAAAATTTTCTTTTGTCATTATTAACTTAGGAAAAATAATTTAGTACTTGTAGGATTAGTTTTCTAATATTTCAGTTTTTATCCCGTTTTTAGAATTTCTGTTTCGCGTTTTAAATATAATTTGTGTTAACCTTAATTTTCCCGTGAGAATTTGTTTCTCATTTGTTAATTAGAATTAAAAATGCAAAAATTTCATATTCCATATCATCAGTCACTTTAATCTCAAACCTTACACGGTTGTCCATTCCATCCTCGTTGGGAAACGACCCGGGTAATCACTTACCTGGTCACACACACAAACGTGAGTTTTTGCAAGTTAGCCTTTTTCCTATAGGGTTGATTTGTCTTTATTCACGTGTATCCGTCTGCATATTATTTATATATACGTTTGAGCACGGATCATTAATCTACACCCGTAGGGGTTTTGGCTAGAGTCAACTTTACTAAAAGAATAAACATAGTCTCCTTTCTATGAGAGAAGAGTGAGACTTACACCTATTATTTTTCATGAATGAGAAATGTATGATAGGATAATTAGAATTGTCTAAATTCTAAGAAATAACTCATAGCAAACTTTAATAGTTAAGAAAATTGCACATTTTCTGAGTTATTTAATTAGAAGCTAGACTAATTACCGCAAAATTGGTAAAAGGCAAACTAGAATAATTTATCTAGTTGTTGTGCTTTGACCATTTAAAGATGCTACATACCATTGTGGGGATGGTAGAAATATTAAGAAAAAATTGCATGCCCAATTTTCAAGTTAATTGCATTGATGGAAAGTCCATCATCTACATAGTAGAATGCACCCTTTTTAATGCCTAAGTAATTGTTACGAATGGGTCTTCTCAAAGGTTTAGGAAAGTTAATAGCACAGTATTTGCTTTTACTGGTTATGAAACACTTACAATGTTGTCAAATCCAGTGAGAGCATTGTGTTGTAATCATTGAATAGTGAATTATTGTAATGATCTGTAATTCAGTGGGAGCTCCAAGCTTTGTCATCTTGGCAGTAACCCAAATTATCTTTAGAATGTCTTGAGATAATTACTTTCCAATTGTAGACACTTGTGTTTTTTTAAGGATAGTTATGTACGTTTCCTTACTAGACAATGTGGTTCTATATCTACTAATTATGCTAATATCTATGACACAATCATATTGATCACATAAACAAACGAGTGACGTGTTGTTTATCTAATACATGCTGTTGTTCCATGCACAAGTGGGAGAAATCTTATATTGTGTGCAAGGTACAACACATAGGAATATGATTTAAAGAATTGTCTTGACTGCAAGGTAAGAAATTAACATTCTAAATATGACTAATACACATCTAATTCAAGAAACACTTGTTGTTGAAATTTAGCTTAAGTGAGACCTTGACTAGATTGCAATGACAAGGTGAATTTCCATGATTACGTGAGACCGTACATGGAGAATTTACAGTTTCTAAATTAGATACCTATTAGAACAAGTGTCAATATGATAATGAGACTACTTCAAACTAAATATTTATGTATTATTGAAATGACATAAATAAATGAAGTAATCTAATACTACTTCAAATTTGAATATTTATGTATTCTTGGAATGTCATAAATAAATGAAGTAATAAATTAACTTGAAATTACTATTGAAACCAAATTGTGGTGTTCATGATTACTTTAGTTATACATGTTTATACTTTATTGTAAAGCTATAAATATGAAGTCTTTTAAATTATTACAAGACTTATTATATTATAAAGTAAGACGTTAACTTGTTATGTCTTCTTTATTAAGACATATACAAGAAGTCATTGAGTTGATCAATGATTTATAACGTATAGTGGGATTATAACAGTCTATACATGGACATGAAGTGACTTAGTTAAAAGTACTTGTGTTATAAAGCATGCAATTGGCTTGGAAAATCTATTTCACCATTAAGTTGACTTAGTTGGTAAATAGGTAAGCCAAAAGGAGTATGAGTTTATCTTACATATTGTTTGATTGTCTCACAATATTAGTTCTAATGAAATACCTCAAGTTAGTGGTGTGTTCAGTTAGGAGAATCAAACTCTATTGGTATCGTTTGATTAAAGATAACTATAACTTCTTTTCTTCCAAAAGTTATCAAGGTTAGAAAATTGAGTATGGGTTGTATATACTCAATAAGACTCCAACCTAGAAGATTAATAAGACACCATTTATTATGAAATGTGATGAATCACATTAAGTATTAAAATTGAAGTTCTTAATTTGTTAAACAACTTATGAAGTAGGATATTAACAAACTAATGTAAGGAACTGTCAATATGTATTTGTAATGTCCCAAAAGAGAACAATTTAGTGTTGCTCTACTTGCTAAGTATTTATAGAAAGTCTACAAATTGCAAAAGGGAAGTCGGAGTTTTTATCTTGGAAAGATAAAATTACAAGATACATAATCTTCTAAATATACACTAGTGAATGTCATGATGAGGATTAAACATGTTAATGTTAAATCTCAAGATGATGGAATTCTCATTCATAGATCCGCAAGGATATCTCAAATATTTGAATAATATGTTGAGAATTATGAGTTACAGGATTATGGTAAACCTGTTGGTCATTAAGATGAATTGCAAATATTGAATTTGGAAAATTATTCATACTATGAATGTTAAGATGCAGTCCATAAAGATAATTAGTTTTTGAAAACTTAGTTTATCTGGAACTCTATAGTTAGACTATAGAATGAAGATGAGTTTCTTCAAAGGGAATGAAAATCCTAGTGGTTTAAATCTTTGTGAAGAAATCATATGGACAATTTTGTAAACATATTTAATGTATGTCTTATGACAAGACTATTAATCACACTTAAGCAATTAACTGTGATTGAATATTCTTTCTAGGTACATTAAATTTATAAAGATTATGATTGTCATTCTTAGTTTCATTATTATGAAATTGACAATGAAATATCAAAACTCTTTCTTGAGTAATTACTTGTGCGAGGACGATAAGTAATTAAAAAGAGTATTTGAATTCGAATAATCTTGGAAGTATACAAAGTGCAATAATTCATGAATGAATTAATGCATGCATATAGGAGATATACTTATGTTTAATTATTAAATTCAAGTTTTGAGTTATAATTAAAATAAGATAATTCTTTAGTATTCCTGAAAGCTAGTTGGAGTGTTATATTTATTTTCTTATTTCATATGTGTTGTATAACATATAGGAAGTAACATTCCATAAACGTTAAATGTTAAGTCTTAGTTTGGAATGAAACTTCACTTGAAGATTTAGAAAATAAACATACAACCTTGGAATATATGTTTATTGTTATAAACATAAGCGGTAAAATAATTGATTCTAATAGAACATGATATACTGTTAGAAAGAAACATATCTTTGAAAAGATATAACATGAATGAAATCTAAGTTTGACACAAGGATTTTTCATGAACATCATGTTATTTGCTGTATCATGCTTGGATGAAAGATGATTTGACAACATTGATATCTAATTAAAAGTTATTAGGTAACTAAGTGTAATGAATTTGGTTGGATATAGAATTACATCCTCAGCTTGGAATTACTCCTAAATTTTAAGTATGAACCATATGGCAAATTGTTGCGTAATTGTTATAGCCGACAAATCTTGAAAGATTGGAAGACATCAAATATTACACAATGGATATTAAAGTTTACGGAATTTTGAAGATCATATTGTTGTTTGCATACAATGATGCTAATAAAATTGAGATGACACTCAATACTAGTCATGGTAGGATTTCATCCTTGTTAATGGTCATGTGTATTAGTTATGCTTAACTATGAGCATAGTTGTATTATACATTAAAGAATTAGAATACTTTAAACTATAAAAGGTTTGATAGTTTAATTGTCATAAATTGGTGGTTGAGGATGTCACGCATTTTATGAAATATTATGTGGCAATATCAAGATAGTTGAATGCACACATACAAGAACTTCACTAATTGAATTCTTGAAATAAGTATTCTCAAAATTCCAATAGATCAAAATTAGTTGATTTATGTCTTGTCAAAAAGTATGATTGACATGACTTGAGGCATAATTTATTAACTAGAATTATCATGCATTGATCTATTTAGTATTCGGATAAGGGATGTTAAACAATTATTATTTACAATGAATTAAAGTACTTGGTACGTTTGTTTTCATTAATAATAGATTGTATCCTATATTTGCATGTTTAAATCCGTGAATAACGTATGTTATTCTAAATAGTCCGTTGTCGATCAATGATATGGGAATATCATTGAATTAAGACAAATATGAGTTTTGGTATAATATACTTGAAAGTATATTGATGCGTTGACATGCCAATTTCACATGATATTCAATGAATTGAATATAGGACTTATCCCAACTACATGATTTATTTTATGGATCTTGTCATCAAGTAAATCATGAATATAGTTATCATCAGACTTGAGATACCAGATAACCGTCATTGATGTAGAGCATTTCTGTAAAGCAATTTACCGCTATACGTTACTGGTAGCTATAAGGATTGTTTTCAGAAGTGTTGCAAAGTTCATGGGTTTTGCTTGTAGTCAAGAAAGAATTTGTTCCTTCAAAATTGTTTTGAAGTTTAATATTGTTGGCCCCCTCGTAGGGTTGACAAGATGTTTGCGTGGCCACTACCAAGATCTATCTGAAATACGTTCAGACGATTTGGTAATCTTGCTCAATCGTAAACAACGAGAAACATAATAGTTAATTAAAGAATGACTAAGATCCATATCTTTATTAACGTAGTATTAGTAACAAAAGGATAAGTATGATGATGAATCATCGAAATGGTTTTTTCCAGGAGACCATCTTCGAGTTGTACTAGGGGCATTGGCGTATTGCTAGACGCTAACCAATGTCATTACACTATTAATAGATGTCCAAGTGAGAGTTGTTAGCTTTTTGGACAAATATTAATATTGTATGTCTAGAATCGAACTCGAGACCACGGGATTTCACACTTTACGTATAAAGAATTAATGGATAATAATTAATATATAAACCGTTATGTATTTAATTATTAAAACACAAAATAACGACTAACGGACGTTAATTAATTAACGACAATTGACTAACGACCGTTAGGGAATAAGAGAATAACTATAGATGAAATTAGAGGAACAAGAAGCTTCCGGAATCCCTTAGGGATACCTAGGCTGATTGGCATGGGCTAGGGGAAACCCAAACCCATTCCAACTTGTTCTCCAAGATTGTCATGCTATAAATACAAGACCTAGGGTTATTGATTCATTAACTCTTGTGCACTTACTATAATCCTAAACTCTTTTCCTTCTTCTTTCTTTTCTAGGTCGATCGAACTATACCCTATAGGGTCGATCGACTTTGATTTTTCCAAAACAAAATTGTTTGGTTTATTTTGTGTTTAATTACTAGCATAAACATTAATTCGGTTATTGTACATGTGTACAAGATCGTGGTATTAACTCACTATAATTAATATCTTGGATTGAGTTACAAAACGGTAAGGGATAACTCGTTAATCCATTCTTGATAAAGATTGAAGAAGATTTGAAGTTTGATTCTTGTTTTGCTGGAATCAAAAGGTACGTTCACTTTAATATTCGGTTAATTCTTATGTGTTAAAATTAGATCATATGCTTCCGCATGTGTATGAAGATTACTTGTTTAATATATGAACTTGCCATGATTATTAAATTCTAACAGTAATATACATTGTTAGACGGCTAAAACTTTGAGTCCCCGAAAGTTATATGCATATATTTAGTAAATGTACAAATATTGTTATATCACTGAAAAATGAGAAATTTGGAAATGATGGTTACATATGGGTTCAATAACTCAAATAAAATGCTAAAAAGATAAAATAAAAAGGAATTTATATAAAATATCATGGCTTGAGTTGGTAGTAACCAATTTATTTGTTTTTAGGTATCTTGTATTCTAATATAATGATCTTTGTTTGGAACTCAGTTGATGAAAGTGGTGGCCATGGTACCCACTTCATCATGTTAACAACCATTATGGTTTAAGGTTGTTAATGTCTTTTAATATTGTTGTTGTGTGTTTGAAGTTAAGGAGGATGGGTTGTTCGAGTGGTTTATATAGGAAGGTGCGGTGTACGTGTGTGTGTATGTATGTATGATTATGACTTCATGTTGGTAGTAGCCAACATATTACGTCAACTTACTAACATTAAAAGTAACGTCTATATTTTGTTTTCATTAGTTGTTAAGTTCATAGAGCAATGTATACGTGTGATATTACAATATTTCTAATATCAGTTAAAAATAAGAAAAAAATATATTTAGCATGACACGATATTTCTTTTTGCAAACCACTTCATTTACGTCCGGATCGACGTTATGTACATTAGCAACAAATCGTGTAATTCCTTTGCAATTTAACCAATCTTGTGCTTATGCTTTCCTACACACAAAGTCGCGAAAATCTTTCCTTGTCTCAAAACCGGACATAATTCATTCACATAGATTGCCAAAGCATATGCCCATGCATACGTATTGTATTGAATCATGACTAGTCTAATAAGTAAGTTAAGTATTAGCCAAATATGTTAAAGGTTTATTGAATGGCCTATATTTTTGTCCAACCAAAATGGCCACTTTGCACGAACCACACAAGACGTAGCACTAGTCATTGGCTTGACCATATTTACGAAAAGACTACTTTTTCATTCTTGTGGTCACTATCATTAATTTCTTTTGTTTATTTGCTCAAGCAATGATATCAAGTTAATCTCTGTACGATTTATAAATAATACTTAAGTAATTAGTATAGAAAGCTGATTTGGGTATATGAATAAGTCAACTAATGTGAATAATACTAGTTAATTTTGGTATGAAACCACGACCACTCGATGCAAAGAAACGAGAAATTATCTATTATATCAATTGCTTTGGATTGCTTATTTTTTATGCTTCTGCTTTTTAGAAATAGAATCATGTTATTCAAACAACTCCCGTTTATTTGCTTATTCTAGGGGGAAAAAAAACTGTTTTGCGAAAACAAATAAGAAACTGCTTTTTTTACTTGCTTTTTCTCATTACAATAATAATTATATGTATAACCTTAAATATAACATAAACTATTAAGTTCTTTACACTATTAACTTATTTTACCTATCGATTAATTCTTTCCCTGTAAACTTTAAAGTATTCTAATCCAATGTTTGTAAAGATTTTACCACGAATAGTTTTCCATATTGTTTTTTCTTCAACTAATTCTTACGTTGTTTATGTTTGTATCAGATACTTGATGATATCTTGCTCCATGTAAGGAGAGCGGCATTTGTTATTATATACCCGATTTTTGACGTGAAAAAATTGTTGCAATCGTGCACCCTTAAAGGTCAAAAAGTGACTCTCAATCACTTATCCTTAAGGAATGTTAGTAAATGAACTTTTTGTAATTTGGAATGCTAGATCAACAACACTTAAGGGTGTTGGCAATGGAGGATTCCCACCGATCAATCACAGACAGCCATGTGGCTGGTAAAAAAAGAAGATTTGGAATCCTAAAGTGTTGGCAATGGAGGACTATGGAGGATTCGAAATCATGCCTCATTTTATTTATTTATTATTTATATATAATGTTATAAATAATAAAAATTATATGTAAACAATTTATAAAACAAATTTTCAATTTTCAAAATCTTTATAAAACAAAATTCAATAACTTAATTCGCCAAACAAAGATTCAATAACACTTTAATTCGCCAAATGGGTATTTTTACTAGGTTTTTATAAATAAAATTCAAGATTTTACAAAAAGAGATTCAATTTTTAATTTCTAATTTTGGAATTTTACAAAATGGGTATTTGCAGTTCAAAACCAGCATCAAAAACCAAACTTTCCGGTGACAACATTCCGGCGAATGATGAAGATTCCGGTGACTGGAAAATCAAGAAATCACCATTTTTTCCGTTTTACACACCAAGTCCAACACACTTTCTTTTTTCAAAGATGTCATTACCTGCAGTTAATAAATGGGTCAAAACCAACAACACCCAGAAATTTTTTTAAAAAAGTTGAATTAAAAAAAAAAAAAAAAAAAAAAGAAAAAATTAAATTACCCAACAGTCTAAAAAATAACCGTTGGGTTTTGTCTTTTTTGGCTTCCTCCTTCATGCCGCGTCGGTTTCCCCAAGATTCCAAAGCACCAGCCGCTGGCGGCAAAGGGTTGGTGGCGGTGTTCGCCGGCGGCCTTTCCCCAAGCCGCTGGCGGCCTAGCCTCCATTGCCAACACTCTTATAAATATGCATTTGATAAGACACAACAAGAATGAAAAAAGACACTTATACACATCATATAATAGATAGTTTATGTATGAGTGAAGTATAATATAAAATTTCTCAAGATTTATGCCGATGATGTTGCACATTGTGTTATATATATATATATATTTTTAAATCATATTATCGCTACTTTTATTTCACATTATATCAGACATTATGTCATTATATTGTTAATTTAAATTTTATTGAACATTATGTCATTCTACTGTAAACTATAATGTCATTACTTTTATTTCAAATGATCTAAAATTAACCTATACTATATATAAAGAGAAAACACATTTGTTTATAGATTAATAAATTAAAAATTGAGTAACGTTGTTAGACTAAAATACACTTACTTATAAAAGAGAATACAATTTATTAAATATATAAATACCTAGTTACAATTGGAAGCACTAAATTTTTTCACTCTCACTTACTCCACACACACATATATATATATATATATAAAATTTGCACACAAATTGACACTACTATTTATCGTTGCCGCTGTGCGCGGATAATTTTCTATGTTTCTTAATACAAATTACAATAGCATAAGCGAATTCATACACTAAGTACCAAAATTTTATGCTAAAGCACAAAAAAATTAAAATAAAAAATAGCGATCCCAAACACCCCCAAGTGGCTAAGATTAGTGTCTTTTATGTTATCTTCATACGTTTCATTTGTGAAAACGAAACAACCATTTATGTACCTAGTGGATCTCTAAATAGCACATAAGAATCCCATTGTGTTTTATACTTTCTAATTAGGGAAAATTCTTTATTTGGTCTTAAAGTACAATGTCCCCACCCCTATTGTCCCCACCAAGATTTTTTTTCTTTAAATACCCTTGAGGCGGAGGTCGCCCAAAAATCTTGGGCGGGTATTATAATAATGTGACATGTGTCCCTAGTGTTGTCCCCACCAGGTACAAGTTATCACATGCATTTCTTGGGCGACTAGGCCCACAAAACTTGGGCGACTTGATCTTTTTGTCTTTTTCCTAAAAAAGTATGGTCTTTTTTTTATTGTTTTCTAGTACATATATCTTGGGCGAATGGGTCCCACTGTTCTTTATTCTTGAGCGACTTGTTATGTATGTAGTACACTTTATTTTATTGGTACTTCTGCCAATACAAAAACATATACACAAATACATTTTAAACTAAAAACACAAATACAAATATTTACCTTCAAACTCAAAAAAACTTTTAAACCAGAAACTCACACACACAAACTCACACACTTCCGAAACGGAAAAAAAAAATTAAACCCAGAACACATTCAAATCACAAACCCTAAACATTAACCTCCATTGTTACGCACAAACAAAGCTTGATTTTCTCTTTCCATTGAAACCCTAATTTGATCAATGGATTCAGGTAGTACATCGACGTCAACTCCATATACAATATCCGATGCAAAGGTAACTGTCAGATCTAGATTAGAGCCTATAAATAAGATTAGAGGTTTGTTGAATACAGCTAGAGCTACATTGTTTAGGAAAACTGTTTTTGGTCCATGGTTAGACATCCCCCCATTTTCTGCTGATGTTCATTTGTTAAATTATTTTTATCAACGTGAGGTGAATGCTGATGAAAGTGAAGAGTGCCCTTCGCTTAAATTTAAAATGGGTGTAGCAAAAAAGAGTGACCGTTACTTTTTATTAGTTTTTCAGTTCATAGTATTCATAGATAGCAAAAGAAACAAAGGATAAAAATAAAAAAAGACAATCATAGTGATGATTTATACTTTTTAGAAAGAAACAGTTTTAAGATTTGAGTAATTAAGAAAGTTTTAGTTTTTATATATAGAATTAAGATTAAGATATGGAGTGTGGTAAAGGGCCATCTGGTGTCAGGAAAGTTAAGAAGAAGCAAGTGAAGGACGAATTGGATCGTATTAAACAGGCTGAGAAGAAAAAGCGACGGTTAGAGAAAGCCCTTGCGGCATCAGCAGCCATTATCTCTGAACTCGAGAAGAAGAACCAGAAGAAGAAAGAAGAGCAACAAAGGCTGGATGAAGAGTGTGCTGCAATAGCTGAAGCTGTTGCTTTGCAAGTTCTAATTGGTGAAGAATCTGACAAATCATGTGTTCAAGCCATGATGCATAACGATGAAGAATGGTATCCGTGGGGATATTGTGCCGGTAATTTTGAGCTCTTTGTGGGTGACAGTCATGCTAGAACGACAGCTACTGTCATTCCTCACTCTGGAAGTCCAAATGGAGATATGGGTTGGGTTTCTGATGGAAGTGGAGGATCCGGATACCAATGGAACGGATACGGGTTGAGTGATGACAGGTACGTTCAGGCACCGTATGTTGTGGAGAGAGACTGGGAAGCTGCTGAGGCTATTTCTTCGCTCCAAATTGCAGATGATGGTGTCAATGCCTTTGTTTTTAATAGAATGCTCAGAGGTTGAATGCTTCCTTCAAGTGTTACGTTTGATCCGATGGCTTATTTTGTTTGTATTTACAGAGAACCTGGTGAAATCATTCTCTAAAACATTGTGTTCGAGTGTTTGGGACGCTTTGTGTTCTTTTGATCTTGTTTCTTCTTGAAATCATTATTCTCTATTGAAGTCATATACTGAAAGTGTCGTTAATAATCTTAAATAACAGTCGAAAGTTATTTAGTAATGTTCTTGTTCTTATAATTATCATGTTACTGTTAGTAGTGCAGTTATTTAGTAATGTTCTTGTTCTTATAATTATCATGTTACTGTTAGTAGTGCACTTGTGCAGATCGTCTTGGTTAGTGCAAGGTCTTCGAGTTTGTTAAGCTATTCGTTGGTAATTGGTGGTTAGTTGCGTAACTAATACATATGTTGTTTTGTTATGGAATTAGGCCCATACATTCATTTCCATATGTTTCATTTGTCATAGAGGCACATGATTGCTCGTCTTGAACAATCCGTGCGTAACTTCTGAGAATGATCATATAGGCGGTTTGTGCTTTTCATTATATGCTACCTTTAATTGATCATATTCAAAACCAATTTATATGTACATTTGATAAAATGGCAAATTTGGGAGTTTCAGTTATACCAAGAAAGGAGACAAGAAGATGATGAAATATGGTCCATCTGGTACAAACAAACTTTGTGCATGAATGGAAAAATCAGTTACAAGTCCATACATAAACCCATAAAACTAGTACACAAACAAGAAGCAACAAATGTTCTACATCTCATATGACCGCAGGGTCGCTGCTTCCGAATCTTGTCTTTGCTGTAGTGGTTTCTGAGGGTGTACTACTTGCTCCTGTCCATTATCAAGTGTGGTACTAGTTGATGGTTTTGCTCCTGCAGCCACAAGATTTTTGAACCAAGCGGGTTGCTGGAATTTAGGGCTGTTTCTGTTTGCACCACCAGGGGAATCTGGAGACCCTGCGTTGTTATTATTTGAGGTGATGCCAGCAAGAAATCGATATGCCACTTTGCTTGCTGTCACAATCTCCGTTTTAGCTTGTCTGAACTATATTTATTAACAGAAAACGGGAGTTAGTACAGAATGTTATTAATAAATGTGTTAAAATTTTCAGGCCATTTATATGGAAATTGATCAATTTGATATATATCTTGTTGATAATGAGTCAAATTGGTAAAATTAAAAGCATGGCTAAAAAGGGAAACAATCAAAAAGTTTATTTACAATCTCCTAAACCATGGTTATCAAATAGAATGATGAAATAGTTTTTGTGATTCATGATATGTTAACTGTTGACGGCGCTCGAAATATATGAACAACAAAAGTTTTGGCGGGTCAACAAATCCATATTTTGACCCGTTACCCAAGCCAACTGTTTTTCTACCTATTTACAGCAATGAAACACAAAAACGCAAAAGAGTAAACACAGTACAGAACTGATGCTCACCCGAACAGCTGTGCTTTCTGCGATTTCTACAGCAGTGTCACCAGCATTAGCAAACCTGTTCACCCAACCTGTAAAAATAGTTCAGGATGAATTTACAAGTGCAGGAAGCTCAAAAACATATCTAAGGTCTTCTCAAATCCAGAATTCCAGATAAAAATATATGCAACAATCTAAAAAAGCCCATTAAAACTTGATACCAATACCAAATCATCTCAAAACATACTAAAAAGCACTAAAAACTCCAATGGAAAGTTAATGTGGTTTATGACAAAATTAAACTAAACATACAGAGTCAATGCTTTACATTGTCATGTGGCGTAGACGATAACCACAGATTATTACCTAAAGCTTTATTATTAGTTTATTACGTACCATAAAAAATAGTTATTATTATGATGAAACATGTTTAAAAGTAAGTGATAAACCAACCTGGAAGTTTAGGGACCCCAAGTCTTTCACAGAAATCATTGCAGAAGTGATTGCAGTTTTTTGCAAGCAAGTTGTAAGAGTTTCCAGGCCACTCTCTGCTTAGTTCCCTCAGGATCTGGTTGACCTTAGATTTGGATAAGCTTGTTTTGCCAAGGACAATGCATTCACGATATGTGTACATTGGGTTCTTTTTAGCAGGGCAACTGAAAACTCCGGTGCCTTGCTCACAAAACCCAAATGACCACTCATCCTCTCCGTAAACCTGTCATAACAGACCAATTAATTACAAGCAGAAAACCACAAGAAATTATGGGGAGAAAGACATTTTTAACGGTCCAATGCAAAGATCAGTCCTAGAGCTTAAAGATGAAGACAAAGAAACCTCATGTGAGAACATTTGCAAGTTGCAACTAGTCATAGCATATGGATTAATTCAAGGTTTGAGCAATATTGAGCAGAGAAATAAAACGGACAACATATGGTTTTGTCTTTCCAGAAAGACTAAGCCATAGCATATGGATTAACTCAAGGTTGGTCCTAAACTCCAACTATTTGTGATAACGGTCAAAATTAATGCAAGGGAGATCGTTTCATAGCTAGTTAATGGCTGAATGAGGAATATATTTGAACTGTATATAGCTAGTCTAACTGAAGCAGAACTAGCTCCAAACAACTCCATATGGCTGCCTAGATAGATTCTTTAGTATGTCTGTTAACTTAAACCCATTCTCAAATCACATTTCGCAACCCCACACCCCCACCTCTAACCACACAAACACGGCTCACCAACAAATACTGTGAAACGAAAACAAAGGCGGCACTGCCCTTTGCTGTGGAACTTCTTTTTTCCTCTGGCAACTCATCAAAAAGGCTCGGTACCTTCAAACTAACTATCAAACAAATTAACTACTCGTTGCATCTCACCAAGCAACATGTTCTCAGGCCTACAAAGTTATCTACTAAGTCCTATTGATATCATGTAACTGTATTCATTCTAACATATTAATAATCAGAGTTTTTGCAAAAGATATTAGTAAGTATATTTAGCGACTAAATATTTTAAAGAAAAAACATCCATATGGTGTTTACATAAACATACTAGCCTAAAAATTAATCACGTGTCAAACCTAAGACAAAACTACTAATTCATATGTTTATGGCAGATATTATGTGGAAAAGTTTTTAAAAAGAATTTACAAGCTTGTGCGTACTACCAATGTATTCAAATCTTCGCAATAACAATCATAAGTAAGTAATCAAAACGATTGCCACGAGTAGTTTGAACCTGATCGGGAGTACAGACTATTTCCCGCCGTGTGTAAGAAGGATGTATATAGTCCGAGGCCCGATACCTGAGCACAACGCTACCGGGTTAAGTCAACCGACCATCTATGGTTCAAGCGATCCCCGGAATCACCCCTTGATCCGTTCGGCCTAGTTACCATCTTTGGTTCCCATAGATAAGCCGGTCACCACCGATGTGATACCACTTAGATAGTCATCGCAAAGACAAACACAAAGGATTCCAAAGCAACAAAAACTTGAAATTTCTTTCACATATCACGCATATTAACATAAATTTTAGTCGACTAACGTCGGAACAACTTAAGCATATTAACAAAACATCTGCCAAAACCAGCAATAAACGCTAGCAGTAAAGACATAATTACACCCTACAGTTATGTATTAAGTTGATGTGCATTTTCTTAGCATGTCAGTCATCTTACTTAAATAGATATCCAGAAAGCAACAATAAACATTAATCTGGGTTCTAAACAGCCATAAAAAGCATCAATGAACCCTAACACTAGAAAACAAGATATAAACATTAAAAAATAGAAACACTAACAATTAAATAATAAATTAAACCCTAAACGAATTATATAATTGCTTACCCTAAACCCTAAATTAGGGTAAACCTAAATCAAATAGATAACTACTTACCCTTCCCCAAACCATCTTTCAAAATAGTTAAATCGAATCCCTAATTCCGATCTGTGTCTACTAGCTAACGTTAGGGTTTCGATTGGATCTAAACCAACAGCCGATTAACTTTGTTTGTTGAATATCTGTGATTGTTGTAGTTGTTGAATAGTGGTTGATTCTTGATTATTGAAAACGGGGACTGAGAGCGAGAGAGTTGGTTCTTCTATTTAATTTCAGGGAGGTGGTTCTTCTATTTAATTTCAGAGAAGTGTTAGTGTTGTTTTTGTGTGTATAATGAGTATAAAAAGTGTTTGTGTTGTTTTTAAATACATTTTTTGTTTTAAAAATTAGATTATAAGTACAAAAAGACTTTACTAATATATAATATAAAAAGACTAAGAAGGCTTTACTTTTATTTTAAAAAAAAGTGGGACCCAGTCGCCTAAGAAAGTTCATATACAAGTATGGTCGCCCAAAAATACGTGTATATTCGTATTTAAATGTTTATTAGTATTTATGTGTATTTAAATGTATTCTTGTAGAGGCACGAGTCCCCATAAAATAAATTAAATTAAAAGTGTACTACATACATAACAAGTCGCCCAAGAATAAAGAACAGTGGGACCCATTCGCCCAAGATATATGTACTAGGAAAAAGACAAACACATCAAGTCGCCCAAGTTTTGTGGGCCTAGTCGCCCAAATAATGCATGTGCTAAAGTGTACCTGGTGGGGTCACACCTAGGGACACATGTCACATTACTAATTAATCCGCCCAAGATTTTTGGGCGACCTCCGCCTCAAGGGTATTTGAAGAAAAAAAAAATTGGTGGAGACAATAGGGGTTGGTTACCTTGTACTTTGAGGGTAGTTGTGGAATTTTCCCTATATTATACGTAATATCTATTGGAAATAGTATCGTCCTGTTACTCTTGGCAATAATATAGAAGAAATGGAATATGTTGAACTTTTAATATTGAATTAAAATTTGATTAGTGAACTCATTGTGTTTGACTTTGGTCTAATCCAATGAATTCTTTGGTGCTATTGTGTTGTGACATGTATAACTAAACTAGTTAACTTGGTATGAAACGTTGAATTGATGACAGTGTATAGTACAGTAGTTGTTGCCAATTAAATTTATATCTATAATTAAACATATAGTATCATAGATAACAATAACCCATATCAATCAGCAGATATATATAATAAAGCTCATCTCTCGATCAAGAATTGATTTGTTTGAAATTAAACATGATAGCCATTACATTATATTAAGGGAAAATTCCTTATTTGGTCTTAAAGTACAATGTCCCCACCCCTATTGTCCCCACCAAGGTTTTTTTTCTTTAAATACCCTTGAGGCGGAGATCGCCCAAAAATCTTGGGCGGGTATTATAATAATGTGACATGTGTCCCTAGTGTTGTCCCCACCAGGTACAAGTTATCACATGCATTTCTTGGGCGACTAGGCCCACAAAACTTGGGCGACTTTATTATTTTGTCTTTTTGTTTAAAAAGTATGATCTTTTTTTATTATTTTGTAGTACATATATCTTGGGCAAATGGGTCCCACTATTCTTTATTCTTGGGCGACTTGTTAATTATTTAATAAAAATTAATTGTGTGATCATCCATAACCACCGCCACCCTCTCCCACCACCACCACCACCACCACCACTCATATCATAGTAACAATATCTCTTATATGCTAAGCTGTCAAGAGTGTTCATGACCAAATCCAAATCCATGTAACAGTTTCTCTTCTACTCTTAAATCAAGCACAAATCCAAAACCAAAACCAAATCAAATCAAAACAACAAGATATCAACAAGAACAATTACAACAAAAATCATACTCCTATGCTTAAAATTCCACAACAACAGACTTGAAACAACTTTAACAATCACCAACAGCTCCAACCTTTAAAGATCTTAATCGTCACTCCTCAACTCTCACCTAGAACTAAACAAGACTCAAATCTACAAACGAATCATAAGATCTCAGTCTTTGTTTTTGTTTCTTTTCGTTTCGTGTATTACAACGTACTTAAGACCTTTAAAGATCAAAAGTCAAACACACGAAATAAATAACCTTCATCATCGATCTTTAAGCCTTCTTAATGATGTCTTGATTCTAAATTAAACAGAAAATTATAAATAAGATAATGGTATGGTAAAGATGGTGTTTGTGATGATCGATTTGAAAGATCACTCTTTCAGTTTTGGGTTCGTTATGTGTGATGATATCTAATGTTTTGATTTGATCTTGATCGATTGAGATGAGAAGGGAAGGATGGGGGCGGATTTGTTTGAGATTAGGGTTAATTGGAGTGTGTATGATGACTGCAAAAGGGAGAGATGGGGGCTGATGAAAGAAGCGATTAGGTTAAAATGATACTGGAATTAGGTTAAGTATTGTTTATAACCGAATAATTTGGGTTAAGATAACAGCCATCGTCTTTTGGATACTATGATATGAGTGGTGGTGGTGGTGGTGGGAGAGGGTGGTGGTGGTTATGGATGATCACACAATTAATTTTTATTAAATAATTAACAAGTCGCTCAAGAATAAAGAATAGTGGGACTCATTCGCCCAAGATATATGTACTACAAAATAATAAAAAAAGACCATACTTTTTAAACAAAAAGAAAAAATAATAAAGTCGCCCAAGTTTTGTGGGCCTAGTCGCCCAAGAAATGCATGTGACAACTTGTACCTGGTGGGGACAACACTAGGGACACATGTCACATTATTATAATACCCACCCAAGATTTTTGGGCGACCTCCGCCTCAAGGGTATTTGAAGAAAAAAAAATTGGTGGGGACAATAGGGGTTGGTTACCTTGTACTTTGAGAGTAGTTGTGGAATTTTCCCTTCTAATTATATATGTATGACTGTATGTCCTCTTCTCTAAAGTTACATATTTGTTAGTACAAAGAAACAAATGTAACCTACACGGCTAAACCTAATTAATACAGTAACATTTAAAATATCCAGTGAGATTTTTTAAAAAAACGTAAATGGCCAGCCTTAAAGCACTGTGTGTACCATATATAGTTAGGATGACAATGGACATCCGATATGCTGGATATCCATCCGATCCGCTCCACTATTAGTGGATACAGATGTAGTAAATAGATAAATAATAGATACGGATATCCTTCCTTATTTAACATGAATGTACAAAATAGTTTTATGCACCATTATTTGTAGCAAGTGCATTGAAAAGTCAAAATCATATGAAACTTCTTCTATACTCAAATATGCTTTTCAATTCAACATTAATGTCCTCGCCATGGTTTTCAAGATCGGGATCCTACCTAGGATCGTTTTCGTCTTTGCAAGATCGTGATCGTAAGATCGGATCGGGATCCTAAGATTCTATTATAATGCTATTTTTTAATGATCTTTGTAATATTATTCAAATCTACAAATTATTATATATTATAAACATGAAATTATAAGAATATTTTATGAAAATGTTGTTCTAAATTATGAATATGGAATGTTTAAGAAGAACCACATATTGTTTTTTAAATTATATAAAAACATAAAACATAAATTTGTAGTTTTTTAGTTTGCGGTTCGAGAAAAGTAAGATCGGATTGGAGTAGATCTTAAGATCATATGGTCAAGATCGGGATCCTATAAGATATTAAGCTTGTTAAGATCCTACGTAGGATCCGGATCGTTTTTGCTTCGTAGAATCGTAAAATCGTAAGATCCTAAGATCAGGATCGGGATCTTAACAACTATGGTCCTCACATTAAACAATCATCCAAAAATAACAGTTTCATTGTATCCAAAAATAATAGTTTCATTGTATACGATTCAAAAACACCATTAATCTGTATATCATAAGACGGATTGAAACATTTCACGAATTAATGTCGCCAATTCAAAATCATATCACAAATTCAAAATCAAAAAATATAAAAATAACAGTTTCGATCGATGAGGTTCAACCGATTAAAAAACACCAAGGATCTCTACTTTCGTTCTATGAATATGCCACTGATTCTATGAATCAATTTCTAATTCTCGATCATTTATTTTTAAAAATGTATTCCTTGATATTAGCATGATAACTTTTCGTTTGATTTTGCAGGTTCAATTCAATCACTGCATCTAAACGCTTGTAAGTTTTACTAATATATCTTCCTTTGTATGTCTTAACTTTTTATAACTGTGTTATGCGGATTTGCGTTTGCGATTTGTTTGTTTATATCTATTTTTATACAGGATTACATTTATAACTTTCTTTTTTGTATTTGTATAGGATTTTGTGATGAAGAAGTCTAAAAAAAATCGGTAAGAAAATGAAAATGGAACTTATTGTTTTTTATATTTTCTTTTATCTATTATAATGTTAGAAAAGTTAATTTTGTGGGTATTATGAAATGTGTGTGAAGCTAAATCTGTCGGTATCCATATGAATGAACTGCTTTTATGTTTCATTGGGATGAAGTTTTGAGTTGGATTTGGAACGAATTAATGAGGGTATTCTATGCACACCACGTGTTTGATGAAATGTGTGTGAAGCTAAATTTGTTATTTTAATTGTTTTAGGGTGTCGAGTTCACTTATTGAATCTGATATGAAGTGGATTTATTTGTGAAGCAAATCACAACTTCAATACCAGGTAATCATTTTTATGATAATTAACTGATTTCAAAGAGTTAGTTTATATTTATATTTTTGTTTTTGTAGGCTTCCATGTTGTTGATCCTGCAAGCTTCGTGATAGGTAAGTGTCTTGAATGTTTTTATGATCTAAGTTTTATCATTAGACTTCTAAGAGCACAAGAAAACTGGTCTTTGTTCTTAGGTTTGCGATGTCTACTACAACAAAAAAAAAAAAAAAAAAAATGTATACATAGCAGTGCTATTGAATGCGGATGATTGCTAACTTGAGTTTCACATTGTTATTGCAGTGATATTTTATAGCAAATTCTATGATCTGGGGAGTGCGTCATAGGTGTTCAAAGAAATGTGTGAGAGGTATTTCACTAACGTGTATTATTAGATAGTAAGCAACAACGTGTTTAATTTCTTGATCTTTGATTGAAAGCATGAAACTTTGTTTCGTGCATGCAAACGTGACTTATTCAGCCACTTAATTCAAGTATGTTTAAATCTTTTGTTGCTACTTATTTATGTGGTTTATGTCATGTTCATAAACTTATAGAATTTTCTTTTGTTTTTTGTAGGAACCTAAGCACAGTACATATTTTAAGGCATGACGCATGTCTATACAAGTGATCCAGACAAATTAAATGTTTGTGATTGATATTTTTGGTTCTTGCTAAAGCAGAGTATAAGGTGAACTCATTACATGAAATTATATACTTCTTTAATTTGTCTGTGAACAACACAAAGATGTGCATTTTCTAATTCAACCAAGCCTGTTAATTGGGTAAAGATGTGGATTTTGTGGTGCTTTTATTGAAATTTAACTTATACAATGAATAAGGAGTGATTCATCTTTAAGCTGTTATTTGATATTGGCGCAAATACATAATAAAGGTCATGCAAACATGTTAGCGGTTTATATTTATGATAGCAGTAGTCATATAGTTCCTCACATTTTAGTATTTTTCAATTCATTTCTTATTATTTTTTTTCACTTCTAAGTTAATTTTGTTCTTTTGTTTTTTGTTCAAAGGGTGACGAAAATGTTGGGGTTGCACTTTTGTACCAGGTACGAATTCTTCTCCATAACGCAACACATTATCCGAAGTTCAGGTCAATTACATTTCGGCTATCTGGGATTTCTTATGAAACTTCGTATAGGGGCTTATATGGGATTTCTTATCTGTTTATGAGCTATACAAAAAGGTTGTACATATCACTTTGATCATGGAATCGTTTTGATCATAATGGGTACTCATACCATTTTGTGTTGCAGGAAGACTTTGACAACCTAAAAGATGTATGATATTGAGTAAGAAGCTCAAGTTTGTCTAAGTAGATTCCATGATTAAGTCAAATGCTCTAAAAGATATTCTGCCCGAGTTAGACAAACTTAGCCAAAAAGCAGTTTCAAAGGTAAAGTGGACAGATTATTTCTGTATTCTTCGTATGTATTCATCTCTTGGCGTTCCTATGTTTCCTCTATTTAGTTTCTAAATTTCTTTCCATTTTTTAGGTTCCAATATTAATTTGGAATGTTGGATTAATCGCATGTTGTCCATAAGATATAGGGATTGAAGCAAAGATGATGAACAACTATGTGTATTCTTTTATTTCTTTTTTAATTCTGAGATAGTATGTTAGTATGGCATGCAACACCTGGATTTTAACATAGTTGATGGTTTCAGGATGGACATATTAGCTATGAGGAATTTGAAGCGATGATGAAGTCGGGAACTGATTGGAGTACAACATCTTTTGGTAAGTGTGTTTTCCGTTGCAGGTTGTTTGGATTCTGTATTTAAAGCACGCGCTCCTATAAATAGAAGGCATTTACTGACTAGACTTTGTGATGGACTACACGTGCGGAAAGTTGGAGGTCGGGTATGTTGACCAGACAAGCATGTCCCGAGTGATGATTACTGAACCAAAAGTTGTGGTGCAGATGAACGGGTAAAGAGGTATGATTCCCAATCAATTCCGTCAAATCTGAATCCATATAATTTCTCGGTATTTTTCACGTTCTTAGAAGTGGTGAAGTTTGTCTTATCAAATTCAACATTGTGTCCACGACCTTAACTAAAATATGGGTGATAGTATGTTACAGGTTTAAGACTAATGTCTCCCACTATGTTCAATATTGCATACTAATATCTCCCATTTAAAATAAGAATCTCACATAAGAAACTCATTTAGTAACGGTGCCAAAAGATGGTTGAAAAGGATTTAGAAATAAGATCTGAGTTTAAAGAATGAAACATAAGACTCTTTTTATTAGAATACGCACATTGTTCGGTTGTGCATTATTAGCATTTCATTTGTAGTTAATATCAGTTTAAAAAGTATCTTTGATGTGAAGACCATCTCATGAAACATCGGGTCGTAGAGCCAATCTACATGTTGATTAGGTGTCAGTTAAACTATCTTTTTTATATTTATATTTTCTTAAATTAGTTGACTGCAATAATCCTGCTTTTATGACATTTGTAATGTGTCCAATTTATAATTGGATTAGTAGTGATATTCAGGACCACGGTCCGTTGTAGCGCGAGCCTTGCGGTCAAGATACTACTGGCCCACTATGCATCGTGATGTGATAAAGAAATGTAGCGACTGCCAAGTTCACAGACCCATCCCGCGCAGGCCACAACAAGAGCTAACGCCTATCACTTCTCCATGGCCATTCCATAAGTGGGGTATCGACATTGCGGGTCCCTTCCCTGTTGCAGCGGGGGGGGGGGGGACTGAAATTTCTTATTGTGGCAATAGACTACTTCACTAAGTGGATTGAGGCAAAAGCAGTGGCGACAATCACAGGTAATCAAGTAAAACGATTCGTTTGGGAAAATATTGTATGCCGCTTTGGATTACCTGGGGAAATCGTTTCGGACAACGGAAAACAATTCCGCGATAACCCGTTCAAAGACTGGTGCGCAGAACTAAATATCACACAACACTTCGCGTCAGTTAAACACCCACAAACCAATGGTTTGGTTGAGCGCGCAAATCGTAGTCTAGGCGAAGGAATTAAAGCGCGCCTGGACAAACACAAAGGAAGATGGGTGGATGAATTGTCGCATGTTTTATGGGAAAGCCAAGTCAAAAATGAAGGGATACTACGATGCTAAAGTTCGAAGCACCTCATTCAGACCAGGCGACTTTGTATATCGCGCTAATGATGCAAGCCACGCAGAAGATACAGGTAAACTTGGACCAAAGTGGGAAGGACCCTATGAGGTCGTTGAAGCACTAGGAAAAGGCGCGTACAAGCTGCGTGACATGGATGGCTGCGAGCTACAACGCACATGGAATGTTTGCAATCTCAAGAGATGCTATCTTTAAGAAAGGCTACGGCCTCACACACGGACACCTCCGCACTTTAGTAAGTGCTCAATAAATATCCGTGTATTTACATTTTGTTTCATTTAGGCAAATGTTTTTCTTTTTACAAAAACTTGCAAGTATTAATTCAATGTCGCGGTTTCTAGCTAATTCCGCGACACATTTCACTTTATTGTTTACATGTTATTTATGTTATTTATGTCTCAATATTGTTATTACTTTACTTTCTGCCTACATGGCGTGCATGCACTTATTAAAACCCACGATGGTAAAAGGATGAGTAAACCTACTAAAAAACTCGTTGAGTAAGAGGGTTGCAAACCCATCAACACCGGATCATGCATCCTTTTTAAACACCTTACTCTCAAGACGTTGGAGTAAGTTCAATGTGTATCCCACGACGGATACACAACAATACACACTGTGCGTGTTTAACAAATTAGGAGTTAAGACACTTAGCTCCTTGATAGGACATTTGCAGTACGCTGCATATCAACCCATAAACTTGTAAATTTTATGAACTTCATACACGATTATGGATTTTTTATAAATTTTCTTAAGTATTTACACAACAAGTTGCTATGTTAGACACAACATAGACGTCTTTTACGCAAAGACAAAATAACTAAGTACAAACATTATAACCACAATCACATTTGATACAATATGCGTACAATCGTATTTTTCTAATCAACATTACGGACTACGAGTTCATACAAGATATAGAATTAACATGCACATGTGCAACAAAATGTTAATCTATTACAAAAAATTACCAAGACAAAAAATCTAAAAGCTATGGGTGCGTCTAAACCCTGAACCGCCAACATGGTACGCAGCACGACTAGTTCCCTCAAGCTCCTTCAAAAGATCACTATCTTGGGGCGACACTGTTGGTACGCTCACAGGCACTCCATCAGACCTAGGAATATGCGCAACACCGACACCGCAAAGGATGGCCTTCCCTTCACACCCCGCTTCTTCGCAAGCCTCATAGCATGGGCCTCTAAGGACTCCTTCAGAGAAATTTCCTTTTCAAGGGCAAAAGGATCCAGGACGTTGCGAGGGCGAGCGAAGATAGGTACCTGCAGCTGCGATTCATCTGGCTTGAGAAAATAGTCAGGTTGTGCCTCTGCGCCCTCCGCTGCATGCCTAGCCAAGGTTAACCCCTCCATAATAACACTTATGGGGTAATCTTGGTCGCGCTCCAGTTGAGCAATGTGAGGAAGGTCTAGCAGCTTCATCTTTTCCATAGCAGCGACAAGCTCATCGAAGGAATCAGCATTATAGTCGGGCACTTGTGTGGCAGGCACCTTCAACAATCCACTCTCAGAGAGCTCCTCTATAGCCTGCGCCTTGCCACGAGCAAGCGCACGCTCCACAACTTCCCCAAAAGCCTCCCGCACCTCTTGGGATTCCAAAGTACCCAAGGCAGCAAGGCGTAGCCCATGGCTGATAAGCCACCTGCGCTCAGCGATAGAAGATGCCAGATATGGATAAAGCTCTTCGTCATACTCGATACTGAGCTTGCGCAGCTTGATTTCTTGCTTCTCCAGCGACTCCTCCACAGCCTTGCGGAAATCATCTAGTCTGGCGAAGTGAGCGCTCTTGTTCTGCTCCATATACTTCAAAGCCCAAAGGCAAGTGGCCTTGTACTCTTTTGCGCCAGCGCGCTCTTGGTTCACTTGAGCAAACAATGATAACCTCTCATCAGCAAGCTTCTGAGCATACACAGTGGTCGACTCTACCTCAGCCTGAGCATCAGCTAACTGCGCCCTCAGTAGCGCAATTTCCCTATCCTTCTGCGCACTGCTGCTACCTTCACCCACATGCCTAGCTTTGAGCTGTGCAACCAATGAGGCTTCATGCGCAACAGCCAAGCTTAAATCCTCAATCAACTGGTCCGTAGGTACATCTTCAGAAGCCTTTGTCCCAGATTTTTGGCCCCCGTGGGCAAGAAGTTCAGTAGGCGAGGGACTCGCCTTGGGTGGCGATTCCCCAGCGCGCGTTGCAGCATCACCAGCATCTCCAACACTGCACGCAAAAGGCAAGGGTTAAAGTTATTCTATACCATCAACACATACTATGCGTTAAAGTTTCAAAGACACAAGTCTAATTACTTACTTGAGGAGAGGAGTTTCAGTTGTATCCTTCTGCGACGCATTCTCCTCTGATGATGATTGCTCACCAGAGATGAGATGGCGCCTTCTTTTGGACGTACCAGCGCCATCATCCCCAGCAGCTTTCTTGCGCTTTACCCCTTGGCCAGCGCCTTCTTGCCCACTTTTAGACATAGCAAACTCCCCACTTTCTGACTAATCAGTCTGCGATAGCTCTTCTACATGGATTTGTACCTCAGGAGTGGGAAAACTGCGCAGAGGAGTCGCCTCTAAAACAATTGGGGGCGTATCCTCTGACTCCTCCTGCACGATTTCCATCGTGCGCCCCGCGGTAGCCTGTAGAACTGGCTCCTCGCCATCTCTCAAAGGGCGCACCCCTACAGTCACTTGTTTCGGCCTCTCCAAGCGAACAACACTGAATAGATCCATCTCTGCGCAACAAACAACAAAAAAACACAAAATGAGTTAGATAAGCTACAAAGGGAAGAACGCTTACAACTACTAAGCGAAGAGGAAGGAAGAGACAAGCACCCACCCTGGCTATTCTCGTCCAAAAAAGTTGGCACCTCCTCCGGACTACCGAAGTAATTGCGACTGATGCCCATATGCACCAAAAACTCCTCTGGATACGCCTTGATCGGTATGCGATTGACATTAATCGTCTCCGCATCTTCTGCGCTATACATTCCGGGGATGGGGCGCTCATCTCTCGGTAATGATTCTTGGGTATAGAACTCAAAAATCCATGGAAAAAATGCACTATCAACCCAAAAGAACTTCTCCCTCCAATTCCTCAGTGCGTCTAACTTTTACGTATAGCACTGCAGCGGCCCGACGCGCTTGGAAAAGGACACCCACCCGTTTGACCACGACGTGTGATAAAACGCGCGGAATAGATGGATTGTGGGTTCAATCGCCAACAGGCAACAATTTACTTCAAAATTGGTTATTTTTGCTGCACCTATACAGTGCAGTTGGAAAATATGAAGATGATAGTGGTTTAGAATATCGCACAAAAATAGGAAAATGGGCACATGTTGGTTAGCGAATTCGAAGAAACGTGTGTATACCCCTACCTTCCCTTGAGGGAAGTTCGCTATTGACGCAGTCGCCACCGGAACCACCGGGTGCAATGCGATAGGGATGTAATAATCTGAGGTGAACTGACGAAGTTCGTCATCAGATATATCGGAATTAAAATCGGATAACTGAAGAACCATGGTTAGAATTAAAGGATTCTGGAGCGCACGCGCTATTACCTTAGGAGTTGTGGATTTCTTGTTCGCTGTTTAAAGTTTTTAACAATGGTGGCAATGGACGATTTTACTGTGATAAGCACAGTGAAATGAAGATGACACTTTATATAGGGTTACACGATCTCATGGATGATTGACATGTGTCACCCACTTGCTCTAATCGTGTGGCTGGGAACCCAAAAGGTGAAGCACTTTTTCACCCACCCCTCACGATTTACGAAGGAGATACGGATGTACTTGGACTAGATTAGTCATATTGCTTTTTTTAGGCGGGAAACACTTGAAACTTCTCCGCTACGCATACCTTTTTTGCTACATTTGTTAGTCTAGCATCCGCAGTCGTTACACTACGCATACTAGACTGGGGGGACATGATGACGTATAGTCCGCATTCGGGTCACGAACCCGACCAATGGACGCTACTACCACTCAAGCCCATCACGAATGGGCTATCGGGATAACGGTTTGGGCTCACGAAGGCCCAAACCCGAAGTTATTTATGGTCTTGATATAGGATATCTCTTATTTATGAGATATGTATCAAACAACCGACCTATGCGGGATACACTGAGGAGTGAGGAACACGAAACCAACAAGGGTTTCGTGTGTATATAAAGAGTCTCTCGACTCTCATTAAAGGTACGATCTAATAACCCTAACTCTTCAACTAAACCCCAAAACCGATTACTTACTCTCACGCCGGAGGATAATCGTGGGAGACAATCCCACGATAAGCCTAACGGTATCTTTTTGTTTTCTTAGTGCGCAGGTCTCAAGCATTAAGATCTAATTGGTATGGAAACAAGGAACGCCCAACTTTTGTATCAACACTTGTATATTAATACATATTTTAATTGTTAAATGAGTAAACTACACCATTCATCCTTGTGATATGCGTTGACCGACAAGTTTCATCATTTGACTGGAAAAAAATGCACCGTCCATCCTTAACTGTGAAACGTTATGTATCGTTAGTCCCTCACTCTAACTGGCAAAACTAACTGTCGTTATACCTCATCCACTCGAGGGTATATCAGTCTTTTCCCAACCATAAGGACCAACGATGTAATTTACTCTTTTTATTATTTATTTAACTATTAATAAATAAAAGTTTTCATACGTTTTTATACGTTTTCATCCGTTTTTATACTTTTTCATCCGTTTTTATCCATTTTCATCCATTTTTATACATATTCGTCCATTTACAAACGTTTTTATTTGTTTTTATGCGTTTTTGTCCGTTTTTATACGGTTTCATCCGGTTTTATATGTTTTCGTCCGGTTTTCTTACGCTTTCATACGTTTTTATCCGTCTTATCCGTTTTCATCTGTTTTTGTACGATTTTATATGTTTTATCCATTTTTAATATGTTTTTATGCGATTTCATCTGTTTTTATACGTTTTCAACCGCTTTTATACGCTTTCGTCCGTTTTTTTACGTTTCCATACGTTTTTATTCATTTTCATCCATTTTTATGCGGCTTTGTTCCTTTTTCTACATTTCTATCCATTTTTATACGCTTTCGTCCGGTTTTCATACGTTTTTATTCGTATTTATCCGTTTTCATCCCTATTTATATGTTTTCATCCGTTTTTATATGCTTTCATACGTTTTTATCCGTTTTACGCATTTTTGTCCGTTTTATACGTTTTTGTCCGTTTTTATACGTTTTCTTCCGTTTTTATACGCTTTCATATAAAACATTTTTATAAAAATGGACGAAAACGTATAAAACGGACAAAACCGTATAAAAACGGATGAAGACGTATAAAAACGATAAAAATTGGAAAAAAAAGGGACAAAAACGCATAAAAACTAACGAAAACGTATAAAACGGATGAAAACAGATAAATACCGATAAAAACGGACAAAAAGGTATAAAAACAGACAAAAACGCATAAAAACGTATTTAAAACGGATAAAAACATATGAAAACGTATAAAAATGGACGAAAACGTATAAAAACGGATGAAAATGGATAAAGACGGATAAAAACATAAGAAAACCGGACAAAAACGTATAAAACCGGATGAAAGCGTATAAAAACAGACAAAAACGCATAAAAAAATTGTATGAAAACGGACGAAAACATATAAAAACGGATAAAAAAACGTATGAAAATGTAAGAAAACTAGACGGAAACTTATAAACCGGGATGAAAACAGACAAAAACGCATAAAAATGGATAAAAACTGTTAGTGCAAATATTACGATATTTAAACTAAACGGTTTCTTCGGTTTTAATAATGAAAAACATGTAACTTGTAATACATAACGTAAAATGTGCAAGTTACTTGTAAACACAAAACATCAATGCATACTTACATCAACACCTCCCGACGTCTCAAGTATGCTTCAACGAAGTCGTAGATTTCCATCCCGACATAAATCACTCAAGGTATGGACAAACAAATCTACTACTTGACAAATGATCAAAGGATTTTATTTTTCTAAACTTCACATTTTTAATGTGACAAAACATTTTTTCAAAAATATATTTCACAAATTATTTTTGAATTAAAAAGAAATGTTTTATTTTGAAAAATATGTTTGAAAATCCCAACAGTCAAATTTCCCCCCAAAACAGCTCCTAACTTCACCAAATACACCTTCCCCACAAAAGACAAAAAAGGGAGCGTCCACGGCACCGTTAAGTATGGACGGCTCCACTAAATTTAGTGGAGCCGTCGGGTATTTAGTGGAGCCGTAGGTCTGTAACGGTTAGATTTTTCCTTGCCTATAAATAGTGGACCATTCCACACTTCCAACTTGATTTTTCCAGTCCTTTTTCTCTGGTCTAATCCCTCCTCACTTAGATGACTTTCTTTGATCATTTGGAGAGTCTTAGTTTGTTTAAGAGTGATCCAATCATCCATTCAAGTGATCCTCTTCATTCCTCTTGATTAGCAAGAGAAGAACACAAAGTATCCAAGTAGACACAAAGTGTTGTCATCCCTCTTGATTAGCAAGAGAAGAACACAAAGTATCCATGATGATACAAAGTGTTATCATTCCTCTTCATTTGCAAGAGAAGAACTCAAGGTATCCAAGAAGATACAAGAGTTGTAGTTGTTAGGTCTTGTAACATTGGTTACACACTTGATTGTATCATAGCATACATCAAGATTATTTTTCTTTTGTGAGAGAGTGAGTCAAGATCATTGTGATCTTAAGAGATAGTGAAGATCTCTTGAAGCCATTGGGCTTGTGTGTATTGATCAAGTGGATCAAGGGTAGATAGGGTAGATCGTGGTAGATTGGTGCTAGCTAAGATTAGCACTCGACATCTAGCTTAGTGTCGGAAATAGGATAAGCGACGTGTAAGGTGTAGATCGTGGTAGATTGGTGCTAGCTAAGATTAGCACTCGACATCTAGCTTAGTGTCGGAAAACAAGTTAAGCGACGTGTACGGTTTTCTCCGCCTGAAGGGAGTTTGTTGATTAGTGAAGTAACTCTCGAGTTGGGTACTCGGGGAGTGGAGTAGGGCGAAGAGGAGCTTCGTGACCGAACCACTATAAATCACCGTGTTCTGTTTGCGCCTTCTTACTTATCTCTTTACTTTCATTTCATTCTTTATCGCTTTATATTTATATTTGCATTGTGTCTATGTTTGTGTGGCTAGTTGCTTATGTTAAGTTGATTAAGTAAGTGTCATGGTTTGATTGTGCTTGTGTTGTAGTTTACCATAATCATCTCTAGATGTTATATGACCTTAGTTGACACTCTTCATATTACGTCACACTTGATCGGGTAATTGATACAAAAAGTTTTAAGTTTTTAAATGGAAACGTATTCACCCCCCCCCTACGGTTTCCACAATTGGTACCAGAGCTACGTCTCTCAAATTTTTAAAACAAATGGTTTTCAAAATTGAGTACGATCCATGTATCAAATTACCCGTGAAGGTAATAAAAATATGAAAATTTTTTAGTTACTTAATACTTACAAGTTTTGTTATTAAGTATATGTTGTCATACTAGCTTGAAGGTTTTCTTAAATTGATAAAAGTTGGTTCTGTTCAAAAACTGAAGTCAGACGTACGACACCGTTAAATATAACGGACGGCTCCATTAAATATGGACGGTACCGCTAAATTTAACGGTACCTTCGTCTGTTTTTCAGAATTCGGTAATTTTCAAAAATTCGTATAAAATCAACCGTAAGTCCGTAGGAGTCGTGCCACCTATCGTTTTAAACGTAATTGTGTCTACTTTCACTTAAAAATATTTTTAGAAAGTGATTGTAAACTGAAATTTACGGATGTCTTTAATTCGTAACAGAGAGTCTTTTCCGGTCATGCCGATTGCACAAATTTTTGTCAAAACACAAAGTGAACATCACACGTTGATGCATTCATGATTTCAAGGTGTTGATCAAATTTTTAAATGGGGTGGAAAATAATTCATTTTCAAATAAAGTCAAGCTAAGTGTACATTGTTATACTTAATACACAAAATGACGATAAGTATCTTTGTGTGTTAAGCTAAATTGCTATTTGCTTATTATAGTTTTTCGGTTTATGCATTTATAAGGCTCATGCTAAATCACTTGCACTATATTAAGTAATTAGTTTGCATTGCATATAGGCATCAACCATTTGTCTTGCATTTGTTGCAAGCTTTTAAAATGGTTTAGTAACCTTCTTAGGAATAGAAACTAAGTTGGTAGATCATGTGTGTCGAAAGATATTGTCTTACGCAATTATTTTTCCAAAGGTTTAAGTGTAAAAAGTATATCACCTTAAAATACTTAACACTTTCATAAAATCCGTAACATGATCTTTAAAACATTACATCATTTTGTCTTGTTGACCGTGGGTTGTCTAAACAAGATAAAAGGTCATTTTAATACATCAGTACTTAAGTAAAGGAAAATGTATTAAACTTGCATTGATCTAACACACATACAAAATGTTTTAAACATTTAGTATTTTACGTATGTGGTATAAGAATGGTTAAGATAATTATTTTTATACTAATGAGGTGTCGAAAAACTAAGAGTATTATACTTAATAATATAAATAGTTTTTCTCAAATAAAAATAAATGACAATATCAAAGTAGTAACTTAATTTGTCATTAACCTCACACATACAACTAGTGTTAGAATAAATGGAACACACTCCTTAAATTTTTATTTTCTTTTTAAAAAGGAGTGATTGTGAGGGTCAAGAAAGATCTCGAGTACATATCAATTCATTATTCAAATTATGATTGGTATCATTATCGAATCTAATTGACAAGTTTTTGAGTGTGGACATGAAATTGGAGTTATTATTTGTCTAGCTTCAAGATAACATCAAAATATGATGAAATGTATTATCTTGAATCTACATACTCAACCACACTCGATTGTTATGTAAATAATGACGTCCTCTCAAGACGAAAATAATATGCATCGGATCATAACTCACACTTGTGTTGAAGATGCCATATTGAGTCTTCTTGTCCAATGGTTGTGTTCCAAATATTAAACTAATATGTTTAAAAGATGCATAAAATACACAACCAAGTAGGATTGACAACTTGGATGTTTCATCCGAAATATACAAGTAATTTACATTGCAATGCAATAAGTAAATGTGTCATTTCTGAAAAACCAAACACGAGCAAACAAACAACATATGTAAACTTTGCTCATGAACGACTCAACACTCAAAGTCACATGTCTAGTAAAAGTGTCACACATAATATGTTATTAACTATTATGTAAGTCATCAATATTTGAGAATATCAGATGTATTTCTTTTATCAAAAGATTGACAAAAGATAACTTATATCTTATGCATCTTATTTTCTTTATAACATGAATGGTTATGTTACAAGAGAATACATTGCATCCTGTTAACAAATATAGGATATTAGAGTTGAATAATAACCTAATACGACATGTATCATTGCATAAACAAGTAAAATTGGTCATACACTAAAATACTTGTTTCACAAAGCATTCTTAAGAGTGATAAGTTTCCTCTTAGAAAAGCATACTTGTTGAAATTAACAGTATGTCTCATTTTAAATGCTCACAAGATCTATTGAGGTAAGTAACCTTTACTAGATTCTCACTCAAGATATGCAAAGGAGCATTCTTGAAACACACACGATGTAGTAGATTCTACATTGTATCACATTAGAGTGTCTCTTGGTTCTAGGAAACCAAATCATGTTAAAATAACATGTAACAACTCAACAAACAAAGATGTTGTCCAAGAGATCATAAAATACACCATCTCCATCAAATAACCTTTAAATCTCAAACACGAAATTAAAACATTTCGCTTACCTTTGTTAGGAGTTGTGTAAGACATGTCATTTTCTTAACCAACTTTCAAAGTATGGTTAATTGAGTCATATTAGGCCATGTATAAGCAAAACAAGATAACATCATCTTTGATATACTTCGATAGGCAAATATAGGAATTTGAATTCTTCTAACATGAGAATGACTACTGGAGAACCTATCGCACTAGAAATTCAATTTGACCTAACGGTTGGATTGCTTCCAGGAGAGAAGTTGGGTTCGTGTATAACCCGTAAAAATGGTCGTGTTTAGCCTTAATTGAGCACCACTAGTGATAGTCTCATACTCATTCTCTAACTTGAAAATTTTTCATTCCTACATTTGACTAGAGATAGTTTACATCGGTGAACTTTATCTCCCATTAGGATGTCATCTTAAACAAGTAGTAATTAGGATCTGCCTTAGCAAACCTAGAGTGCTTGCATCCCACATACGTGTTTCAAAATGATAACATGTTCTCATAAGACATGATTAAATGTCTTCATGATCTTAAATGCTAAATGATTATCATGTTTTGCATGATGGTTGCATTTATTCCTTATGTGCATTTTACATGATTTTCTTGTAAAGTTTGTACCCACACTATGCTCTTTTGACACATTAGGAATTAGGTATGCCCATCACTATGAACCCTTAGAAGTCATAGAGTCATACACTAGTGTCAAAACTTATAAGTTAGAGTAGTCACGAAGTTGTCCTAATTCCCCAGTCATTACTTCGCCTTCTTCCAAGTAATACACCCATTTGTCATGGGAAGGTTAGATACAAACCTATTAGAACTCGGAGTAGGATTGACAACTTAAATATTTCGTCCGAAATATTCAAGTAAGTTTAACTTGCGATCGCAATTGTTAAATGTCATATCCGAAACATCATACTCAAGCCTTTTAACAACATATGTTAAAACGCTCATCCAAAAGCTAAAAGCTAACATCAACCCTCGGATGACAAAGGACTCACAAGTTACTATTTAAGTGATTAGTAGTTCCTTTCATCCTCGTGTGATTATACACGTCTTAAGATCCCAAACCTTGCTGCGAATCAGCACCATAGGCTTAGCTTTACGTCTTTCAAAACCCCATGAAACACTCGTGTGCGAAGCACATCAAAATCTGTAAATCTTCCAAACCTCTCAACCGAGAATCCCTTAACCATCTTCGTCTAGGTCTAGGAATGATGGAACATTTTCCATAAATCTTATGACTATTTAAATATTTCACTGGAAATATTAAAGTCATTCCTTGTACCCCTCTTATGACTACTTGAATATTTCACTGGAAATATTTTAGTCATCTCGTGTGTCTCGTCTCATGACTATCTAAATATTTCACTGGAAATATTAAGTCATCCCTCACGTTCCTTGCATGATCTCTTGAATATTTCACTGGAAATATTGAGATCATCTCTTCTATTTCGTGTCATGACTTTTTGATATTTCACTGAAAATATCAAGTCATTCCCTCTATCTCGTCCCATGACTGTTAGATATTTCATTGGAAATGTCAAGTCATATCCTGTGTCTCGTCTGATGACCTTTTAAATATTTCACTGGAAATATTAAGTCATCTTTCACATCGCTCTAATGACTACCTATGTATTTCCTTGGAAATATAAAAGTCATCTCTTCTCGTCCAATACCGTTCAAAGAATTTATTAGGAATAAATTCTCTCCTCGTGTCAAAAAATACAGCGAGATTTATTCGAAAAATCATCTTAAACTCCGATGACTACTTAAATATTTTATCCAAAGTATATTTAATTTGCGAAATGCAATTAAATGTCATCTCTCGTTCTCGATCAACGTTCATCGAATCCCGTTGGATTCATTCATAAAAGAATTTATTCGGTATAAATTCTTTTAATCTAAAGTTCAGAAAAATCACAACATATGTGAATTTTCTTTGTCAAAAATCTTGCTTTCAATTCTCACTAAAACCATCAAAACCCACTCGATGTAGTCTTAAACCTAAAACCGTCTCCTATCAGAATAGATTATATCTATCATCTGATTCCTTAGCCTTTTCCCTCACATTTCCGCATGGTACTAAACACTACCAATGCTTCCGCATCCCACTCATCTTCCACACACTTCAAACTAAGAATCGCTAGGATAAGTTGAGATATCCCCACTAGAATCTTATCACCAACCTCACAACCCTGAAGATTTTATCTTCTTAACCCTTAGGATATCTCCAAGTAATCACATATCTCATCATGTGAATATTCGATGAATATTCACAATGATTGAGAAGAGCTACGTGACTTCAAATGTGAAGTTTGTCGCATGCTATCCACCACTTGTCATAACGTTACTAAGCTCATCGCTTTCGTTAACGTTTGTTTTTCCTTTTTATCTTTTACATCTTGTTCGGATGGTCATAGATTAAGGGGAGCGAAACACACTCCTATAGCCTTTCACCAAACACTCTCAAGAACACACAAATATGATTCTTATTCCCTAGGAAACTTCCCTTTAGCTGCCCAGAACTAGGCTGTATAGGAAAATTCGTGACTTCCATTTCACGATACCGTTAAATATGCCACGGTACCGTTAAATTTAATGGTACCGTGTGGTATTTAGTGGTACCGTGCCTATGTTTGATGAATTTTCACTGTTTTCTTTAGATCCCTGCATCCCTAACCTCAAACCTGCAAAATTTTGCAAACTCACATACACCCTAGGATTCCATCACTACACCATAGGACTCTAACACCAACTTTAGTTCGAATCCCACAACTCTTGCCTATATAAGGCCTCACCATTGCAAGCTTATCTTGCATCTCACATTCAAACCTTTTAGCTACACTTCACTCTTGACAGTGATAGTTAGTCTAAGAACCATCAACCCATAGATCATCACACTCAAACCTTACAACCTTCAACTCGTGGATCATCACACTCAAACCTTACAACCTTCAACCCTTATATCAATCCCACTCAAACCTATTAGCTACACTTCACTCTTGACAGTGATAGTTAGTCTAAGAACCTTTAACCTATAGATCATCACACTCAAACCTTACAACCTTCAACTCATCAATCATCACACTCAAACCTTAAAACTACTCCTCACTTTGGATAAGTGATAGTTAGTTAAACAACCTTCAACCCTCACAATCACACAAAACCTTTCATGCACCAAACTATCTCTAACACACAACTAGGATCATCTAAACTAGAAACCTAGAACCTCGTTACCTCAACCCCGTTAGAGATATCCACCAACAATCCTGTTAGGATCACATGCACCTTTTCTTTTTCCCTTTTGAAATATATCATGCATCTCATTGTCAGTGCAAACGATATATTAACCTAAACCATCTTCTCCCACCTTTCCTCAAAGGGCAAAACCAACATCTCCAACCACATCATCATCATCCTCCACCTTTAGGATTCCTACACCCTTACCTCCACCAAGTCCACCACAACCTTTAGCTATCACACTAACCCTATCACCATCAAACCTCTTTGGACTTGGCACCAACACATCATCCTTATCACCATCACCATCACCACAACTACTAATGGGTCATCTCATTATTTATCTCCTACAACCACATAACCCAAGTTGTCCTTGTTGTCATCACAACCAACACTCTCCCACCTTATGGAATCATTTAGGTATAACCTCTATCGAGTCTACTTTATGGCACGACTTGTCATAATAGTAATCATTTAGAAGTATGTCCTATCAACAAACTATCCTTAACATCAATCATCTTAGGTAGATGATTATGTTGTTCAAAAGGTTTGTTAGAACTTGCCTTCCCAATGACAACTTGGAAGAAGTCAATTTGTGTGTCAGTCAACGAACGAATCTCGTTCTTGTTAGTCTGATTGACTGAACACCTTAGGTTGTTGCTCTTCACCCTTTTGGCACCCTTTTATGTTGTGTCACTCACATAGTTTAACCCTTGCATGTCCTGCTATGTGTATTCTTTCCCTATATGCTCATATACTGTTATATATTATGTTGCACGAAGCTAACCCTTGATGTAGGAAAAGCCTTTGTATGAATTTGATCCATGGATCCGCTAGATACTAAGGTAAATAAACAAGGGTATTAAGTCACCATAGGGGAGCATTGAGCTAGGGGGAGCTCGGGAGTATTTAAATACATAGCATAGTGTCGTCTTCACAAATGGTGACAGAACACTTCACTGGGATGATGCAAACTCGCCTTTTTAGGGATAAAGGAAAGTAGTTCAATAAGGGGGAGTAGGGGATGAATTCAAGGGAGCGCTCATGACCCTACCTTTTTGATTCGACAAAAGGGGGAGAAGGAAGTGTAAACAGGTAACTTTTACATTTTACTATGTCTTACGATTTACATATTTGTCATCATCAAAAAGGGGGAGATTGTTAGTGCAAATATTACGATATTTAAACTAAACGGTTTCTTCGGTTTTAATAATGACAAACATGTAACTTGTAATACATAACGTAAAATGTGCAAGTTACTTGTAAACACAAAACATCAATGCATACTTACATCAACACCTCCCGACGTCTCAAGTATGCTTCAACGAAGTCGTAGATTTCCATTCCGACATAAATCACTCAAGGTATAGACAAACAAATCTACTACTTGACAAATGATCAAAGGATTTTATTTTTCTAAACTTCACATTTTTAATGTGACAAAACATTTTTTCAAAAATATATTTCACAAATTATTTTTGAATTAAAAAGAAATGTTTTATTTTGAAAAATATGTTTGAAAATCCCAACAGTCAAATTTCCCCCCAAAACAGCTCCTAACTTCACCAAATACACCTTCCCCACAAAAGAAAAAAAAGGGAGCGTCCACGGCACCGTTAAGTATGGACGGCTCCACTAAATTTAGTGGAGCCGTCGGGTATTTAGTGGAGCCGTAGGTCTGTAACGGTTAGATTTTCCCTTGCCTATAAATAGTGGACCATTCCACACTTCCAACTTGATTTTTCCAGTCCTTTCTCTCTGGTCTAATCCCTCCTCACTTAGATGACTTTCTTTGATCATTTGGAGAGTCTTAGTTTGTTTAAGAGTGATCCAATCATCCATTCAAGTGATCCTCTTCATTCCTCTTGATTAGCAAGAGAAGAACACAAAGTATCCAAGTAGATACAAAGTGTTGTCATCCCTTTTGATTAGCAAGAGAAGAACACAAAGTATCCAAGTAGATACAAAGTGTTGTCATCTCTCTTGATTAGCAAGAGAAGAACACAAAGTATCCATGATGATACAAAGTGTTATCATTCCTCTTCATTTGCAAGAGAAGAACTCAAGGTATCCAAGAAGATACAAGAGTTGTAGTTGTTAGGTCTTGTAACATTGGTTACACACTTGATTGTATCATAGCATACATCAAGATTATTTTTCTTTTGTGAGAGAGTGAGTCAAGATCATTGTGATCTTAAGAGATAGTGAAGATCTCTTGAAGCCATTGGGCTTGTGTGTATTGATCAAGTGGATCAAGGGTAGATAGGGTAGATCGTGGTAGATTGGTGCTAGCTAAGATTAGCACTCGACATCTAGCTTAGTGTCAGAAATAGGATAAGCGACGTGTAAGGTGTAGATCGGGTAGATCGTGGTAGATTGGTGCTAGCTAAGATTAGCACTCGACATCTAGCTTAGTGTCGGAAAACAAGTTAAGCGACATGTACGGTTTTCTCCGCCTGAAGGGAGTTTGTTGATTAGTGAAGTAACTCTCGAGTTGGGTACTCGGGGAGTGGAGTAGGGCGAAGAGGAGCTTCGTGACCGAACCACTATAAATCACCGTGTCCGGTTTGCGCCTTCTTACTTATCTCTTTACTTTCATTTCATTCTTTATCGCTTTATATTTATATTTGCATTGTGTCTATGTTTGTGTGGCTAGTTGCTTATGTTAAGTTGATTAAGTAAGTGTCATGGTTTGATTGTGCTTGTGTTGTAGTTTACCATAATCATCTCTAGATGTTATATGACCTTAGTTGACACTCTTCATATTACGTCACACTTGATCGGGTAATTGATACAAAAAGTTTTAAGTTTTTAAATTGAAACGTATTCACCCCCCCCTCTACGGTTTCCACAAAAACGTATGAAACCTTATAAAAACGGATAAAGACGGATAAAAAAGTAGGAATATGTAAGAAAACCGGACGAAAACATATTAAACCGGATGAAAACGTATAAAAACGGATAAATGGGCATAAAAACTAATGAAAATGGATAAAAACATATGAAAATGGACGAAAACGTATAAACACGGATATAAACGGATGAAAACTTATAAAAGCGGACGAAAACGTATGAAAACTATTATTTATTAATAGTTAAATAAATAATAAAAAGAGTAAATTACACCGTTGGTCCTTATGGTTGGGAAAAGACTGAAATACCCTCGAGTGGATGAGGTATAATTACCGTTAGTGATGCCAGTTAGAGTGAGGGACTAACGATACATAACGTTTCGCAGTTAAGGATTGACGGTACATTTTTTTCGGTCAAAGGACGAAACTTGTTGGTCAACGCATACCACAAGGACGAATGGTGTAGTTTACTCTTGTTAAATATTAGTCTCTTCAAAATAATATAAGATTCGAGTATCCTTCATTCTTAAATATATTTACGTATTTATATTATATCTCTATACTAATACCCGCATACTATTTACCATAGCTTGGCATTAGCCCTATAGGAAACCAACAGCCCCGACCCGGTAAAAATAACCCGACCTTTATTCGGACCTACCTTGCTCTCTCTCACATATATCTCTAACCTTTCTTTATCTCCAAGGTCCGGCCCCCAAAAAAATACCCAAGGAGCAAATCCGTCAGATCCGCCTCCGAGGAGTCTATAGTGATTTATGTGTGTTACCCTATAGTGAAATGAACAGGAAACTAATTTTTTAATGGGGAATTGTGTGTTAGTGGGAGGATCCGGATTTTGTTTGTTGATATGTGGTTGTGTTTTGCCCTTTTTTTAGGTACATTGACTATTATTTCAACCACATATTTCTTATTTCTTCTCATCATCCGGATCTGGTGTTTTTGAGCAATTAATCGTTGTTAGTTGGTCTTTCATCATTGTTGCTGGTTGTAGAATACTTATGCTTTCATTTTATTATGGTTTGTGATGTTTTAATTGCATGAGGGTTTCTTAATTTGTATTAAAGAAAACAAATAGTTTGGGGTTTTCTTTATTTTTGGTAAATAAGGATATCCGATGTTTGGCTTTTTGCTTCATTTCTGTATTATAAATCGGATTCTTTGTTTACGTACCAAAAAGATTGTTTGCTACAGAACTTCTGATCATATGTAACTTTTTGGGCCTCTTTATGCTTGATTATGATTCAGTTTTTGTTAATTCATGATTTAATTTAGATATTTCTGTTATTTTAATCTTTATTTGAAATTAGGGTTTTCTTAATTTGGGGCTTTTCTTGATTTGTTTTGCAGGTAAGCCTGTTGAGATGTTTATTTCCAACTTTAGTTTGTTAAAGTTGTGATTGTTTGTTGAGTTGGTTATGTTGTAAGGTGTGCCTTCCCTCCTATGTACCCCTGGTATTTTATAGTTGGATCAAAAGGGATGTTTGGATTACCTTCTTTTTATGAGCTTACTTTGTCAATGAACTTTTAAGAATAAAGATACTAATCGTTTCTTCTTACACCTTATCACATAATCTAATGATGCTACTTATATTGTGGGTTTTAGTTCTAAACTGTGCTATGGGTACGGATATATGAACTTGCTGTTGTGAAAATTAAATTTTAACAAGAGGAGAATAGGTGGTCAAATCTACTGAGTTTCTTATTTGATACGTTTGTTTTAGAGCTAATGAGGTCATTTGGTTTCAGGTTATGTTGTATGTATGAGGATGGCTGTACACAGTCATGGTGGTTGTTCCAGCTTTGCAAAATCGGTTGTTCATGTATTATAAGTGTAAGGAGATAGGTTTGTGAGAACTACCGTGTCTTGGCCGAGTGTTTACACTAACGCGGCCATGGTGGTTTCGTTTGGTTGTGAGTTATGTTATTGGAATTCTTAAAGGTCTGAGAGCAGTTGTATCTTGGCGGGGCGTTTACACAAACGCAGCCATGGCGGTTGTTCTGGCTTTGTGAAATTGGTTATTGATGGATTATATAAGTAAGGAAACATGGCCGTGTCTTGCCAGAGCGTTTACATTAACGCATCCATGTCGATAGTGATATTGATTACAAGAGGCTATCATCAGTCTACGGGGGTAAGGGGATTAAAGCGGAGATGGCCCACATCTTGGCGGGGCAAGTTACTAGACTTGCAGCCAAGGTGGCCGTATCCTCTTTTTCCGATCCTTTGTCTGTCTAAGCCTCATTATATCTTCAGTTAAACACGATGCCAATTATGGGTCATGTGTTGTTCTCATTGTCTGGGCGGGCTAAAAACAAATCCGCGGATGATTTGCGGATTGAATTGGTAATGTGGCTGTGTTTGCAGCTGCAAAAGCTGACACAAATTTGTTGTGTGTGGGAAAATGTTCACACCTGATATTAGAATTTGAGCGGGTAAGAGCGGGTTAGAAAGAGGGTGAGTTATGGAGCGGTTTGTATTTAAGAAACCAGTTGCTATGGCTAAACATATGACCCAGTCGGATTTTGCCTTTTAAGAAATGTGTTCTCCTGAACATTTCGGAGTAAGAACCTTAAAATAATCCCGTTCAAGTCTGTTTTTCGGGGCAATGATCACTTTTTCTGTATATTAACTCTCCTATGAGTGTGCCTCACGTATTCCGGTACCTTGGCAGGGTAACCACGAATATTATGTGGTTGCAGCCATGGCGGGTGTGTCGAGTTGCCCAAGTAAGCACAGATCTGAGCCTCATTTTGCTAGCCCCGTCAAACATTTTACATCAGGTGTAAACCTAAGCTGGTTCCCCTACCGAAACACCTTATATGAGTTACAAGTTTTAAGTTATGTTATTGAAATTCTTCGAGGTCTGAGGGCAGCCGTATCTTGGCGGGGCGTTTACACTAACGCAGCCATGGCGGTTGTTCCAGATTTGTGGGATCGGTTATTGATGGATTATATAAATATAAAAGTTTTTAAATAAAGTTTTTATGGCTGTGATGATTGTTGGAATTTCAGTTAGATGTTTCAACGCTAACTTGGTGGGGCAATGACTGGATGGCATAGCATATATACCTGCTATGCAACCAGGTTTCTTTGCAGCCGTAGCGGAATTTGGATACCTCTATGACCTGACCACTATATACAGATTTGAGCCTAATCTTAATTCATAAGAAACTTGGCACGACAACCTGAAACAGATTATGCTTGCAGCGAAAACCGGTTCTCTGCTTTCTCTCTATATTTGCAGATCTGAATCTGGAAAATATTGATGTAATAGTTTCATTTGCAGCGTATGTGTGCGTTTGCAATGGCTTATGGTTGGTTTTTCTTTATATTTAAATCGGAAGACTATGAAGTATTGCTTTATTATCACATAGTTTGTTAAAGTTGTGATTGTTTGTTGAGTTGGTTATGTTGTAAGGTGTGCCTTCCCTCCTATGTACCCCTGGTATTTTATAGTTGGATCAAAAGGGATGTTTGGATTACCTTCTTTTTATGAGCTTACTTTGTCAATGAACTTTTAAGAATAAAGATACTAATCATTTTTTCATACACCTTATCACATAATCTAATGATGCTACTTATATTATGGGTTTAGTTCTAAACTGTGATATGGGTACGGATATATGAACTTGCTGTTGTGAAAATTAAATTTTAACAAGACGAGAATAGGTGTTCAGCTCTACTGAGTTTGTTATTTCATACGTTGGTTTTAGAGCTAATGAGGTCGTTTGGTTTCATGTTATGTTGTATGTATGAGGATGGTTGTATGCAGTCATGGTGGTTGTTTCAGATTTGCAAAATCGGTTGTTCATGTATTATAAGTGTAAGGAGATAGGTTTGTGAGAACTACCATGTCTTGGCCGAGTGTTTACACTAATGCGTCCATGGTGGTTTCGTTTGGTTGTGGGTTATGTTATTGGAATTCTTAAAGGTCTGAGAGCAGCCGTATCTTGGCGGGGCGTTTACACTAACGCAGCCATGGCGGTTGTTCCGGCTTTGTGAAATTGGTTATTGATGGATTATATAAGTAAGGAAACATGGCCGTGTCTTGCCAGAGCGTTTACATTAACGCATCCATGGCGATGGTGATATTGATTAGAAAAGGCTATGATGAGTCTACGAGGGTAAGGAGATTAAAGCGGAGACGGCCCACATCTTGGCGGGGCAAGTTACTAGACTTGCAGCCATGGAGGCCGTATCCTCTTTTTTTGATCCTTTTTCTGTCTGAGCCTCATTATATCTTCAGTTAAACACGATACCAATTATGGGTCATGTGTTGTTGTCATTTTATGGACGGGTTAAAAACAAATCCGCGGATGGTTTGCGGATTGAATTGGTAATGTGGCTGTCTTTTCAGCTACAAAAGCTGACACAAATCTGTTGTGTGTGTGCAAATGTTCACACCTGATATTAGAATTTGAGCGGGTAAGAGCGGGTTAGAAAGACGGTGAGTTGTGGAGCGGTTTGGATTTAAGAAACCAGTTGCAAAGGCTAAACATCTTACCTAGTCGGATTTTGCCTTTTAAGAAATGTGTTTTCCTGAACATTTCGAAGTGATTGAAATAAGAGTCATTGTACCTGAAAATGTGACAAATGGTAATTTTCACATTTTTAATTAATAATAAATGGTTACTTATTATTTTTAAGCTGAGCATTTCTATGCGCGATTGCATGTTTCTGAGCATTTTTGAGCATTTTTGGGAGCTGTCCCGCATAATGTAGCTTATAGTCACTGCAGAAAAAGTTTATTTTTGTCAGTAAGCATAAATTATTCCATTTCTGATAGTTACTGACAAGTTTCATAATTTACTGAGAGTTTTCTTGTAATTACTGAAAAATAACCCCACACGCGTACCGACAGCACAATATATATGGTAGCAGTCAAATAAATGCATTTTTGAGCAAATAATAATATTTTATTATTTTTCTGACTGAAACGTCAATAAAAACTCTATTTTGCTTATACGTGTCCAAAAACGTCAAACCGGGACTTTAAGGTAACTTTTAAGCTTAAACCGACACACGATACACCAACGAGGATAAAAAACACACTATTTCCCCCTCCTATGAGTCGTGTACAGCCAACACTAATAGACAAAACTTATTATATGATTAGATTTAGTCAGTGGAGGATTGTATGTAATTTTTGTATTTATACCCATATTAGCACCTATCAATTTTCACACATACAAACTCACCCATAACACTTACTTAGATCAAAAGTCTCACTTCTCCATTAAAACTCACAGCCAACATAAACCATTCAAGATCCACAAAATTTTGTTGAAGTTATAAGTAATCGGGGTGTACTTTCAAGTGTTTCGGGTTATTTAGAACGTGTTTGATGTCATAAATACATATGTTCGACTTTTATGAACTTTTTGTACAAATTATGATGTTTCTTGCTTGTGTGGTAAATGTTGTTGCTTGTGGTACTAATTTGGTGGTACAAAAGTGATTAGTACTAATTACGTGTAATTAAGACGAAATATACAGTTTTAAGTGTGTATATATATATATATATATATATATATATATATATAGATCGGCCATGTTTAAAAATATATAATTATTGGGGTTTTGAAAAACATAAAATTTTGGCTCTAGTGGTGCAATGGTGAAGATTATGCTTATTAGCTTATTGTAATAAGCACTAGCTTATTGATTTTTAACTACAAGTATTGGACTAAAAATTTAATTTGGCATAATTGGGCCAAGCCCACCATGTTGTCGTCCTACATGGGCTGTTTTGGACAAATGGCTTATTTGAAAGTGCTTATTGGCTTATTTAATATTTAATGTAAAATATAACGTAACTAAAAATGGCTAATTAGTTATCGGACTAAAAATGTGTTATTGGGCTAAAAGTGGCCTATTCGGTCCAATAAACATCTCGAGAGACAAAATAAATTTTTGAACATTTTTAGACTCGCTATAATTATTTTTGTAAAATAGAACGATTTATATCGATAAAAACCATTTTTGGCTTATTTTGGCAATTTAAGCCCAATAAGCCAAATAAAAGGAATTTTGGCCCATAAATTATGAATATTGACTTTTGAAAGAATTTTGAATAAGCGTTGACTTTTGTATCGAAAACTATAATAATGATGTAATTATAACAATAATTATAGTCATATCGATAAATATATACTTTGGACTATTTTTGCAGTTATAGTGATGAAAAGGGATTATTTGAGGAAATTTGCAACACTTGAGAAAAATGAGAAAGCTTGAATAAACGAACGGGTCATGCCCGATTTTTCTAAAAATTCAACACTTAGGATATTTTTGGACAAAAACCGACTAAAAGACGAAACATGTTATTTTTATTATTAAAAATATTAATTTTCCTAAATTAATATTTTTAGGTCTTATAGGACTTATAAAAATATTTCTGGCACTTATGCACTCGCACTTATTAATTTCTCAAAGACTAAATACTTGTAATTTTCTTTATAGTTACTATTATATTATAAATGCATATAATAATTTATGATATAATAATACCCCACTAGCAACATTATCAAATAAATTATTCAATGATTATTTAATTAATTACAAGTCTTAATTAATTAAATATTTAATTATTAAATATATATATATACGATAATATATATATATATTACTTACGCAATATATATATATATATATATATATATATATATATATATATAATATATATATATATTACTTACGCAATTGCTACAAGCAAAGCACGAAAGTTCCGTCGCACGTACATTCACCATACATTTTCACCAAGAGCCATCACCAAAGAGTTTATACGATAAATCATTTTGAAATATACTTTACTACACAGCAAGCAAGAAATACACGAGCACTGGTCACACGTAAACTTTTCAATTGAGTTAAGACATTTAAAACACGAATATTTCGCTAAGACTTACCATACTGATCTAGGTCGCATGTCAGAGCGCTTGCACTGTTTTGTTGATTGATTTGCAGATTGCTATTGTTTTTAAGGTGAGTTTATAGCCCCACTTTTTATACGTATTGCTTTTATAAACCTTGGGGTGAGAAACATGTAAAACTGTTTTCAAGGACCAAAAATGGATTTTGTTTTATACACACTTGTATGCAGAAACCTAAGTTTAGTTGAATCCCATTGCGCCTACTATCATCAACCGTCAATTCCTGCTGGGAAACGCGTGTGATATAAATAGATATATTGGGGGTGACTCCCCCGTTCGGTTGGCTCGGCATAGTCAATGCGAACGTATACCATATGAAATTGGCCGAGTGTCTGGGGATTAACACTTGCGGGCACCCTTTATTTGATATTGTTTATCTAGTTCGGTTGGATGAGGCTTAGTGTTTGCATAGCGGGATAGTGTGTGTTTGCTGAATTATTTGCTGAATATTGCTATGGTCCATATGTGCTTATTTACTTTAAACCTATGAACTCACCAGCGTTAGCTAACTTTTAGCATGTTTTTCTCAGGAAATTGAGGTGTGTTTACTGAAGGCAGGGCATGGCTATGGTCATAAATTTTGTTGGAAATGTTTTTATTGTTGCATTAACTCTGAAATTTGGGACCGCTTTGTTAAATGGGCTACATTTTTATTTGAACTAAGTTTGATGTATGACAATATGACTTTGAATATGTATTGTATTTTAAAACGGATTTTTAATCCGTTCTCTATATCTTGTGTTGTGATTATCGATTTAGTTCCATTTGTGGATGACCCGTTGATGGAAGTTGTCAGAGCCGCTGCTCAGCCACCCATTCCAGCTAAGCATACACACACCACTCCAGTGTATACCTCACCATACTTACCCCGCTACACTACAGCTCACCGCTCATCTCCAACCCAGCTTTACACTTTCACCCAGCATGTTCAGGATACTCCACCCATCAGCCGGCGTACTGCTCGTATGTCGGTATACTCCGGATACTGTTTGTGACTCTCAGATTTTCCAGATCTATCACCTAGGAGGAGGACCCGATCAGATTATGAGGGTACCCCTACTTCATCACCATCTCAGTCACACATGTCATCTCCAGACCATTCCCCTCCCAGTCAGAGACTTAGGAGATCTGTTGAGTCTTATTCGGATGAGGATGAGGATCCAGTAGAGGATCCAGAGCAGGTTCTGGTAGAGCCTACCCCAGCAATGACAACACCTATTGAGCACACTCCTATTTGTGCGAATGATGACAGGGACAAAGATGCACCTATGGATTTGGATCAGGTGATGAAGCCACGGGATGGTAAGGGCGTCATGGAGGATGTGCAGGGTATATTTGAGGTAGGGCAGAGTTCTAGGGCTTTGATACTAGCATGGGTGTACGTGCAGCTAGCCCGGAGTACACTCCATCATCTCCTTCGTTCATACCACCTCCATCTCCGATACCTACTCCGCTTCCATCATCAGTGGTTTCTCCACTTGCAGAGCTCGAGGAACCCACTGAGATGGAGCAGATATGGATTCAGCTTGCAAATCAGGCCAGTCTACTTGATGTGCACTTAGACCAGATCGAGAGGTTAGAGCAGTCTGACCGCATTCAGAGTGTTGAGAGCAGGATTGGGACTATTGATAGGGCTGCTTGTGTATTGTTTGAGGAGATGTATTCTGACCGACGTGTGATGATCAGACTGAGAGCTAGATTGGATGCCTTGGAGAGATTGCATGGTAGAGAGCTTAGGAACTTGGATTTTAGGGCTATTGGTTTGGGCAGAGGCCAGACCAGGATTCAGGGAATGTTGAGGAGAGCTAGAGGTGTTGATCGTACTCAGTGGCAGAGGATTATGACTGCAGAGTAAACGATTGGAGCAGTGATGAGAGAGAATCAGGAGTTGAGAGACCGTATTGGTCAGTTGGAGACTACCATTGGAGGAATGACCGCAGCATTTGAGTAGTTACGCCTAGACAGTGACCGAGCCTAGAGTAGTGGTAGTTGATGATGTATTTCTGTTAGGAATATAAATATTTAGATGAAGGCTCGGTCACCCTGAGTATCTATTTAGCATTTACATAGCTCGTAGGCTTATTTATATTAGCTTAGCAATATTAGTATTAGTATTAATAGCTTAGTCGTATTTATATTTGTGGGGTGAGTCGGGTCTTTACCCACTGTCAGCTCACTCCACAGTCCACTAGGGTCACCAATATTAGGAGCTATATAAACTCCTTCCCACACTCGGGAAGGGTTGGAGCTTTTCATTCTACCTAATCTAATCTCTTCACATTTTCTCTCAACACTCTCTCTCTCTAAAAGCTCCCATCTTCTTCATCTCCTTCTCTATAATTAGATCTAGCATCAATCTCGAGTTTGTGTCATGAATTAGAATAATCTACAATTGGTATCAAGAGCCAGGTTTGATCTTGGGTACTATTATTTTTTTTTCTCGTTGTTTGATTCATTTACACAAACTCATCTCTGGTGCTTGAATGATATTCGTCTGCTGCTTCGTTGACTGCATTTATTGTTTTGTTTTGTTGATATTCGGATAATAAAGAATCTCTGGTGCTTGAATGATATTCGAACTTTAACTTTGTTTTGTTGATATTCGTCTGCTGCTACTTCTTATAAGTCTACTGCTACTCTTATTTTATATTTCTTTTTCCCTATTGCTACTCTTTTCTTTATTTTTATTTCGAATAGTCTGCTGCTACTCTTTCTTTTTTTATTATTATTTCGGTTTTTTTGAAGATTTTTGAACCGAGTGTTTCTGTTTTTTTAATTCGACCATTTAGTTTTTTTTGTTTTTCTTGGTTTTGTTGTGATATCGCTTGTGTCTTGAATGAAAAGAAAAGGGTTCGAGTGCTTGTTGGATGAAATTTGTGGGTTTAGTAGTTATTTCTTGATTGAAGTTTGAAGGTTATTTCTAAGTTGCGATTTGTCCTAGTTGTTCTTAGTTGAGATTTGTGGTAGAAAGGGGTAAAAGACAAAAAGGCGAAAGTGACAACTTTGACTGGTCAACTGCAATTTATCAAAGTTGCGTTTTGTCTCTCTAACAAAGTTGCGTTTTGTCTCTCTAACAAAGTTGCGTTTTGATAAAGTTGCATTTTGACAAAGTTGCGTTTTGACAAAGTTGCGTTTTGTCTCTCTGACAAAGTTGCGTTTTGTCTCTCTGACAAAGTTGCGTTTTGACTCTCTGACAAAGTTGACTTTTTACGTCAAAACTTCAAACGGCTATAACTTTTGAACCGTAACTCCGTTTTCAGCCCACAACCTGTCAAAACGACCGTGAGACCGAGGAGAAGGACACATTGAATGAATTATTCATTCATCCCAACTTTCGAAGCCTGAAATCGCTCTAGAAAGAAGTTATCGAGCTGTGAAGTTGTCAGACCATAAATTCACCGTAACAACTTGCATCAACCAAACCAAATCGCAACTATCAACCAAACCAAATCGCAACTAAACAACAGATCGACAAGTCTACCCAATCACTAATCATAACACATTCAAGTAATCATCATCATTTCACGGTTTATTCTTGATTTTGTAAAATCCCGAGAAAGAATCTATTTCTCGGTTTAAATCATTGAATTGTAAAATCCCGTGCACGTTAATATCATGTCAAATACTTCAGATTCTCTCATATCTGAGGTACTCAAGTTGTACGACACGTATGATAAACAAATGAATTCCAACCTTGTACAACAAATAAACGTGTGAGATTCTGATGTTACTAATGTGGAATCTTCGTGCTCAAATTCGCAAGAGAGAGAGTTGCTTCAGTCACTTATGTCGCCTAATACAAAGGAAAGTTGCATTGAATGTTTTCGATTACTTCACTCACATCTCAAGATTCTGTTTGAAAAATCTGAATACGTGATGGGTTACACACGGGCTTTCATAACACTCTTTGGTCAAGATGTTCATGATTTCACAGTCAAACTGACTCTATATTTAGATCAACTTGAGCAACAGCTTGACAAAGAAGAATTCTCTGAAGCAAGATCCAGAGCAGCTTTCAGTGTGATCAACAACCAACTCCAGGTGTTCATTGATTCACAATACACTGAGAACTATGACTATGACAGTCAAATGATAAAAGAGTGTTTTGCTAAATACACTAGAACTGAAGTTGCCGTGTTCAGAACAACATTACTACAATTGATGAGTAATGTTAATGGGTTTATTGATGAAAGAGCTAAACAAATAGGGAATGGAACAAGATCAGACAAGTTTGATGATGGTGACAGCACAGGAGGTGATTTCACAATATGTGAGAATGCAACCTACGTACCTGAAAATCACCAAGCACAATCTGCTGTGGTACATCTGTCTTATCTAGATAATGCTCTTTCTAATGAACAACAACATATTGATCAATTTAAACCTACTTATGACACATATCTGATGGAAAATACTGATAGCAATATCACCCCTGATTCATCAAATATGAGTCATAAGGGGGGAGAGACTGATCAGGATGCTGAACATGATGATGCGTCAAGTGCTTTGCCTACGACTGAGTTTTTCAAATCAAATGATATGGTTGAAAAGGATGTTTATAATGAACTTTCAAAAAGATTTTTACAGCTTGAAAAGCATTGTATTTCTCTTGAAATTGCAATGCAACAAAAGGAAGAAAGTTTTCAAACTAAACTACCATGTAAAAATCCGGAACTCCCTGAATTCCGTGAATTTTTTATAATAAACGATTTGAAAGCTCAACTAGAGGCCAAAAACTCGACGATCAACAACCTGAAAAATCGTATTGCCGAGATGTGTGATTTGCTTAATGAAGTTAAGACTAAACATGACAATGATGTTAAAAGTGCAACAAAAAATGCAGCATTAGATCATAAAGTGGTTGAATTGTTTAATGAAAATGAGTCTTTGAAAATTCATTGCAAAGAACTGTGTGATACAATCAAAGAAACGAAAACTAAGAATGTAGAGCAAACTACCTCTTTGATTGCCAAAAATGATGAATTCAAGGCTCAACTTCAGGAAAAGGGTTTTGCGATTGCATCATTGAAAAACGAGTTGAGAAAATTAAATGAAAATAGTGTGAACACTAAGTTTCCAAAACCATCAATCTTGGGGAAACCACCACTTAGGAACCAATCAGTTGTTAGATAATTGACTGCGTTTAGATCTGAACGGCCAAAGGTCTCAAAAACACGGTTTGCCTCCCAAGTTGATGCGGAAAAAGTTTTGTTAAAACCAGTCACTTCACAGTCTAGACCTAGTGAAAAGGAATATGCTGTTGCAAAACCACATCACATGAGTGCATCTAGTTCTTCTAGGATTATTTCAACGCGTGTGTCACTTGTGACACCAAAGGAACATGTTTGACATAAAGACATTGTTCAGAATCAAAACCTAGTGGACGCTAAGAAAAACACACATGAAAAGACTAGGAATTTGCTTGTTTCTAAGGGTAGGTGCGTGCCAATTAAGGCAATTCCCGTAGCCGATCACTCTAAGAACCCTAGATCTTTTTCTGATTCCAAACACTTTGTTTGCTCGACTTGTCAGAAATGTGTTTTTAATGCAATCCATGATGTTTGTATAACAAAATTCCTGAAGGAAGTGAATGCTCGTGCTAAGGTTCAAACCTCTAAGACTAGAAACAACAACAAACCCGTAGAACCAAAGAGGGGTATTAAGAAACCTGGTAGGCAGATTGATACAGAACAAAGGTCTTCTCTAAACAAGTCTTCTACTATAAATGAGAAACCAAACACTCCTAGATCTTGCCTTAGGTGGATACCGACGGGTAGAATTTTTAAGATTATTGGTCTTAGATGGATACCTATTCAAAAGATGTTCACTAAGTGCGAAACCAAGGTTGACAGTGAAACCCCAAATGGTCTAAATGCAGATATCACTAACCCATATAAAAGCAAACAAACTCTTAATGTCAATGCAGGAAGTCTTTACTTAAGTGCAGGTACATCGTTCAGGCCTCGGATTAAGGAAAGACTCAGAGTTTGGGTGCCGAAAAGAGTAATATCTCATGATGAAGGGGTTCAAACAATTCAAGCTTGATGAACATCAACGAAAATGACGTCTGAATACATCAGTTCAAGCCTCACTCTTCAATGACTATGGCGTCTGCTGACATCTCTTCAGGCCCCGTTCATCAAAGGAAAGAAAGGTGTACGCTTAAGTGCGCTTTATCTTTAGAAGAAGAGAAATCTTCTTATTTATGGCCATTCTCGTCAAGCTTCATGGTCTTCAAATGCTCATTCAGTCACCAAAGGGGATAAGCGTACATTGAAGTATATTCTTATTCACCTGGTCTATCAAAAATTGCAGTTGGTCGTCACAGGCAATTTTTGAGGGGGAGAAAGGTGAATAAACTACATGGTGATTGAGATTTGAGTAATGGTCATACGACTCTCCTGGTTTCTGACTATTCCATCAAAAGGCTTCATACTTGCTCCATGCTCGTTCAGACAACAAGTGGATCTACTTCCATCAAATTGGACGTTTATTCACTCAATCAAAAATGGCAACTTCAAATGCAATTTTTGAGGGGGAGAAGTGTGAACAGTGGATCAACCTCATGTGCACTTGTTCAATCAAAAATGGCATTCTCATATGCAATTTTTGAGGGGGTGAAGTATGAACAAGTGAGCGTACAAACAATCACTTGTTGGGCATCTAATTGTGACTACGGAATTGATAAGGTATCACTTATTTAGGGTTGAAGTTGACTTTCTCAAAGGCGCGATCTTACTCTATCTTGAAGTAGGAGTTGGTTGGATGCATGACCTTAAATGATAACTTGCTCGTGCTTAAGATTTAAGTTGAAGACTTAGGTTATCTAGTTACCAGCAGTCGGGGTAATTATCACATAAAGGAGTTACGTTGTAGTACTCAGTGTCACACGCCGATGACGTTGTGGATAATCTTAAGAGGTGTTAATGTCTCATACCTTGGTTGGGTATTGAGTACTTAGAGATTTGCTTGGAGCACTAATTCTCTACACCATTCTTCCAACATTAGTGCAAGGTCAAGTCACGTCAACGGGTAATTCTACTTCAGTGTCGAGTTTGGTATATCGGGTTCGTTCCATCGGTCATCTCATCAAATAGCCTACTTGAGGGTTGGTAAAGATAGTCAGAGACAGTTTCGGTAGCTGTTGATTCTCACAGAATACATTTAAGCCAATTTTGTTCTTCTCACAAGATGTCAAGTATTTGTGCGTAAAATGTGTTGCTGATTCTGAAGTATCAAAACCAGCAAGGGGGAAGGAGATATACATCTGAATGCACAACGAGTACACGTGATGAACTTTATACTTCTTCTTAGTTGAAGTTATTTCGGGAAGACAAATGTCATAACCGCTGAGTAAATCAGCGTTTTAACTCGTTCCTTTTGGTGTATCATTCCAACTACGTGGGGGAAGAGAAAGTCAGTTTCGGATGATAAAAGAGGTACACAATTGTATGATGGGTCCTATGGTTAGTCGGTATCCTACTGAAGGAAATGTGTACATCCGGTACTTAGTAGCTTTTATGGTACTGTCTTGGTGTTATCATGTCGACTACATACGGGATAAATTGCTTACAATCGGGACTTAGTTGAACTTGGTGTAACAACTCTCATCTGCGATTTCCTGAAGGGAGAAAAAGGGATTTTCGGGTCTTATTTGATCTTGATGATGCGTTTTCGACTTCATTTATGGGATTGAGTGTGTACTTAGGGTTCTTGAGCTTCATATAACGAGTCTGACTGCATCACTTCAACTACTTGGGGGAAGTGGTCTCTGGATACTGTTGGTATGTATTTCTTTAGTCTTCAGCGGGAAGTAATGTAAGAAGGATTATTCAAGTGTGAGATGATTCCTTACTGATTTATGTGACGGTCCCCCGATCGGAGAATCTCAATGGTTATTCTTAAAAGGAGCTGCATTTTTTTCATGTGGTTTGCTACGGTTTCTGCTGTACACTTACCTTATGTAAGCTTGAAAGAGAGCTTTGGATCTGCTCAAAAAGGAAGATTGTCGGTTTGGGGGGAAGCTATCAAATCTTCACATTGAGAAGGCTCAAGCTCAGACGATTATTTTGGAGCCTTGAAAGCTTTGGTGGTGAAAGTTTAAGAGATGTAGACTTCAGATTTCTACCACATGCGGAACGTATCCTCATTTTGGTATTCATGTCTTCATCGTCTTAAACTGAGTTACATATTTTGTACATATATTATACCATACTGTAAATAGAAAATTATAGAACCAGAATATTTTAAATAGAAAAATATAAAACCAACAAATTGTAAATAGAGAAACTTAAAACCAAGAAAAACCATAAAAATCAGAAAATTAGAAAATACCAAAAATAGTTTCACCTAGGCATGTCTTCTGTTTATCGATAACATTTACGGACTTAGAAATGTCATTCAATAATGGCACGGGTCTTTAAATGAAGCTCGAGCAGAAGTTAAAATGGATGGTTAAAACATGTCTAAATGGCTTGCTATTATTTTAGATAGCAACCCGCGCTTCAAAATGGGGAAAGCACGTCGCCAAAAAGACGGCTGTTCCTCTCACTGGGTGATGTTCACCCGGGCATGGATTACTTCATATCCGTGCATCCCTGACTTGATGTACGTTTCAGTGCATCATTTCTTGTAAAAGAAGAGAAATCTTCTTTGTATGCAAATAGTTTTCATTCAATGATTCTTCTGAAAATTATTTGTGAGACACTTGGTGATTATGTGTTACCTGAAATTCTTTTATACTTGGATTGTGCATAAAATTTGTCACTCAATCAACGACTACAAATATTTAACTAGAATACGGGTCATTGATTGAGGGGGAGAGTGAATTCAAATTTTATATCATCAAACGGGTTTCTAGATTAATTCATATTCTTTAAAAAGGTTTTGTAGTTAATGGGGTATTAGTTGAAGAGGAAATTGCTAAAATTTATATCAAATGGCCAAATGTGTTAGTTGCTAGAAAGTTTAGGACATTATGTGCAATTTGCTTATAGTTTCCTAGCTTCATATAACTAGAAGGTTCATTTGTATCACTTTGGAAAACTCGTTTAATCCCCTAGATACTTTAAGACTCAAAACCTAAAAGAAGTAAGAAAACCAGTTGTGTTTGATGTTCTTGAATACTCCTATGACATTTGTATGATCTGAAGAAATGAGTTTCAAATGTTGTGTGACTCTTGTTAGTCGACTGCTGCTTAATTGTTGTTGATATTGTGCATATGTTCTCAGGATTCACTTAGGTATATTGCTATCATGTTAGAATCATGTTCCTCAGATCCTGAGTTGAATATAGATATCTGTGTGAATTGCCATGTGCATGATTGCTATTTGCTCTTCATGCTAGATAGTAGTTTGACGTATTTCCTGACTGTGGTTTGATTATAAGATGAACTTGGTATTATAATGTAGCAAGCTGCTGAAGGGTAGCTATTAAGGAACAGTGTATCTGTATGTATGTATATCTGTGTTGATATTCTTATGCAGATTCCATAGCCAATATGAATGTGCCAGTTCCAGCTCTAACCATGTGATCAGACGTTCAAACTCTATTGATTGGCTCAGAATTCACCACGACAACAACATCGGCAGCAACAACAACAACAACATCGTCATCACCACCACCACCTTCAGTAAAACAAAGCAATATTTGTTCCGATCTCGCCAAGTGGGGATCTACAATTCTTGGACGTACTTGTTGGTGGATGGATAAGCGATGTTGACCACTGACTCACTCAGAAAAGCGGGTGATTACATCATCTGCGCAAAAAGGTCAATATCATTTGTGTCATAATTGTCGAATTGTGCATAATAAGCAGTGAATCTCCCTCTTAGTTTAAGGGGGAGCATAGTATGTTTCATCATCAGACTACATTAAATCGGACACATTTTCTAACTTATTTAAATCAATTGGGATCACAAATCTCAAAAGGTTTGAAATTTTTGATCGGGGGAGAGAATGTGATTTAAATATGAAACCTGATGAAAATGTGATGTTTTGGAATTAAACGTTAGGCTCTCCCATATGTACTAAACTCTTTCGTATATCGATGCACATATTGAGGGGGAGCAAATGGACAAAAAGGATTTGGCACCGCATGAGATCGTGACTCAGACGTAACCAATGAATTGACGAAACACAAATTGTCATCAATCGAAAGGACATATCCTGGCCGGGTAATAATTTCAAGCTGGTCTAACCAGTGATGTAAGCGTGTCTCGAAAAGGATGTGTCTGAGTAGAGTGTACCGTTTTGAGAAACTTTCTGTGAACTTGACCAGGACGGGTAATAATTTCAAGCTGGTCTAACCAGTGATGTAAGCGTGTCTCGAATCGGCCATGTTCACTGAAAGTTGATCAATTCAAAAAGTGCGAGCTTCACTTGACATGTGCAAATTTATAAAACAATTATTCGAGCACATGTTGAGGGGGAGCATTTGAAAAATATAAAACTCTCAAGTGTTTGCAAAAATGTGTTTCAGAATCATGAACACTTTGAGAGATTTTTCAAAGATTTGGTTTATGGCAATCGTGGAAGTACACCAAAGACCGACCATTTTAATGAATGTATGGAGTTATAAGGATGGTTAGGTTAGGCTCAAGTTCCCACGATCCCGCCAGAGCCGGAGGGATCTACCCAGGGACAATCCACTAGTTAGTGTAGAAGTCCTTAGGTATGATTAAAAAGGAGAAAAGTGGATAAGGGAAAAGTGTCGACTGAGATGGAGCTAGTACTGGAACAAACCCAACAAGGTGCTAGTTATGAAGTCTCGGTAAGCACTGAAGGGGTTGAAGAATGAAAAAGAAATGTAAAGATGAAGGGTGAAAAGAAAGAAGCCCTCCTTGCACTTTAAGCAGAAACCGGGTCAACACATATGCTGTCAGAATCACTTAGTTGATTGCTGACATTGAAGACAAAGTATCATGGACCCATTGATACGCTGCACAACCCTCCCTAGCCACTCAAGGTCCCTCAAAGGACTCTTGTTTCAATTGTCACGGAGGTCAATACATTTCTATCGTCTCTCTCACTCCGAGTTAGATGATATTGAAAAGGTGGCAGTCCTCTCCATCCTCCGCTCACTAAATCAAAACACACTATCGACTCTAGAGCCACGAGATGCATAATAAGATCTCATAGGGACACGAATTATTTCTACACTGGTTTTTCAACATTAAGGACACCAGTTGTAAACTCATGAGTCCTACGCAGATCTTAGCAATCTGCCAGAACATTTATGAGAGAATTTACAAATGTAATTCTCAATGATTGAATGGAAATTCCTGCCAGGGTCAACATCAAACAGCCCTGAAAGCAGGTCACTTTGGTAATTCCCTGTGGATTACGCTTAGTGATCGCGGCGGTTTCAAACTGTCTACAGTCGTGGAGTGATCTCCAGCGACTCACCTAATCGTTGATATGCTACGGTACGATCTTAAAAAGCCCTATGTGGGTTTTCGATTAGGAACGGTCCTGGTAAGGATTAGAGAGAGTTTTCACACTATGCTGTTCACAATCTCGAAGTCCGAACCTGTAAGTACCGGACGTTTTATTGCTAACTGTCGTATGCAGGAACAACTGGCGGTTGAAGCTGATTGCTGTTGCAGCTGTTTGCGGTTGTAGCTGATTGAGGTTGCAGCTGAATGCGGTTGTAGTTGATTGAAGAAAAGATGCCAATCCACTACCACATGTTCACACTACATCATCATCGTATTCAAGAGAAGTCATGATAACCTAAAAGACCTTTAACACTGCTTCTGCAAACTCTGATGCTGAAGATCATGACACTAAATAGTGTGAGCATGTCGGCTCAAAGAGTATTACATCACATGGAAACATATTTCAGAAAGATGACTTGGAGACATAGGTTGGATGATAATTTCGTAGAATCCTCAAAATCATCCAAGACAAAGAACGGTCATCAAAAGATTACTGCTGAATGCACAATGTTTCAAGACAATGAAGAATCAAAGACTACGAGCTATGAAGACAACTTCAGAAGATAAAATGCTAGAATTCAAATTATTATTTCCGGGGTGACCTCCCTTAGGGGGAGATTGTTAGGAATATAAATATTCAGATGAAGGCTCGGTCACCCCGAGTATCTATTTAGCATTTACATAGCTCGTAGGCTTATTTATATTAGCTTAGCAATATTAGTATTAGTATTAATAGCTTAGTCGTATTTATATTTTTGGGGTGGGTCGGGTCTTTACCCACTGTCAGCTCACTCCACAGCCCACTAGGGGCACCAATATTAGGAACTATATAAACCCCTTCCCACACTCGGGAAGGGTTGGAGCTTTTCATTCTACCTAATCTAATCTCTTCACATTTTCTCTCAACACTCTCTCTCTCTAAAGGCTCCCATCTTCTTCATCTCCTTCTCTATAATTAGATCTAGCATCAATCTCGAGTTTGTGTTATGAATTAGAATAATCTACAATTTCGTTAGGTTGATTAGTTATCATTTAGTATTCCAGAACTAACTTTAGCCATGCTTGTAATTTTGTAAACCTCTATTCATTCGATATATATATAACAAGCTTGGTTTTCGATTCGATTGTTCGTTTTTCCTCTGTGGTTGACTTTATTCTTGCATTCTGTTTGCAATATCCATATATTCATATGACACATTCCTTCTATAATCGAGATCTCATTTATCGTCATCTTCTTGTGATGCAGATAAATGGCACCTAAACGAAAGTCAACCAGAGTCACACGAGGACAAACTGCTAACACACCTACCCCAACAAGGACAGTAAGGGGAAGGACTGCCAAGAATGCCGCCCCGGCAAGAGCCGCACAGGGCCAAGTTGCTGAGAACGCCGCCCCAACCAGGGCCACGGCAAATCCACCTGTGGTGAATCAAGCAACTCTAGATCAGCTTGTTACTGATCGTGTGACCGCCGCTCTCGCAGCCGCAAACAATTCAACCACCAACACCGGAACATCAAGGCCAGTGACCAACAGCCGTGGTTGCACTTACTCTGAATTCTGAAAGATTATGGTTGGAGGATTCGGAGGAACAGAGGGAACCGTTGGCCTGACTAGATGGATTGAGAAGCTAGAAACCGTGTTTCGCATCAGTGGTTGTAACGATGACGAAAGGGTCAAGTATGCGTCTTTCACGTTCATGGATGCCGCTTTGACCTGGTGGAACAACTACATGAAATCTGCCAACATGGATGTTGCTTATGCTATGGTGTGGGATGACTTTAAGGAATTAGTGCTTAGGAAATATTTCCCATGAAATAAGGTCAAGAAGTTGGAGATAGAATTTTGGAATTTGAAGGTGCAGAACAACAATATGGCTGCTTACAACCAGAGATTTCAGGAGCTGGCTTTGCTATGTGTTAGGTTCGTAAAACACCCAATTATCTTAAACAGGATTTGAACACAAATTAAGCTAAGTGTTAACTTAAACCGAGAACAATTCAAGTCACTGAGAGAACAGTCTCTCAGTGAGTCATCTTCAGGATGCTTAAGGCGAGTTCAATAAAGGACTCACTCTCAGGAAGGCGGTACTCCCTGAGTAGGACTTAAGCCAAAGAAGAAGATGATGGTTCAGTGAGTGTTGGACAAGAACTCACTGAACCCCAGTCTCCTCAACAACAAAGTGATTGAAGACTGAGGAACCAACGCCTGAAGAAAAGGCGGGAACAATAGGGAAAAGATCTGAGAAGATAAAAGTGTCAGACCCAACACTCTTCTCTTGTCAGATCCAACCTTCCCTATTGCGGCTAAAAGTCATGGAGTGTCAGCCAACAACTCCCAAAGTCTTATTAGCCCTTTCCTATTGGTTCTTGGAAATGACAATTACTTATACTTAGATTACTTGTGTATAAATAGATCAGATGGGAGAGAAGTTAAAGTGTGCTTTGTATATTGAAAGCTTAGAACTTTTGCAAAGTAACTTCTCTCCTACAAAGAGTATACAACTCACTGAGATAGCTCAGTGGGTATATTGTTACCACTCAAGCAAAACTTGAGTTTCGATAGGAGACACCCCATACCCTTGTCTATTCAATCCCAAGTGTTTGTTCCGCAAAACACTTGGGTAATAGATTCTTGGAATTATTTCTAATAAGAATTTAAACGTTGAAAAATATTGTTGTTTTTATATTCACGTTTTATAACTGTTAGAATTAACCTTAAACATTGTATTAGTCATAAACACAAATAGATTAACTTTCTAGTTAACTCTAATCGTGTAAAGGGACCAACAAGTGGTATCAGAGCCTCTGGTTTATAAAATATTTTAAACTAACAAGGAGTGCTCTAGGTTTTTAAAACCAAGATCCTACTATGGCTGATATCAATGTACCCCAGCTAGTCGACAAAAAGGGTGGCAGCTACTCCGCTGTTGCACCCAGACTTGAAGCTGGGAAATTTAGCAAATGGAAGAAGCGTATGATTTGCTATCTTACTGGTATGGAACCCTACTACATCACCTGTATCAGGGATGGCCCATTTGTCCCTAAGACAGCCGCAGGGCTAAACAAGCCTGAGGCCCAATGGACCATTGATGAGAGGAGGGTGGTCAATCAAGACCAACGCCTGAAAAGCATCCTTATATCATGTCTTCCTGACGATATAATGGTGTTGTGCAGGATATTCAAGAGGATTCTGAAGAAGAAATTGATGAAAGGACTGGTGAGGAGTACCTGAACGACCTGAACTTGGAATTCCAAGAAAGGGCACTCCTTGCTAGTTCAAGACGTTTCATCAAAAGAAATCAGTCCAACTTTACAAAACCAAAAGCAAATGAGACCACTGAATGCTTTAAATGTGGTAAAAAGGGTCATTTTGCTAGGGACTGTTATTCTAAAACTATCTCAGAACCCTCTTACAAGTTCTCAGGAAACAGTTCCTCAGGAACTAGCAAGTTTCAACCTAAAATGTTTCAGTCCACCCAACCATTTCAAAACAAGGGTCAAAAGGATTTTGAAACAAAATATAGGAAAATCAAAGCTAAACTTGCACTTCTTGAAACTAACCCCATATTGTCTCAGGATGCTCAAACATCTAAACCTATTCAGACAAAGAACAAGGTTTTAGTAGCTGAAGCATATGACTGGGATGAAGAAGAGATTTCCTCAGATGAGGAAATAAGAGTTAGTGCACTGATGGCACTTTCTGAAGAGGATCAGGTGGCTGTGGGAAAAAGCCATGCTAGGAATGGAGAGTGGGTCAACATCACCATGAAGAAGGTAAATACTTTACTTTCTATGGATGATGATTCTGATTGGCAGTCTTACATGAGTTATATTTGTGTTGATCTAAAGTTTGTTGAGGAACAAAGGCTTAACCTGTTTTCAAAATATAACAAAATTGTGTCAGAATTGAATAAATGTAGAGATGAACTGCTTGCATTAAAACAAGCTAAACTAGAATCTATTACTCTACAAATTCAGAACACTGAAATTTTGAAACAAAACCAAGCCCTTCAAACAGAACTTAAGAAAGAAAAAGCTGTCATTGAAAGCTGGACCAAAAAGAACCCTAAGGTCTTTGATTCTGTGGGCTTAATTCCTCAGATAACTATAGGAATTGACCACCTCACTGAAACCTCTAGTGAGAGTCCCAGTGAAATGACCTTTGTTCCAGCTGGCATATCCTTTGAGCAAGAGATGGAACCCAAGTCAAATGACTGGATTGTCAGGGACAACCCAGTCAGTAAGTTGCCAAACTTTGAGACTGGAAACATCTTGCTCCCTGAAAGTCAGGCTCTGAAAGGTATGCTTGGACTCTTTGACCAACTCAGTATTTCTGATCCAATCAGTGAGCCTGAATCTGAATCAACTCCTCCACTCCCTCCACTAAATACCCTTCAGGGTGCTGCACCAAGCTCAGACCTCCCACCATTGGTCTACTCCCCACACTCTCCAAAGGAGAGATCAGGAAAAGGTATAATCCTCCTGAGAAGACCACCCCTTGAAGTCTCAGTAAATACTGATGACTCATCAACTTCAGTCCCTTCTGAAGTTGCAACTCAAAGTCCTGATCCAAGAATTGATCAGTTGACTGAAATGGTCAGGAAGCTAAGTGAGAAGATTGTATCTTCTGAAAAACCTTCTCAATCAAAGAAGGAACAAAAACTAGCCTCCTCCAAGACCAAACCCAAACCAACCAAACCCCTGAAAAAGTGTGAACCGTGCAACTATACAAATCATCTCACTGATGACTGCTATAGAGTCCTTTACTGCATGATTTGCAAAAAGGAAGATCACAGGACCTCTGATCATAAAAAATGCTCAGTCATGTCAAACTTTTCAGGACTTAAGGCTCAGTGCCTGAACTACCCTTCTGATTCTAAGCAGAAACAGAAGTAAAAGGCCAAACCTTTTCCACCCTGCCCATTGTGTGGATTCAATGATCATCATCCTGAGGACTGTCAATATGACAAACACTGTGAATCTAGTGGAAGCACCACTCAGAAATCCTCAGGAAAAGAGAAGGTCATTCAGTCAAAAAGAGGAATGAAACAATCCTCTCAGACTACTGAGGCTACCCCTGCAATTAAATGCAAAACATGTGGTAGCTCAGTCCACTCAACCACTGACCATGAATTAGTTAATACTTTCATAAAGACCTACAAAACCAAACCCTCCATGAAATGGAGTCCTAGAAAAAACTGACCCAGTTTACTATTTGTGCAGAAGAATGCCAGGGATCCTATTTGGCATCTAGACAGTGGATGTTCAAGGAGCATGACTGGTGTTAAGGAGTGTCTGCACAAATATGTGGAAGAACCAGGACCCAAATTGATATTTGCAGATAATACAACATGTCTCACTGAGGGTTATGGTTCAGTAAACTGCAATAGTATTGTCTTTACTAGGATAGCTTATGTAAATGGTCTTAAGTACAATCTGATAAGTGTCAGTCAATTATGTGATGCAAAATACATAGGTCAGTTTGATGATAAACAAGGAACCATCTTCAATGCAAATAAGGAAATTGTCCACATTGCACCAAGAAGACAAGATGTTTATGTATTAGACATGTCCAGTCTAACTCAGGATGGAACTTGTCTCTTTGCTAAGGCCACTGATACACTCAACTGGCTTTGGCATAAGAGACTCACCCACCTGAACTTTAAAAACATAAACAATCTTGTAAAACAAAACAAGGTCCTTGGCTTACCATCACTTGTGTTTTCAAAGGATAAACCATGCTCAGCTTGTGAAAAAGGTAAACATCACAGAGCATCCTTTAAAACCAAAACAAACTTTTCCATCAGGAACTGCCTACATCTTCTCCATATGGATCTATTTGGACCTGTCAGTCCAAGGTCTACTAACCATGAGAAGTATACTCTGGTCATAGTGGATGAATACTCTAGATACACCTGGGTATTCTTCCTGATCAAAAAGAGTCAGGCAGCTGAAACAATTATGTCCTTTGTCAGGAACATTGAAAATCAAAATGACATTAAGGTCAAACAGATTAGAACTGACAATGGGACTGAGTTCAAAAATTATGAACTTGAATGTTTCTGTGATGAGAAAGGTATTTCCCAAAACTTTTCCTCTCCATACACACCTGAACAAAATGGTGTTGCTGAAAGGAAAAATAGAACACTCATTGAAGCTGCTAGGACAATGCTATGTGGATCAGTCCTTTCCAACCACTTTTGGACTGAAGCAGTCAAAACTGCCTGTTATACACAAAACAGATCCATCATTGTCAAGAGACATGGGAAAACCCCATATGAGTTATTCAAAGGAAGAATCCCTGACATCAGCTACTTTCATGTCTTTGGGTGTCCTGTGTTTATTCATAATCACAAGGATCACTTAGGGAAATTTGATGCACAAGCTGATGATGGATACTTCCTGGGATACTCACTTGTCTCAAAAGCCTTTAGAGTGTTCAACACAAGGAGACAGCAGACTGAGGAAACATTTCATGTTACCTTTGATGAGAGCACTGATGCAATCAGGTTCTCAACTGCCTCAGTAGAAGAGATAGGAATTGATAATTCTTCAAGATATCCTCCTGATGAATATCTTTCTGAAAACAATCCTTCTACTCAGTATCAAGATGATGCTAATCTCTCCTATTACATAATCCCTCACAACCTACCTAACCCAACCATCACTGAGTTTGTTGAGGCACATGCAAACACTGATGAAATTGATCAGTCTGTTCAAAATGCTCAAGAACCAAACAATCTCAGTAATCTGGTAGACACTCAAAATCCAATCAATGATCATGTGTCTACTCCAGAACCAACCCCTCTACCCAATCAGGCCTCCACAAGTTCAAATCAGTATCCAAGACCTCAAGAAAGTTGGACTAGGTCTTAGGACATTGAACTTGTCAATATTATTGGAGAGCCTACTGAAGGCATGCTCACCAGGAGCATGGCTGCTAGTCTAAGAGCAGCCTCATCCAATGAATGCCTATTTGTGGATTTCATTTCCACAATTGAACCCAAAAGTGTTAAAGAAGCACTTACACATCCAAGTTGGGTTCAGGCCATGCATGATGAACTGGAACAATTTGACAGAAACAAGGTAATGACCTTGGTCAAATGTCCTGAGAATGTCTCAGTCATTGGCATGAAATGGGTATTCAAAAACAAAACTGATGAAAATGGCATAGTCATTAAAAACAAAGCCAGACTTGTAGCCAAAGGCTATAATCAACAAGAAGGCATTGACCATGAGGAAACATTTGCACCAGTAGCAAGGATGGAAGCCATCAGGATCTTCCTAGCTTTTGCTACATACATGAACTTCAAGGTGTACCAAATGGATGTTAAAAGTGCATTCTTAAATGGTTCACTGAAAGAAGAAGTTTATGTTCAGCAACCTCCTGGATTTGAAAGCCATGAGTCTTCTGATCATGTCTGTAAGCTTAAGAAAGCCCTTTATGGACTGAAGCAAGCTCCCAGGGCATGGTATGAGACTCTCTCAGCCTTCTTAATCCAAAACAAATTTGTCAGAGGCAAGATAGACAACACATTGTTTATCTATAAGACAAATAATGATGTCATACTAGTACAAGTGTATGTTGATGACATCATCTTTGGCTCAACAAGTTTCAAACTTTTCAAACAATTTGAAAAACTAATGGCAAAGAAGTTTGAAATGAGCATGATGGGAGAACTGACATACTTCCTTGGTCTACAGATCAAGCAGACTGATAGAGGAACCACTATCAGTCAAGAGAAGTATGTAAAGAATCTACTGAAGAAGTATGATCTCAGTGACTGTGCCTCAGCCAAAACTCCCATGGTCCCCCCAAACAACCTTGGTCCTAATCTCACTGGTAAACCAGTAAATCAAACTCTCTTTAGAGGAATGATAGGATCACTGATGTATCTACTTGCATCAAGGCCTGATATCCAATTCTCAGTATGTCTATGTGCTAGATATCAATCTGACCCAAGAGAATCACACATCACTGCTGTGAAAAGGATATTCAGGTACCTGAAAGGCACTCCTAACCTTGGACTATACTATCCAAAGTGCTCAGGACTTGATCTTAAAGGATACTCAGACTCTGACTATGCTGGATGCAACATAGACAGAAAAAGCACCTCAGGCTCTTGCCAAATACTTGGTGGGAAACTAGTCTGTTGGAGTGCTAAGAAGCAACAATCAGTTGCCTTGTCCTCAGCTGAGGCTGAATATGTTGCAGCAGCTAGTTGTTGTGCAAATGTACTCTGGATGAAAAGTCAACTCAGTGACTATGGAATTCAGTATAAGATGGTACCCATCTTTTGTGATAACACAAGTGCAATTGCAATCTCAAACAACCCTGTTCTTCATCAGAGAACAAAACACATTGATATCAGATATCATTTCATCAGGGACCATGTCATGAATGGTGACATTGAATTACACTTCATCCCTACTGAATATCAGTTAGCTGATATCTTCACCAAACCTTTGGATGAACCAACTTTTACAAGGTTGAAAGCTGAATTAGGAATGTTGGATATAGAAAATCAGTCCACTGATTGAATCATTCCAACTGAAGTGTAAATTCTTAAAACCTCAGGTCCCTGACTCAATGTGTACATCAGTGAAAACAACTCACTGAATCCTCAACCTCAGGAATTAAACCCAAGTTCCTGAAATCTTGAGGGTTCAGGAACTAAACCCAAGTTCCTGAATCCTTGTTGCTCAGGAATCATTCCATATTCCTGAATCATCAGTGACTAATCCCAAGTCCCTGAAAAACCAATCACTGAATGAAGTGTCATTCAGGGCCCTGAAAAGGACATTAAATACTGACTTAAATGCTCTAAGTATCTTGTTAGTAAATGTCCGAGGTTGGTAACTGAACTCGTATTTAATTCAAGAATATTTGTTCTTTTTGCCTTTCTGGCTTCCACCTCTGGGCCACCACATTCCCACTTGGCATTAAATGCCTCTCCAATCACATTACAAATATGTGATGACTCATCTCTCCAAATTACACTTTTGCAGAACTGCTCAACTGTTCACTTCGACTATTGCGCCAAACCAGAAAAGTGGAGTGTTGGCATTAAATGCGGATCCCAAAACATATTATTCAAAACAATTTCCAATAATTTTTTTGAATAAACTATGATCGCTCAAATGTCTTAAATACCCCCATCTCCAGTTCCCTATAAATACCCATCCAAAAGAATTCACACACACGTTTTTTGAAAATTATAAGCAAACTCTGCCCTTTTTCTCTCAAAACAAATTGTGTGTGTGTTCTTAGCATTTAGAAACATCCGACCATTTTTCGACCAAAACCAGATCATAAAATGGCTTCCTCTAATGCTGTAACCATCGCCCCAAATGTGAGCTTCACAATGGAGGGCGTGGACCTGATAAAAAACAATGTGGTTGGAAATTTCCACTACCCGCAGCAATATGCGGATTACAAGGATGTAGTTAAGTATTTACAAAACTGCTTCCTTGCCACAGCCTTTACAACCACCCCAGAAGTCATTTATAATGACTATCTCAGGGAGTTTTGGTGTACCGCAACGGCTACTAGCCCTAAGGACACCAAAGATTCGATCATCACTTTCACTGTGATGAATGGGACTAGGACTCTCTCCCTGAACTACAAAACCTTCATCATGGCCACTGGTCTTAACTTTGTTGAGAACTTTGAGGCAAACCCTACTGATCAGGAAATAAAAGCTGAAATGCTTTTCCTAGGGCCTCATGATGTTAGGCGTCCTACTGAGTCCCCTGAAGCCTTGCTGGCAAATGCTCCAATAGTGAAGACATGGTTTCACCCTGTCTGGAGACTTATGATGACATTCGTCATTCAGGTACTCGGAGGAAACAAATCCTCCACTGAGCAATTGAACTCATCATAACAATTGATGATGTTCAGTCTCTTGGAGGGTAGAAAAATTGACATCGGAGGAATAATCTTCCGTGACCTCGTGTCAAAGCTCTCAAGGAAACATAGCCAAAGACACATGTCTTACCCTAGGTTCATTTCCTATGTGCTTCAGGACCTCCTTGGTTCTGACTACTTAAGGTCTGACGTAGAAGGTACAAAACCTGACGTCTTGCATAAGACCAACTTTAGTAGTGACATTACCAATGTTGCAAAAATCGTGAATCGGTACTGAGGCGGTCCGTAGTCGATTAGTGATTTTTTACCGATTAATCGGCCGATTACCTTGGAATTCTCTCCAAGTTCCAGGGCTGATTAACGATTAATCGCCGATTAATCGGCCGATTCGGCCGATTTTTGCAACACTGGACATTACTGAGGTACAACCAGTCGCCCTGACCACCTACATGTTAATGGTGATTCAGGGTGAAAATGTACGCTCACCAGTTCCTTCACCAACCAAGAAGGTGAAGAAGACCAAAGGGAAAGGGGGACAGTCCAGTAAGGTGGTTAGACCTAAACCACTCGTCACTGAGACTGTTGCCTCAGGCACTAAGAAAGTTGTTGTAACCTTGACCTCTAAGACTCCCATAAAAGAGACCACATTGGCCACAAAACAACCGCCAACGGAGGGTGCTGGGCAATCATCCTCAGTATCCTCGGGCACACCCTTTCCAAATGTCCCTACTGACAAAAACAAGTCAGATGGGTCAGGTGCATCCACCCACTCACATCCCAATGAAGGCACTGATAAATCACAATCAGAGCCTAAGGGAGTTCAGGGTTCTATATCCTTGGTGGAGTAGCACTACTCCACTGAGACGGGGACCCATACCCATTCACATCTCGTTAACGTCTCTAAGCAATCACACTTAGAGTCTCAGGAAGTTCAGGCCTCTAAATCCCCAAAAGGACACTACAATCCTGATGGGAAGGGAGGCCATCAACAATCACCAATAGTACCTAGTGATTCTACTGAAAAACACCCGTCAGTAGATGAAGGTGCTCAGGGGGACAAAGACTCAGGGGGAAACAAACCACCCGCTGATACGGAACCCATCACCCCCTCAGGCGGTCCAAGTCACTTGGGAACTAATCCTAACAGTCAGGCTGGGCAAACCCCCCCAGTTATTATGGCTAGTCAGGCTGGTGAAACCCCACCAGTTATTATGACTAAAGGATCAGGACCTGGCCACAACAAAAGTGAGCCCTCTTTTGAGGGGGAGTTGGATTCCCTGAAGGCTCCTTCTCTAGCTAACTATGAAAATTTGTTGGCTGATGAGTCAGAGGAGGAGACGGATTTTGATTTTGGTGAGGATGAACCACTTCCTGATGTTGAGGAGGAAATGGAGGGTCCAAGTAACTCTTCCCCGCAGTCTGAGCAACAACTCTCTTATCCTCATCCTGAGGAACAACAACCCAGTTCACCATCATCTTCATCATCATCTTCATTAGGTGCCTCTGCCACCCCTGAGTGGTTAACCAAGTATGATAATGTTCATCCGCCCTCTGAAAGAAGTATGGCTAAATTCCTTCGCCAAGCCACCGAAGGTCTTTACAATGCTCTTACTGATGAACTAACGGATCAGCATACTGAAGCGGCGGCCTCCTATGCTGACTTCAGGGCCTCTGTGGAAGAATCTCAGGACAAGATTCTTCAGGATTCCAGGCTGACTGACAAACAACTTGGGGAACTAACCAAAACCTTTGATGAAACAGCCACTGGTCAGCATCAGGACCTTGCAAACCTCCTCAAGGCCGTTGAATCAGTCCAAGAACAACTTACTGATGATCCCAAAATGATTCAATCAATGAAAGACCATATGGTCACTCAGACGACTGCCTCCACCAACCTGACTGAGCTTCTTAAGCTCTTTCAGGGGGTAGATCTCAAAGGTCTCAGGGAAAACCAGGATTCCATTCTTCAGGCTGCTATGGAATCAAAGGGGCACCTCAACAAGCTTTCCTCAGCCATTGATCAGCTCTCACAAACACATAATGAGCTGATCAACCACTACAGCAACCGTGTTACTGAACTCTCCACCACCCAACAAGTCATGGCTACCGAACTCAGTGCCGTGAAGAATGATGCTTCTGAGACAAAGTCCATGGTCTCTGATATCCTATCAATTCTTCAGGCCTCTCATGTGCCACTACCTCCTCAGTCAGCAGGTATTTCCACTGAAGTTCCTACACCTGCTGAGGGGGAGAAAAATGATGAAATCCCTGATCCTTCCTCTGCCTTGGTAACTGTTCCAAATCCTGATGCATCCACCAGTCAACCTCCTCGCACTGACAAAGGGAAGGATATTATGACTGAAACCTCTTCTCCTGAACCACACTTAGTCCAGGCTTCAAACATAAGACAGCCAGATCCTGAAGCATCGTCTTTTGTTGACTTAGAAGATGGGAGAAGAGTCTATGGGACTCAGGAGGAACTTGCTAAGATCTTAGATGAGGAAGATCGCAGGAAAGCCCATGACCTCACCACATCTACCATCTATGAGGTTGCCAAGGAAGAAATAAAGGAGTCTGAGAAAGAGATTCAGGGAGATGAATTCATCAGGCTTCAAGCCCAACTTCTTCAGAAACACAACATGGAAGCCAAACTGAAGCAAGAAAAGAGGCAAAGGGCATATGAGAGGTATGTATGGCACATGACCAAAACCAAAGGTGAAGGCAAAATCACTGACATCACCATTCACCCCACCAGACCTCTGAGCTTAACAATCCATAGAGGTCCAAGAAAGTCTGAACATCTTCCAACAGTCAAATTTTCAGACTATGGGTTAAGAGAATGGGATATGATGATGCCCATCCTGAGGAAGAAAACCACAAGCAAGAATGCCCCAATCATCATCAAGTCACTGAGTGCCAAGTATGAGGAACTCGCAAAAGTGGCAAAAAGTCTGGGCATTAACCATGATGAGGCACTTGCTTCTCAGGGACTAACTATCCCTGAATATACTCAGAAGGTTGGGAAGAAAAGGAAAGCTGTAGCTATGGAGCCTGAACAATACATAGCTGCACTTCACTGCAACAGAGTTCCTCCTCAGGGAGTCAAATTCCGTCCTAACCTAGTCATCAAAGAACCTGAGTATTGTATCTTCTTCGTGGATGAATTTGGTCAGGAAGCCTTTCAGAGAGTTTCTGACATTGACAAAGTGGAAACGACAACACTCCTAGCCTACAAACTGATAGCACTTAATATCAGGGGCTCTAATAATGAGGAGTTTTTCAGGCTGATGGATCAGTTGATGAAGGAACGACCTGACAAAGAAGTGTTAGTGTCGAAGAAGGCAAAGCTTGAACTCATGGGTCTTGTTCAGGAACCTTGAGTATTTTGTACTTAGAATAATAGGATTTGTAATGATATGAATAAATTGATGAATGTTTTGCTATATCAATATCCTTATTTATTTTCTAGTACATTCAGTATGAGCAGAAGACTTTGGCTCACTCATACTGATCAAAACACTTAGGCATAATTTATATCCAAATAGGGGGAGATTGTTGGGTTCGTAAAACACCCAATTATCTTAAACAGGATTTGAACACATATTAAGCTAAGTGTTAACTTAAACCGAGAACAATTCAAGTCACTAAGAGAACAGTCTCTCAGTGAGTCATCTTCAGGATGCTTAAGGTGAGTTCAATAAAGGACTCACTCTCAGGAAGGCGGTACTCCCTGAGTAGGACTTAAGCCAAAGAAGAAGATCATGGTTCAGTGAGTATTGGACAAGAACTCACTGAACCCCAGTCTCCTCAACAACAAAGTGATTGAAGACTGAGGAACCAACGCTTGAAGAAAAGGCGGGAACAATAGGGAAAAGATCTGAGAAGATAAAAGTGTCAGACCAAACACTCTTCTCTTGTCAGATCCAACCTTCCCTATTGCGGCTAAAAGTCATGGAGTGTCAGCCAACAACTCCCAAAGTCGTATTAGCCCCTTCCTATTGGTTCTTGGAAATGACAATTACTATTTGTAATTGTCAGACACGCAACCTCAACAACTTGTATTATATTTAATCACTTATACTTAGATTACTTGTGTATAAATAGATCAGATGGGAGAGAAGTTAAAGTGTGCTTTGTATATTGAAAGCTTAGAACTTTTGCAAAGTAACTTCTCTCCTACAAAGAGTATACAACTCACTGAGATAGCTCAGTGGGTATATTGTTACCACTCAAGCAAAACTTGAGTTTCGATAGGAGACACCCCATACCCTTGTCTATTCAATCCCAAGTGTTTGTTCCGCAAAACACTTGGGTAATAGATTCTTGGAATTATTTCTAATAAGAATTTAAACGTTGAAATATATATTGTTGTTTTTATATTCACGTTTTATAACTGTTAGAATTAACCTTAAACATTGTATTAGTCATAAACACAAATAGATTAACTTTCTAGTTAACTCTAATCGTGTAAAGGGACCAACACTATGTCCTAAAATGGTTCAGACTGAGACAAGGTTGATTGAGAGTTATATCGGAGGTTTACCGAAGTCCATAAGAGGTGATGTGACTACCTCGAGAGCTGCAGATCTTTATGAAACTATGGAGATAGCAAATAAGTTAATGGATCAGGAACTAGAGGATGTCCCAAAAAAGAGTGCTGACCACAAGAGAAAGTGGGAAGACCACTCGAAGGGTAGTAACAACAACTCTCAGAACAAAAGGCAGGATGTAGCCAAAGCTTACGCAGCTGGTTCAGGTGATAAGAGGGGGTATGATAGGAATGCACCTCTTTGCAACCGCTGTAAGCTACACCACAAGGGACAGTGCAGGATGAAATGTCACAACTGCCAGAGAGTAGGACACTTGGCAAAGAACTGTAGGTCAAGACCCCTAGCCACCGCTCAAGCAACACCACCCAACAACCGTAGGGCAGAAGTCACCTGCTTTGGGTGCGGTGAAAAGGGTCATTACCGAAATGAGTGCAACAAACCCTAAAATCAGGAAAATGGTGGTGGTCCTGGTAACCAGGTAGCAGTAGTCAACAATGGAAACCAGGGCAATGGAGGAGGAGCCCGTGGAAGAGTTTATGCTGTGGGCAGAAGGGAAGCCTAGGACGACCCGGACGTGGTGACGGGTACGTTTCTTTTAAGTAATCGTTATGCTTCAGTACTATTCGATACAGGAGCAGATAGAAGTTTTGTATCGACTGCTTTTAGTCCTTTAATTGATATAACTTCGACCATCTTAGACAATGTCTTCGACATAGAATTAGCTAACGGAAACCTAGAAAGAGTAGATACCATTATAAGGGGTTGCACCCTAAATTTATTAAACCCCCCATTCAACATCGATCTTATGCAAGTAGAGTTGGGTAGTTTTGACGTCATCATAGGGATGGATTGGTTATCGAAATATCATGCCATCATCATCTGTGTTGAAAATATCGTCAGAGTACCCTACGGGAACGAGTTTCAGATAATTGAAGGAGATCGGAGCGATCGTGCATGTTCGTCAAGGCTAAGCATCATCTCGTGTACGAAGGTGCAGAAGTGCATTGAGAAAGGATGCCACCTCTTTCTAGCTCATGTTATTGAGAAGAAGGAAAAGGAGTCAGGAGAGAAACGATTGGAAGACGTGCCAATCATGAGGGATTTCCCAAAAGTTTTTCCAGAAGATCTACCTGGACTCCCGCCGGCCAGACAGATCGAATTTCAAATTGATTTGGTGCCAGGAGTCGTGCCTGTAGCGCGAGCACCCTATCGGCTAGCACCAACGGAGTTACAGGAGTTGTCTGATCAGTTAGCTGAACTGTCAATAAAAGGTTTTATCATACCGAGTTCTTCGCCTTGGGGAGCTCCGGTCCTGTTTGTCAAGAAGAAGGATGGATCCTTCAGGATGTGTATCAACTATCGGGAGCTGAATAACCTAACCATCAAGAATCGGTACCCACTCCCGAGAATCGACGATTTACTTGATCAATTACAAGGTTCATCAGTTTATTCTAAGATAGACCTGAGGTCAGGTTATTACCAACTCCGAGTCCGGGAAGAGGATATCCCGAAGACCGCATTCCGAACCCAATATGGCCATTATGAATTCCAAGTTATGCCATTCGGCTTGACTAACGCACCAGCTGTATTCATAGACCTCATGAATCGGGTGTGTAAACCATACTTGGATAAATTTGTGATAGTATTCATTGACGACATCCTGATATATTCCAAGAATGAGAAAGAGCATGAGGAACACCTCAAGCTAATTCTAGAATTATTGAAAAAGAAGGAGTTATATGCCGAGTTTTCGAAGTGTGAATTCTGGATATCGACTGTGCAGTTTCTGGGTCACGTGATAGATAGTCAGGGCATTTACGTAGATCCCGCCAAGATTGAGTCGATAAAGGATTGGGCAACACCCACAATGCCTACTGAAATATGCCAATTCTTAGGACTTTCCGGTTATTACCGAAGGTTTATTGAAAGTTTTTCCAAGATAGCTAAGCCGTTGATGAAACTGACACAAAAGAATGTGAAATACGACTGGGGAGATAAGGAGGAAGAAGCTATTCAACTCCTTAAGGAAAGATTATGTAGTGCACCTATTTTGGTCTTACCTGAGGGTAGTGAAGATTTTGTTGTATATTGTGATGATTCACACAAAGGTTTGGAAGCTGTGCAGATGCAGAGAGAAAAGGTGATAGCATACGCTTCTCGACAGCTGAAAACCTATGAGAAAAACTACACAACCCATGACCTAGAGCTAGGATCAGTCGTGTTTGCACCGAGAATTTGGAGGCACTATCTCTATGGCACTAAGTGTGTAGTATATACTGACCACAAAAGTCTACAGCACATCTTGAACCAGAAGGAGCTGAACATGAGACAGCTCCGATGGTTGGAATTACTTAGCGACTACGATTGTGAGATCTGTTACCACCCAGGAAAGGTAAACGTGGTTGCCGACGCCCTCAGCAGAAAAGAGCGGATTAAACCCCTCAGAGTCAGGTCGTTAGGGATGACGATCAGTTCGCCGCTTCCAGCGAAAATTCTTGAGGCTCAAGGTGAGGCACTCAAGGATGAAAACCGACCACGTGAGAGAATTTAAGGAATGCCAGAGAGTGAGAATGGCTTCGTAAAAAGATCCGATGGAGTTTTGTGTTATAGGGACAGGAGTTGGATCCCGCTATATGGAGGAATTCGTGAGTTGATTATGCATGAATCCCATAAATCCAAGTACTCCATCCATCCAGGATCCGAAAGGATGTACTTAGATTTGAAGAAGTTATATTGGTGGCCAAACATGAAGGCCGATATAGCTGAGTACGTCAGTAAATGTTTAACGTGCTCGAAGGTCAAGGCTGAACACCAGAGACCATCCGGTCTGCTTGTTTAACCTGAAATCCCAGAATGGAAATGGGAGCGCATCACTATGGATTTTATCACCAAGCTACCTAAGACGTCGAGCGGTTACGACACGATCTGGGTGATCGTTGACCGTCTCACTAAATCAGCTCATTTCCTTCCTTTAAAGGAGAATGATAGTGTAATAAACAATAATCGCTTTCTGGAGGTCGAGGTTGATCAAAATACATCATCGTTCTAGAGAGAGAAAGTAGAGAGAGAAAGGTGAAGAAACACACAATGTATATTAGATTAAAGAATGAATGAATACAAAATGTTTTCCCACACCCCTCATGGAGAGTCACGAGGGGTATTTATAGGCCCTTTACCTTACATGTTTGCCACTTAAACAATAGTAGTCCCTATGGGCTCTACTTTCTACGAATCTAGTCCAATTCACGTGTAAGACGATATCTTTATAAAAAAGCAAGGCTAACAATCTCCCTCCAAGATATCGTCACACGTGAATGGTTACATTGAGACCTATAAACAAAGTAAATTAAAATAATAAACTTATGTTGACGTTGTTGAAGCGCAGAGTCTCTGTAGACTAGATACAGAGGCAGACTTGAAGTTCTCTCTTCTGAAGATCTTGGCGGACGAAACTAATCCTTGTAGCTCTGAACTTCAACTGTAATGGTCTAGTTAGGTTATTACTCCCTCCTAACTAGTGAGCCTTTTTCTTTTATCTGCTCCCTCCTGAATCGAAAACTCTTTTTCACGCAGCGGAGAAAGTAAACATTAAAGTGTAGCACCATGGTTGTCGTTCGGGGAGCATCATAACAACATACCTCACAAAGTATTGCATCCAAGTTGGTAAAAAGCCTCGATGTACCCTCAACCAAATTGCTGAAGACGAAACACTATTTTTTCCTTCATGTACTTCTCCCTCCTGATGGCTTTGAGTCATCGGAATCATCATACTTTTGTGTACATGCCGTAGAATTACCTTTTACTTGTGCAATATTTAAGCCATAGCAGCTCGTCAAAGCATAGTCTCGTGAGAATATGTCGAAAACATATGACTCTCTTTTTCCACAATCTCATCTCTTTTCTTCAACCTATAAGCGACCTCATTAAAATCCAACCAGCTAGTTAATGACCACTGAATGGAGACAACCCAATATAACCGATCTGAGAATGAAGTAAACATCCCTTAGATATGTGACTTAAGCTTGTACGAAAGTGTGACTAAGAACCTATACTAAGCACTACAACGTAACTCCTTAAAGCATAGGTGGTGTCATATACCCAAACCAATAAAACAGTATATGAAATATCCACCTCTTGGACTATCCACAACTTTATGTGACACTGAGTACTACAACGTATCTCCTTTAAGTGATTGTTAGCTAGGTCTTCGTCCATCCACCCCTTGACCTATGAAAACTAGATAAACCAAGTCTTAATCACTACCACTGTATTCCCAAAAAAGTATATCTGAAAGTCATGCATCCATCCAACCTCTAGACTTTGAGATAAATAAGTATACATGCCCGTGAAATGAACTTTAAACCTAAATAAGAAATATCGTACAAAAACTCCGTAGTCACAAAAAACTCCGATACCAGCCGTTGTCATTTGATTTTGATTCTTGATCAGGATCTTTTAAGCTATACGTGGTTTGTTTTGAAGGTGTAGACCAATAATATCATTTGTGATTTTGTTGTGAAGGGTGAGTTTGTTATATGCCCTAATTCTATAGATACCCCCTGTTCCGTGGATCGAACTAGGGTTTTGTATATTAGAAATTCTGCGAAACCTTAAGAAACTCAGAAGAATTTCACTCCTTGATGCTCGGTAAATACCCTATAAATTCGGAAACATAACTCCTTACTCGAAGTTTTCCTTGCTCGAAAGTTTTTGCCTAACTCGGAGATAGTAGCTTACTCGAAGTATTTTAGAATCCTTACTCGAAATTCTTATAACTCAAAGTTTTTATACTTACTCGAAGTTCTGGTTGCTCGAAGGATTCTATCTTACTCGAAAATTATGCTTACTCGAAAGATTCTAGCAGCTTACTCGAAGTTACTTCCTTACTCGGAGGTTTATCTAACTCGAAGGATTATTCCTTACTCGGAGATAACCTTCTTACTCGAAGGATCTTAGAAACTAACTCGGAAATTAACCTCTTGCTCGAAAAAATTTCAATTCCTTTCTCGGAAAACCTTCTAACTCGAAGGAATATACACCCTTACTCGGTAAAACCCTCTAACTCGAAGGCTTACTCGGAGATTACCCTCTAACTCGAAGGTTTTGGCCCTAACTCGGTCCCTAACTCGAAGACAGCCTTCTAACTCGAAGGTTTTTCTGCCTTACTTGAAGAAAACGTGAATGAACAGTAACCGAAATAAAAAAAACAAACCAAAAATCACATTTTTTCACCACAAAACACCACGATTCGCCCCTGGTTAACTCTGATGCCAATTGTAATGAACAAGAATCGCTTTCTGGAGGTCGAGGTTGATCAAAATACATCATCGTTTTAGAGAGAGAGAGTAGAGAGAGAAAGGTGAAGAAACACACAATGTATATTAGATTAAAGAATGAATGAATACACAATGTTTTCCCACACCCCTCATGGAGAGTCATGAGGGGTATTTATAGGCCCTTTACCTTACATGTTTGCCACTTAAACAATAGTAGTCCCTGCGGGCTCTACTTTCTACGAATCTAGTCCAATTCACGTGTAAGACGATATCTTTATAAAAAAGCAAGGCTAACAGATAGTATGGACAAACTTGTGCGACTGTATGTGAAGGAAATTGTCGGAAGGCATGGTGTGCCTGTCTCTATTATCTCTGATCGAGACAGACGGTTCAGGTCTAACTTCTGGAGGTCGCTTCAGTACGAGTTAGGAACCGACCTTGACATGAGTACAACTTATCATCCTCAGACTGATGGTCAGAGTGAAAGGACCATCCAGACGTTAGAGGACATGCTGAGAGCCTATGTGATTGACTTCGGGAACGGCTGGGATAGGCATTTGCCTTTAGCCGAGTTTTCCTACAACAACAGCTATCACACCAGCATTAAGGTTGCACCGTATGAGGCACTTTATGGTCGTAAGTGCAGATCGCTAGTATGTTGGGTTGAGGTCGGAGAAAGTCAACTTACTGGACCAGACCTAGTCCACGAGACTACTGAGAAGATCGTGCAGATCAAGAGCCGAATGCAAGCGGCTCGTGACCGTCAAAAGAGTTATGCCGACAAGAGGCGAAAACCCCTTGAGTTCCAAGTGGGTGATAAAGTGATGTTAAAGGTCTTGCCATGGAAAGACGTGATAAGATTTGGCAAGCGTGGTAAGCTGAACCGTCGCTATATTGGACCTTTCGAAATTCTTGCCAGGATCGGGCCGGTAGGCTACCAACTCGAACTGCCATCCGAGCTCAGCACTGTGCATGACGTTTTTCATGTCAGCAACTTGAAAAAGTGCTTATCTGATCATAACACTGTCATTCCTTTGGACGAGATTCAGCTTGACGTGAAACTGAATTTCATCGAGGAGCCGATTGAAATCATGGACCGGGAAGTTAAACGGCTAAAGCAGAGTCGTATCCCAATTGTGAAGGTCCTTTGGAACTCTCGCAGAGGCCCCGAGTACACATGGGAGCGAGGGGATGACATAAAGCGAAAATATCCTCATCTCTTTTCAAACCCAACGAGTAACGTAAATTGAAATCCGGGACGGATTTCTAGATTAGATGGGGAGACTGTGACAAATGGTAATTTTTACATTTTTAATTAATAATAAATGGTTATTTATTATTTTTAAGCTGAGCATTTCTATGCGCGATTACATGTTTCTAAGCATTTTTGGGAGTTGTCCCGCATACTGTAGCTTACAGTCACTGCAGAAAAATTTATTTTTGTCAGTAAGCATAAATTATTCCATTTCTGATAGTTACTGACAAGTTTCGTAATTTACTGAGAGCTTTCTCGTAATTACTGAAAAACAACCCCACACGCGTACCGACAGCACAGTATATATGGTAGCAGTCAAATAAATGCATTTTTGAGCAAATTATAATATTTTATTATTTTTCTGACGGAAACGTCAATAAAAACTCTATTTTGCGTATACGTGTCTCAAAACGTCAAACCGGGACTTTACGGTAACTTTTAAGCTTAAACCGACACACGATACACTAACGAGGATAAAAAACACACTATTTCCCCCTCCTATGAGTCGTGTACAACCAACACTAACAGACAACTTATTATATGAATAGATTTAGTTAGTGGAGGATTGTATGTAATTTTTGTATTTATACCTATATTAGCACCTATCCATTTTCACACATACAAACTCACCCATAACACTTACTTAGATCAAAACTTCCTCTCTTCTCCATCAAAACTCACGGCCAACATAAACCATTCATGATCCACAAAATTTTGTTGAAGTTATAAGTAATCGGGGTGTACTTTCAAGTGTTTCGGGTTATTTAGAACGTGTTTTGGGTAAAATTGGTGCATTTTGGTGTGTTCTTGAGCCTACAACCACTCTACTTCCTTAAAGCATTATAAGGATCTATGAAAACTTGTTTAAATCTTGTGTTAAATGTGTATGATTTGTTAATATGAACAAGTTAGGGTTTGATGTCATAAATACATATGTTCGACTTTTATGAAGTTCTTTGACAAATTATGATGTTTCTTGCTTGTGTGGCAAATCTTGTTGCTTGTGGTACTAATTTGGTGGTACAAAAGTGATTAGTGCTAATTACGCGTAATTAAGACGAAATATACACTTTTAAGTATATATATATATATATATATATATATATATAGATCGGCCATGTTTAAAAATATATAATTATTGGGGTTTTGAAAAACATAAAATTTTAGCTCTAGTGGTGAAATGGTGAAGATTATGCTTATTAGCTTATTATAATTAGCTTATTGTAATAAGCACTAGCTTATTGATTTTTAACTACAGGTATTGGTCTAAAATTTTAATTTGGCATAATTGGGCCAAGCCCACCATGTTGTTGTCCTACATGGGCTGTTTTGGGCAAATGACTTATTTGAAAGTGCTTATTGGCTTATTTGATATTTAATGTAAAATATAACGTAACTAAAAAGAGCTAATTAGTTATCGGACTAAAAATGTGTTATTGGGCTAAAAGTGGCCTATTCGGCCCAATAAACATCTCGGGAGACAAAAATAAAATTTTGAACATTTTTAGACTCGCTATAATTATTTTTGTAAAATAGAACGATTTATATCGATAAAAATCATTTTTGGCTTATTTTGGCAATTTAAGCCCAGTAAGCCAAATAAAAGGAATTTTGGCCCATAAATTATGAATATTGACTTTTGTTGACTTTTGACTAAGCGTTGACTTTTGTATCGAAAACTATAATAATAAGGTAATTATAACAATAATTATAGTCATACCGATAAATATACACTTTGGACTATTTTTACAATTATAGTGATGAAAAGGGATTATTTGAGGAAATTTGCAACACTTGAGAAAAATGAGAAAACTTGAATAAACGAACGGGTCATGCCCGATTTTTCTAAAATTTCAACACTTAGGATATTTTTGGACAAAAATTGACTAAAAGACGAAACATGTTATTTTTATTATTAAAAATCTTAATTTTTCTAAATTAATATTTTTAGGTCTTATAGGACTTATAAAAATATTTCTGGCACCATTATCAAATAAATTCCTATTATAGGACTTGTAATTTTCTTTATAATTGCTATTATATTATAAATGAATATAATAATTTATGATATCATAATACCCCACTAGCACCATTATCAAATAAATTATTCAATGATCATTTAATTAATTACAAGTCTTAATTAATTAAATATTTAACTATTAAATATATATATATACGATAATATATATATATATATATATATATATATATATATATATATATATATATATATATATATATATATATATATATATATATATATATATATATACTAGACTTCAAAGCCCGCCCAATGGGCGGGCATGACTTGTAATTTTAGACTGGATGGTTGTAATGAATTTTAAATCATGCCTTAATTTCGTTACATTCAACATAATAAAATATGACTACTTTTATACAAAAGCAATAGAACGCGCGTTAGATTGTTTGTTTTTTATTGTCAATAGTCATTTACATGTTAACACATTAAATAACATTGCTTATACATTTTGATGTGATAAAGTTATTTTATTTCATCATTTTCAAGAGAATAATTATTATTATTAAATTTAATAGACAAAAATATTTTAAAAAAAAATGTGTGTCTGGATAAAGAAAACGTGAGTCTACATTATTGATCTTATATTGTGAGTTACCAATTGCATTCATGTATTGTATTATGCAAGTATATTTTGATGTAAATAATATGATGGATTTTTATTTTTATTTTTATTAGTATTATTTTATGACATGAAATTCTGATTGTAAATTATTAAAAGAAAAATCTTTGTAGAACATGCAAGTTGTGTAGGATACTCATTAATAGGCTATTCATATAGGCTCGCTATCTTATCAGTTATAATTACTCATAACTGCTATTCACACAAAGTATCATCACATTATCGAAAACACCAACATCTCACTGCTCAAATTATTTTTGCCCAGATCAACAAAAGGTGAATTACATATTCTTGATCTAATAGTTTTGTTCGTGTTTTGCTAACCTTTGTTACCTGATTTTCGTATTGAAAGAATGAAATCTTGAATATTTTGATTGACTAATTGTATTATATTTATCTGTATATTTAAGCTAATATTTTGCAATCGCATGTTTTGTTTTTTGTGTTTAATTGTATGTTATAATTAACTTAAGTAATTATTTTATGTGTAATTTTAGGGATGAAATCTCGTTTATTAGAGCACCTTGAACACTGGCAGTACGATGTTCCGTTACATCAGTAAGAATGGCAGTACAATGTTCTGTCCCATCAGAGTTTAAATGAATCTGATTTTTAACCTTCAACACTGGCAGTATCATGTCCTATTACATCATTGACACTGACAGTACCATTTGCATCAGGTATCTTTCTACTTACTTACACCAACCACCAAATTCAACGTATACACACCAAAACTCACATATGTCGGCAACATTTGCTCCTTTCTTATTTCATGCGAGCAAATATGCTTGAGGAAAGAGATATTTTACAAAATGCTTCATGTTCATGTGAAGAAGAACCGAGTGGATCAGAAGCAAGGAAATGTAAAGGAATCGAGACAAAGTACGAAGGCAACTGAATTATGTCTTGAGTTACTGTGGACGAAGGTAAATTTTATTTGTTTTGAAACATCTTAATTGTTGGTAATTGGGGGGTTTTAGTTAGATCATGGATTAAAAATGCCACTGTGTTGTTTAATGTTTCTTAAATGTAGTAGTAGGTTTAACAACCATTCCTCATGCTTATTATGGAAAATTTTGTTCTGGAAAATGAATGCGTCATTTTTTGAAGCAGGTTATGTACTGTTATATTTTGTGTTGATATTATTATGATACTTGAGTGGAACTATACATGTCTAACTCATAAGCTGTAAGTAAAAACACAAATTTAATGTGATTCAAAGGTTGAAATACCTTTTAAATTCGAAACAATGCTTCTTTATACACAACATTTGTCGTTGATTTTGTGTATTTCCCATCCTCGTCACAACAAAGGACTTTCAAACCTTTCTTGTTCTTCACTCGAGACACTGCTACATAAAGCTGGCCGTGCGAGAAAACAGGACGCTGGAGAAATAGTCCTACATGTGTCAACGTTTGGCCTTGGCTTTTATTAATTGTCATTGCGAAGCACGGTGATACCGGGAATTGTCTTCGATTAAATTTAAAAGGCATTTTGGTATCCGAAGGACTTAAAACCATACGTGGTATAGCGCAAACAGTACCAACACTTCCGCCTGATATTATTTTAGCCTCAATTATATTAGTACCAAGCCTTCGAACTTGGAGCCTGGTTCCATTGCACAATCCAGCTATTTGATCAATGTTTCGCATGCACATAACAGGTGTACCTATTTTCAGTGTCAATGAATGACGTGGAAGTCCAGATATTTTAATGCTGTTGAGAAAGTCACATGTGTATAAGTCCTGATTGAAAGTGGAGTCTTCATCAACAATACCAATTGAATCAGAACATAGATATGTTTTTTGATCTCCTTCAAGTAGCGTAAGCATCCTGTCATTGATCATATCCACAAGTTCATGTGTAGGCGCCAGTATGGCCCTTTCCTGGAAAAAGGTCGGGTTATAGAGGTTTTTGACCACATGCGGGTAAGTCTCTTCTATTATTGCACCAACATGATCTTCAGAGTCAGGAATCAACATATCGTTCGTGAATTCAACATTTGCCTCTCCATCGTTTTTACCTCCGATCGTTCCATTGCCAATTGATAATATCCAGTCCGCAAAGTCTTGTATTTCTTTACGTTCGGATTGATTTGTACCTGCTCCAAGTCTCATGTTGATAGTCAAGCGTAACACTGTACAATGGTCCCATAGATATGAAGAATTTATTGCCGAGTGTACAACATTGTGTCGTGAACCACCTGTGATGACCGGAAGAATTTGTCGAAAGTCACCCCCAAACAAAACTACTTTTCCTCCGAATATTTGATCCATTGGGGTTGAATGATGTGTCCTACATATGTCTCTCAGTGTCCTATCGAACGCTTCGTAGCAATGTCTATGTGTCATTGGAGCTTCATCCCATATGATTAGTTTGCACTCCCTTATCAATTCGGCCAGTTCACTATCTGCTGGGATATGGCACATAGAATCATCGACCACATTGATGGGAATTGCAAATCGAGAATGTGCAGTTCTCCCTCCTTCTAATAAAAGTGCGGCTATACCACTTGACGCGACATTTAATACTATATAGCCTTGTGATCTGATTGCAGCGGATAATGTTTTGTAAAGATAAGTTTTACCCGTGCCTCCATATCCATATACAAAGAACATACCCCCCGTTTGGCCATTAACAGCATCCATTAAAGTATTATATATATTTTTTTGCTCGACGGTCAACGTACCAAAGAGTTTATCGTGTTGTTCTTGTAATTCTTCTGGGTTGTATCTTAACTCTTCTGCTATCAGTCTGTTGTAATTCACCATAGAAAACATTTCGTTTGGCAAAGGCATGTTTGGGATACTCCTTAAACTTTTATTGTTACAAAGAAGCATGTGCTCAATATATGTAAGGCATATATTCTTTCTTTGTTCGTCCGAAAGTTCCAAATCTGCAAAAATAAATTTTATTTTTTTTAGTTTCATTTTATGAAACATATATATATCAAATGCATGTTTAATATCTTAGACGTATTTTTATAGGTTATCATTGTGGCTATTTAGTTTACTGTTTTGACTATCATCTTTAACGATTTTTTCATTTTCTGAGACATGGCTTATCAGTTTTTGATGAAGGTTGATTACTGTTATCGGAAAAATCAGGTGTGTAATAATTTGTGGTTATTGTGTACATAGTAGAATGCTTAATTTAATTTTGTGCTTTGTTTCTCCAATATTTGTTAATACATAAGTCTAATTGTATTATGGTTATGTTGTAGACACTCCCTGAATGGTTTCATGAATGTCAAAAATGTTATGGACGACAAAGCTATGTTCTATATGGGGAAAATGAAACAAAGATTCCAGTGTTTCATGTTTGCTGATGCTGCTTTTGGTATGTTTTTCTGGGTACATAAACTTTTAATTTGGTTATGGCGACCATATGTTATGATAAGTATTTGTTGCGTAATGTGGACACGGTAGTGGTAGTTTCCTTTGATTATGGATATAATCTGTAGACTTATAGACAGAGTTTGTGGTCTAATATAATGTCCTGCTTATTAGTAGTTATGTTGAATTACATTGTTTTTAGATAACAAATAGTGAGCGTATTTTTTATAAATCATGGAGATATGTTGTTTTCAATTTAATATTTTACATTAAAAGTATCATACCTGGATCATTCCTTTTTATTCGTTCTGCATGTAACACGTCAGTAGCCATTACTTCCCATGTTTTTTCATAAACAAACTCTGGTCGAGACATGCAATCTGTCAGGATTAGTATGACATAAAACTTACGCAGGTAGTTTCCGGACCCCCATAGACTGGCTTCTAACAACCCATCAATATATTCTTTGTCATCTTCCAATAGACCCCGCGCTTGGCAAGCCTCCTTGTAGGTATTGTACGTAACATTTTCGAATTTTCTAAAGTCAACCCAATCTTGTGCGCCTGGGACTTTGTTAATCAAGACTCGTAAATAAAACAGCTCCCCGGTTGACGGCGACACGTGATGTACGCGTCCAATGCATGTGCCTTTCTGTCTTTTTACCCAAATTTTCTCTTCTTGTTTCCATACATAGTGTTGTGGAAACTCGTGGTAAAGTAGGCTTCTCGCTTCTTGATCCGTCCTATTTGTTTTCATCCATTGGACAAATTTCATATCATTTACGGATGCTTTATCCAAAGTACAGTCAAAGCTTTCTGAAGCATCAAATATAACCGACTGTTCGCCTTCCAAATGAAACGGCAAGCGTTCAACGGGAGGAAATCTGTAGTGGATGTCAAATTTGTAAATCCTCCATGCCGCCTCGCACGCTGAAAGATAGCGACAATCGTAATAGTCCTTGACTTCATCTACATCTTGGTCTTCTACGGCCGCCGTGGCCCTATCTGGACCCTTGTTTATATACTTGAAAAGATATTTTATGGACGTCGCCTGATTGCACCACTCCACATTAATATGTGATTGGTAGCGTCTCAACAACGCTGGATTGTAAGGTACCACGTATCCGTTGTGTAATTCTGACCCGCTCTTTGTTACTGTACATCCATCGTTCCTCCTTTTATAAAGTGCGTATCCATTGTCATCTATGACTGTCGAATCGTTAAATTCCTTAGGGAATCTCTTTGTGCACTTATTTTTTACGGTACAGGGGCAAGTTGGCCGTTGGGGGCCACATGGTCCATGCATCATATGATCAGTAACAATTTCATACAGTTCCGGGTCTTCATTTTTATCCGGTATCTCCGCTGAAATAAATTGATCAATTTGGCTTGTTGTCTTGATTTTATCTTTTTCTTCCAAGAAAAGCAATATATGAGCATGTGGTAGACCTCTTTTCTGGAATTCAACGGTATAAACAGCTGCATCAAGATGATAATGTTAAGTAATGTATATAATCAATGATAATTGACGCAGTTACTCTACATTTTTATAATAGAAATATGATAATACCTGCTTTTAAATGTCCAAAAAAATGGCAGTCTTTAAAATCTCTCATTAGCCTGTCCAACTTTTGTTTAAATACCCTGACTATTGCATCAGGCCTATCCTCAGACTTCAACCCCTTATCTGCGACAAACCGTGCAATTTCTGGCCAATTTGGATTGCATGTGAATGTGATAAACAGGTCAGGATATCCGTAAACCTTGCATATTGTCATTGCATCTAAATAGTTTTGCATCATATATCTTGGGCTCCCAGTAAATGACGATGGTAATATAACCTTTTTCCCACGTAATGTCACCCCAGAATCTTCTTGCTCTGCCAATTTTGCAAGTTTAGAATATGTTTCACTCCTCAGATCCTTCTGTTGATTTTTAACAAACGACATCCTTTCAGATTCTATCATAGTGTAAGCGTCAACAATAAATTGTTGGCATAACCTCCTTGCATTGAGTATCATCGAGAAAACTCCTGCCCTTTCTTGTAGCCGATATGCAAAATACTCCCTCATTGTTACGCGAGTTTTTTTGTTTGTTGGTGTGTAATCAGTAATGCCTACATGATATATGTCTGTCCAGTAACCATCTTCTGCATATGGGAACAACAATGGGTACTGTAATGCCAGGTATGACGGGTGCAACTCACTAATTCTTCTAAGCCCTCCTTCTTGTAAGTGCAAAATAATGTCTCTTTTGTGTGTTGTAGCGTCAAAGTCCCCAACTATGAGTCCTCCAATTTCATCAGCTGTGGGTAGGTTATAATTTCTACCATCTCGTTCTCGTGTACCGATAAGGCGTAATTTGAATTTGTTTTCGTCACTTTTCCTGACTAATTGTTCCCCAGCCATTCTGAACTGACCAACTAATGGATTGATTGTATCCAGCATGTCCCGTAAATCTACAGTCAGCTGGTGGTCTATGTTATAGTTGGTTGATTTCGATGTGCTGTCGATGGTACTGTATGAAATGAATATAGTTATATTAGTATGTTGTTGTTTATGCAAGTAATATATAAACGACATGTACAAAATGAAAAAATAATCAACGTTATCATACCTGACACAATTAATTCTATTCTGTATTTCATTTTTTGAATCGTAAATATATAATTGTGCAAAAACAGGAGGTTTGTTGCCCTCTGGTAACAGACTCCCCATCCTATGATAATTTTCACCTTGTATCCTGTAACAATATGCTCCATATCCTTGATTAACAGATGTGTCCTGTCTTGCACCCATGGATGTGAATGAAAACATCGAATTATATCGTCTGATATTATCAACAAAATCCTTGCTTTTTGGATGTTCACCATCCATAAGCTGTCTCAACAATTCAGGTGGATTCTTAACTTCATTTCCTAATTTCACTTTTCCTTTTGCACAACATATAGAGTAAGTATCTTCGTTTGAAGACGTTGATCCTACCATAGCCTCAGCATGCCACAGTAATGCATCGCACGATTGACATGTGTAAATAGGATCTCCATGGTCAAAATAATCTGTAAAAGTATAATGAATTAAATTAATTATTATTTTAAAAAAAATGAAAAAATAAATAAAATAAAACTTATATATTTTTTTGGTACTGAATGGTGTTTTTTTATACGGATTTGTCTAATGGCTTTACCATTAGATATGCCTTTAAATTGGTTTTTATGTGCTTCTTGATTGTTTGCAGAAGATGTGGTATTTAAACCCTCCCGTCTTGGTATTTTTTGCACGGGTGCTTTCATTTTATCATGTAGTCTCTGTGATTTGCGTTTTGTAATGTGTACACCAGGTTGAATAGTTCCAAGATAGGTAGGCTCTTTAGGCATGGCTGTAAAAAAAACGAATAAACAAAAATACGAAGCGGAAATAACTGTTAATTATTTGCTGGAGGAATTGTAACATTATTACGTGTTTTGGTTAGATCTTTGAATGGACGTCCCCTCGGTCTTTTTGTGGTTTCTGTGGCTGTTGTTGTTTTGGGTTGTGAAATCGTGCGAGTTGGCCATATGCTTATATCGGTAGGAGCTGTTGTAAAATGAAGTTGTATTAACATGATCAAATAGTTTTCATTGCAAGCAAATATAGTGTGTAAATATCATGTTGGATAGTTTCAGTTAATTAAATGACCTGCTTCGTTTGGGTATATCGGTGGTCGGCCTATGCATTCAGATGCTTTTTTTTTATTTGAGAAGGCATGCGAGTTGGCCGTAGACTGAGATCATTAGTATCTGTGTCAAATTGCATCATGAATGTTAGTTGAAACTACAAAACATGATATTTAGATGCTGAATTATAGTACAATGATAATTATTTGATAACGTTAATGCAAATTCAATTTACAGCAGATCCTCATGATATCAACATACGGCCAACTCACACGCTTTCACAGCCCAAAACAACATCAGGCACATAAACCACAAACTGAACCAAAACATATAACATAGTTATTATTCCATCAACAAATAATTAACAAATATTTTGTATCGTTGTCTTTTTATTTTTCACATCTGGTACGCATGTTACTGGCATATGCGTTAAGATGTTGTTGACATTGTTTGAAAAAGGCGCGCATGTTGACCGTGTGCTGAAACTATTGGTACCTGTCGTAAATTGAAGTTGAGTTAACACAATAAAATATTTGTCATCGAACATATACAGAGTATATAAATATAATGATGTGTAGTTGTAACTAACTGAATTACCCATTGCCATTGGATATATTGGTGGTCGTCCTATGCTTACATTTGTTTGTTGCGCCTTTCGTTTTGGTTTTCCTGTTGGTCGAATTGCTAAATCATTTGATATAGTTGCCATGATGCCAATAAATCAATTATAATGTAAACTCGTTTGAACTGTTCACAGTATCAAATGGTTGTGGAAAGATATTTAAAATATTTAACTTGAAAAAAAATATATAATCTATAATCAATATCTTTTAAATTTAAACAAAGTTTGATATGCCATATATATCTATTACTATAAAGTAGCAATTTTATCAATGTGTTTTCAGTATAAACTTATCTTTGGAAATTATTTAAGCATATCATATATGTAGGGTATAAGATAATTGACAAAGTTTAAATATATTTAGATACTTCTACTATTTAAATACAATAATATATAATGAAAGATGCCGATCAACTGGCATAATGTTTCCAATGGCACAATTCCAAATTTTAGATGATCTGATGAAAATTTCTGGCTCGTCCAAACTGCATGATTGTATGCGCGTGTGGTTTGTGCAGCAGTCACATGAAGACTCGTTCTGTGCAAAATTGATACACGCTTGTTGTGAGCATCTCAGGAGAGTTATGGCGAAGAACCGCGTGATGATAGCTGACATGGAAGCATTAGGGCACCGTGGAGTCGCATTAGACTCACTCGATGCTTTGAAAAAAACTCAAGAGAGGCATCGGGCATTGCTTGAACTGCTAGTTGATTTGTGTGCTCAAGCCAAAGCCGGTGTCCACGAGGAAGAGGGTAATGCCATGAAGATGAACGATTTTAACTAAGTTGTTTTAGTAGTTTTTTCCCTATACAATGTTTGATTTCGATATCTGCTTTATGTATTAAGTCAGTCAATTGGCTTGATCTATTTATTTTGTCGATTTGTTACAAAACTTCCAAATAATATCTGTTGATTTTCAATGGACATACAATTATTTTGTCGTACGCTTGCATACATCATCAATTTGAATTAAAGTGGCGTTCGTGGCACCAACGCACACTGCCGGAATATCATCGTCTATCATTTCAACAACATCTTCCATACCGGTTAATATTATTTTTAAACATCACCAATGTTAATACTGCTGGTTACGTTAGTACTGTTGTATTTGAGATAATATAGTGTTAAATTGGTGCTTCCTATAAACCTGTTTATGTATTATAGATTAAAAAACTAAATCATAATTTTCCTATTTAATAATTATGCTCGCACATCTGCACAAACAGTTAGTACTGTTGGATAGACGTCCCTTTAAAGTTTCCGCAGCTCATAATAATAAAGTTTAGTACTGCTATCAATATATTTGTACTGTTAGATAGACGCTGGTACTGGGCCGAATTAGTGATATATCCGTTGAGGACTTATGTTGATTGTGTACATGTTATTGGGTACTCTTATTATTTGGATTATTTATTTGTTTCATTAATACTGCTGGCTCAAAAAAGTTAATACGTTTTAACTCATAAGAACCAAAAAATGTATTTTTAAAAGAATCAAACAACAATATACCAACATTAAACATAAAAGATGTATTTTTAAAACAATAAAGGCTGACAAATACGATCGAACACGAAAAAAAAACTACAAACAGTTATAGTTGTCCATCTGTTTTTTAACATTCTTTATCGTCTCTTGATACTCCAATATCTTCTTCTTTTGTTGCTCAATAGCCTCTTTACACTCCAACACTGTTTGTTCATCGCGTGCGATTCCTGCCTCCATCTCTGCTATATGTCGTCTAAGTTGGGAAATATATCGTATTGGTTGGAAATATCTCACAACCGTTGCGTCTGTTTTTGGATCTGATGAAATCTCCTTTGTTGGGGAAACGCTTCTCGGACGTTTGTTTGGCGGATTTGATGAAGAAAAAAACAAACGACCCATTGGAAACTATTATTGTTAACCTAAAGTAAAAAAGAATTGTAATTGTTTGATTGCTTTCGAATTCGATCCAGCATTTATAGGTGCGGAAAGGGTGTATAAGCTATGATGAGTATATTTTAAATTTAACCAATATCCTGTATACCATGTTTATCAATTACCATATATTTAGCATGCATATTATCCTATTTAAATATAAGATTGTATATTTAAGAGGCGTAAAGGTTGTATAAGCTATGAGAAGTATATTTTAAATTTGACCAATATCCTATATACCATGTTTATCAATTACCGTATATTACCATGCATATTATCCTATTTAAATATAAGATTATATCCCGTCATGATTTACGCATATTATGTATTTAGAGTAAAAAATTATTTGCATCTAATAAAAATTAAAAACGATGTATGAAACTGCTGAAGAAATTCGATTAACTAAAAAACATTCAAATCGTTAAACATCAATGAAAGTAATGCGTTATTTGAACTACAATTGAATTTGGCTGTGAACAACGATTACTAATAAGATGATAAAATTTCAATCTTCATCACTAAAGAAGTTTAAATCCACAAAATAGTCATCAGTTAGTTCATGGCCCATCCCACGTAATTCGTTGATCATAGTTTCCGCCTTTAGGACCTTTGATTGAACCGCATTGAGAACTTGTAAAGACTCTTGAGGATCTCCAACGTTCAATTTAAGCCAATCAAGGAAAATAGACTCAGGTAGCTCATCTAATAAAAAAAAAAACAAAAAAACAAAAAATGGGCTAATAAGCTTAACATGAAAACATAAATCTATTTAGAATATATTATAAGCATTATATACAATACCTTTATTACTTTGAGAAGATCCACCTTCTTCAAAAACCGACGTAAGAAACCTCAATGCATCGTCCACCTTGGTATTTGGACCTTTACTGCGCCGATCATGTACCCCATCGTCAATGCTTGGTTCTGTCACATGTTTTTTTCCACGAACCGTTTGCTCTTCGCACTTTGAATCAGTGCGAGGCGCATGTGATTTTTTATCTTGAGATATTTTAGGGTTTGATGAATCCATCGGAAGAGTTATTTTACATATAGATCATCATTGTATAATTTCAATTATATAGCTCATCATTAATTCGGAATAGTCATTACTGGGCTCGTTTTGTTGGGCCAGGGTTTTTCATATATTTATTAAAGAGACACATGGAAACCATAATGATACATGGTAAAATAAACCAAATTAATACATGATGTATTAAAAACTATATAACAACAAAATACCTCATGAACTTTCAACTAAATACCTCATGTACTTTCAACCACGTTTACCGTCTGTGGAGGTTTACCTATCATAGAAACATAAACATGGATAGTAAAAATACTAAGATTAATGCACAACGCATGAAAACACATTCACGGTATGTGGACGTTTACATATTATACAAACATAAACATAGACATTAAAAATATTACTGCTATACTATACTATATGGTTAGTACTGCTATACTATATTGGTACTGCTAGACATACTTGATACCGCTTATGTGTATTTATTTTACACATGTTGGCACTGCCACAATCTATTAGTACTGCTCGATATACTTGATACTGTTTATGCGTGTTTCTGCAACAAAACATTACATGGCTTCAACAACAATATCATTAACAATACAACAACAATACGAATAGATTATTTGTTAATAAATGATGGTCTATGTAAACATTACATTAGTTATACAACAACTACATAAAAATTAAAACAACCCAATGGTTAAATTATATGTAACAAAACATACATTCTGAAAGCAAGTGTTTCGTCTGAATAGCAATGTTTCTGTGCATTAGATTGCTTCAACAACAACATCAATAAGAATATAACAACTTACAAATAGATGTTTGTTATATTTACGACTGTAACATACTTGATACCGCTTATGTGTATTTATTTTACACGTGTTGGCACTGCCACAATCTATTAGTACTGCTCGATATACTTGATACTGTTTATGCATGTTTATGCAACAAAACATTACATGGCTTCAACAACAATATCATTAACAATGCAACAACCATACGAATAGATTATTTGTTAATAAATGATGGTCTATGTAAACATTAGATTAATTATACAAAAACTACATAAAAATTACGACTGTACATGCAACCATTAAATTACATCAACACATTGATTAAAGTATATATAAAAAACACACCTTCTGAAATCGTTGTGCAAATGCTTTTGGCTTGAGAAGAAACGTTATATTTTCATCCACATATGGTGTAAAAGTAGCTATATGATCTTAAATATAGGAATAAAATATTTATACAAAATACATTGTAAACTTATCTTTAAAATCATATCTTCTACAAATTAAACATATTTTGAAAAATATAACGGGATACATGTTTAGAAAATACATATATCTTTCCAAATATTCCGCATGGTCATCAAAAAGGAAGATTATAGTTATTTTTTTTGGTAGCTATAACACAAAAAATAATTTGGTCTAATGGTAACATTGATATATACTTAAGACATGTAAACAACCCAAGTTCGAATCTTTAGAGACTTTTTTAAAATTTCCGAATTAAAAGTCAACACACGAATTTTATTCGGTCAAATCTTGCTTAGGTGGACTGCTTAGGTGGAATAAGAGCATGATTACTCATCAATCAAGCGCTTATTCATCAATCATGCATTTGATGACGTCGTACGCATCCTGTTATATATAATATGTAGATATATATATATATATATATATATATATATATATATATATATATATATATATATATATATATATATATATATATATATATAACGCAATTGCTACAAGCAAAGCACGGAAGTTCCGTCGCACGTACATTCACCATACATTTTCACCAAGAGCCATCACCAAAGAGTTTATACGATAAATCATTTTGAAATATACTTTACCACACAGCAAGCAAGAAATACACGAGCACTGGTCACACGTAAACTTTTCAATTGAGTTAAGACATTTAAAACACGAATATTTCGCTAAGACTTACCATACTGATCTAGGTCACGTGTCAGAGCGGTTGCACTGTTTTGTTGATGTATTTGCAGATTGCTATTGTTTTTAAGGTAAGTTTATAGCCCCACTTTTTATATGTATTGCTTTTATAAACCTTGGGGGTAAGAAACATGCAAAACTGTTTTCATGGACCAAAAATGAATTTTGTTTTATACACACTTGTATGCAGAAACCTAAGTTTAGTTGAATCCCATTGCGCCCACTATCATCAACCGTCAATTCCTGCTGGGAAACGCGTGTGATATAAATAGATATATTGGGGGTGACTCCCCCGTTCGGTTGGCTCGGTATAGTCAATGCGAACGTATACCATATGAAATTGGCCGAGTGTCTGGGGATTAACACTCGCGGGCACCCTTTACTTGATATTGTTTGTCTAGTTCGGTTGGATGAGGCTTAGTGTTTACATAGCGGGATAGTGTGTGTTTGCTGAATATTGCTATGGTCTATATGTGCTTATTTACTTTAAACCTATGAACTCACCAGCGTTAGCTGACTTTTAGTATGTTTTTCCCAGGAAATTGAGGTGTGTTTACTGAAGGCAGGGCATAGCGATGGTCATAAAATTTGTTGGAAATGTTTTTATTGTTGCGTTAACTTTGAAATTTGGGACCGCTTTGTTAAATGGGCTACATTTTTATTTGAACTAAGTTTGATGTATGACAATATGACTTTGAATATGTACTTTATTTTAAAACGGATTTTTAATCCGTTCTCTATATATTGTGTTGTGATTATCGATTTAGTTGCACCCAAAGTGTATGCTTCCGCAATATCTTGATTTAGGGGGTCATACAGAAAAAAAAGGGCAAAAGACAACCACATACCAACAAAGAGAATCTGGATCCTCCCACTAACACACTGTTAGGGTAATACACATAAATCACTATAGACTCTTCGGAGGCGGATCAGACGAATTTGCTCCTTGGGTTTTTTTTTTGGGTGCCGGACCTTGGAGATAAAGAAAGGTTAAAGAGAGATGCGAGAGATACCAACGTTAGATCCGAATGAAGTTCGGGTTATTTTTTATTTCTGTATATTAACTCTTCTATGAGTGTGACTCACGCATTCTCGTACCTTGGCAGGGTAACCACGAATATCATGTGGTTGCAGCCATGGCGGGTGTGTCGAGTTGCCCAACTAAGCACAGATCTGACCCGCATTTTGCTGACCCCGTCAAACATTTTACATCTGGTGTAAACCAAAGTTGGTTTGCCTACCGAAACACCTTATATCAGTTACAAGTTTTAAGTTATGTTATTGAAATTCTTCGAGGTCTCAGGGCAGTCGTCTCTTGGCGGAGCGTTTACAATAACGCAGCCATGGCGGTTGTTCCAGATTTGTGAGGTCGGTTATTGATGGATTATATAAATACAAATGTTTTTAAATAAAGTTTTTATGGCTGTAATGATTGTTGGAATTTCAGTGAGATGTTCCGACGCTAGCCTAGTGGGGCAATGACTGGATGGCATAGCATATATACCTGCTATGCAACCAGGTTCCTTTGCAGCCGTAGCGGAATTTGGATCACTCTGTGACCTGACCACCATATACAGATCTGAGCCTAATCTTAATTCATAAGAAACTTGCCACGAAAACCTGAAACAGATTATGCTTGCAGCCAAAACCGGTGCTCTACTTTCTCTCTATATTTTCAGATCTGAACCTGGCAAATATTGATGTAACAGTGTCATTTGCAGTGTATGTGTGTGTTTGCAATGGCTTATGCTTGGTTTTTCTTTATATTTAAATTGGAAGACTATGAAACACGCTACTTATTATCTTATAAGGGTTTAAAACCTGGTAATGCTAGACGACCCATCCCTACATGAGTTTTCATCTAACAATTTACTAAAAATTGTTGCCTAACAAATTGTTTAGGGGCCGTTATAAGGGGCGGATAGCGTCTTATTAGGGCCTGTTATCGACTGTTATTCAGCAGTCATTCCATAAACAAATTGCATATTTCAGCAGCCATTTGGCTGTTATTAGGGGCGGTTTGGATGACATCTTATTAGGGGTTGTTATTAGCTTTTATTAGGGGCGGACAATGTGGTAAAGTAAAATAAATGTTTGTTCAATCCTTTTTTTAAGTTTACATTATTGTGCATTATATCTTTAAAGAATTAAGAGGTTTAGTTTGTTTCTAACGATTAACATAATGTTTTCGTTTGTGTTAACAGAGAACAGGGCGTGCTGAAGAGAAGATAGAAATGGCGTAGCTGGAAATCGATTGAAGTTTCTGCTCAGGAGATTACTCATACATAAATGGCCAAATATTTGAATGTGAAAGTAAGTTAAAATCTTACACCTATTTGCTAACTAGATTTTCCAAAAATGTATGTATTCTGATAAATGGGTGAGTAAAATCTTACACATATTGATGTAACAGTGTCATTTGCTGCTGAAAGACAAAGTGATGACGAGGCAAGGCACCGAGGAGGTTATACAGGCTAAAATCAGAACCAATTAGAGTGGTCTACGTACCCGGGTGGGGTGACTGAAACCATGGCTGACCGTCAACTGTTAAAGATGCATCAACAACATCCAACCGCGACAGGATCAGGTATCAAAGCTGACAGTCTGACCTCTTTGTAAACATACTTATTTCAAACAAGAATCATATCAAGGATGTCGGAAAATGCTTCGTAACTATGCATGCAGTTCCAAACGCCCCTTAAGTGTTTACATTTACGTTAACAATCTCATTTTTTTTAATTCAATCATTTATCGTGCAAGCCGAATTCTGGTAATTTAGTTTAAGAATTGAAATGGGGGTGATACAGTCAATAGTAATATAATTAATATCAGGTTGGCAATAGATAAATCCAAAACTGATTTTTTCACGGGTTTCAGCGCAATGTCAAGCACCCCTTTTGATCTGTTTAGGTATACAACTGAAAAAAGTTAGGTACTGTATATTTGTTTGCTGGATTAATTTGGACTATATACCACCTACTGTTGACTCAGATTTAATCAACAGTATATGACTGTTGTGTAAATTTAATGTGTACGCAAATTATATCCCAATGTCTGATTTTGTAAATTCTTTGTCTGCAGATAAGACTTTATTTTAATTTATTTTGCTGAAAATACTATGATTTGTGTGTCTGACATTAAGTATAATAAACCTACATCTATTTTTAATTGGCACCGCTTTTTCATCATGAATGTTTGTCGTCTTTTACTGACCATAAACGCTTTTCATGTTCAGTTTTTTTTTATACCAGTGCTCCATTTATAGCACAAGTATAGTTTTTAACAATTTTAATCGTATGGGTTGATTTAAAATATATTTACTCTCAAGAATTTGCCCCAGATTTTTGTTGACATGGTGTGTTTTTGCAGGGAATGTTTTGAGTGAAGGGCCAACTGTTGATTTGCGAGTTGCGTAGCCAAATGAAGCATTAGTCACTTTCGAGGCTAAAATGGGTGTGGGATTGGATGCTGAAATGGGAACTAAAATGGGTGCGTTTGGGTGCTGAAATAGGGGCTAAAATAAGCGCGTTTGGGGGTTCATATCAGTTGGTTTGAGTCGTGAAATGGGGCTAAAATAGGTGTGTTTGGGGGCTGAAATGGGGGCTAAAATGGGTCAGTTTGGGAACTAAAATGCGTGTTGGATTGGGGGGATGAAATGGGTTCGTTCGGCTACTGAAATGGGGTCCGAAGTAGGTACATTTGATTGCTTAAGTGGAGTCACCACATGCTAGGTCTTTTGAGGAATATGAAAACCATTTTATTTGATACAAATTTTGACTGGTTGGGGAACACTATCCTTTATTATATTTGTTGTTTCTTTTAAACTTATAATGAAACTTGGCAATAATGAAATGTATTTGCAATAGCACTTGCATTGATTTCCTAAGATCCTGCAATGGTAATTATAATTACATCATGTACATCATATGTTATTGCTTTTTCGGTTTATAGAATTGTATGGACCGAATTTAGATTCTTAACAGATATACATGTTATTGCTTTAATATATCAACTCTATATGTGTATACATAAAGCAAAATAATATTACGGAAAATGCCCCGCAACATTTATAAAAAATATGTTAGAACATTTCATCATTGGCTTCTTATTTGAGAATGAATCCCATATGGTATACGACAATTTTTGTTACTATCATGTCATCTTACTATCGTGTCATATTTATGTTAGTTATTAATTGTTAAATATCGATATATTTCCTAAGACATGATAACACTCTAACGCAACATGGTAACTTTTGACATTTTTTTCCCGCTAACTTACGTATACAAACACCCCGCGGCAACGCGCGGGTTTACAACCTAGGTATATACTATGTATTCATTGTATTTATTAAGACTATTAGTATGTATTATGATTTTATTATAAAGAAACTGAGGGCATCCACTATGGTGGTTTATGAAAAGGTTTATAAAGTTATGAAGATGTTTAAAAATTTGTAAACCATAATGAACATCTATTTTAAGCTTATGTGGCATGAAGAAGCCTAGGATATTGAACTTTTTTATAATTTAATGCATTTGAATTATATGAGTTGTTTATAAAACTTGAAAAGGTTTATGCATAGTGGGGATAGGTTTATAAAACAAAAAGGTTTATAAAGTAATCTCAAAACACAATTATAAACCTTTAAAAAGGTTTACCATAGTGGATGACCTAAGTATTGATGCAAACGATGATTCCAAAATATGTATTAAATTATTTCTTTTTTTTCTTTTTTTTTGTGTTAACATCAAATGGATATCAAATAGCTTGACTCATCATATATGGATGTAGATGGATAAAACGACTTTAAATGGATATAGATAGGGATATGAATGATAAAAATTAAATTGATATGAATGTGAGTATACCTTTACCCGAACCATATCCGATCCATTTACATCTCTAACAATAGTTATGTGATCATACAGTGTTAAATCACTTGACATTGTGAAACTGAAAAATCGAATAGTTGTGGAATAAAGGATATAACATGTGTTAGATGTTGGAACTATGGTCCATAATTACCATTTATGTTATGTCCAATCAAATTAGCATTATTGTTATTATTTTTTTATTTTTTTTATGTTTGATGATCACTACCCACTAACTTATTAATCAAATGTGTCATAACACTTTTTTATTGTTTAATATATATTCAAAGGGAATATATTAACTATAATTTTTTGTACCAAATTGGCTACAATTTTATGCTATAAATGTGAGTTCTGATTCTTTTTTGTGGGTCCCCGGATTCTTTTCTGTGAGTCCCTGATTTATTGCTTGTGTATTTTTTGTGAAGAATTGTAGCCAATTGACAGCTATCCCCATATTGAAAAGCTTGTTTGAAAAAATCTTGAGATGAGGAAAAAAAAAAAAGAAGCTTTAGACGAATAGCTAAAATTAAAAAATAAAAATAGGTTAGGTTTTTCTTGTATTTTTACATTGGACTAACAGTACACAAAATGACCCTAGAATATAAGGTTTTGCTTGTATTTTTTGTGAAGGATTGTAGCCAATTAACATTAAATACCTTAAAAAATTAATTTTCAACAATACTAGTATTCATGCAATGATTACAATTTATTGATGCATAATTATTATAAATTCTTAAAACACTCATTTAATGATGAATACAAAACACAAGTCATGCAAGCTGCTAAAAAACCCTTTTCAATGAAAAATACAATTAAAAGAACACATTGTACAAACCAAACAAACTACTAGACACAAAAAACAAACAAATAAAATCATACAAACTAATTAAAGTTTCACCAAACTTTTGTCATTACTTATAATCCATAAACAAACAAACTAATCAGCAAACTATTGCCAAAAAACATACAAATGAAATAAATTATTAGCCAGAAAAATAAAGTACAGGGTACCCGCAGCCGTATCACGCGAAGACCCAGCTAGTCTCACATAATAAGTCATGACCACAAGCACTTCTTTCACCAAAACCCATTTAGACATTGAACCAAATATTGGTTTTTAATTCATCTATCTATATCTAAATCTATCTATATCTATATAACTAGCCTATAGACCCTTGATAAATCACGGGTAGCTTATAAAAAGCTTGATATAAACATTTGCACAAGAATTTAAAGTGTGTCTCAACAACAAAAAAGAAATTACATATGCAAAATCCAGATAAGATGAAGCTAAAGTTTCATTAGAAAACTCAAAATAAACAACGTTGGGTGGTTCAATTTTTTTGTAGCACTTCATGATAAAGAACATTGAACATGCTATTTGACACTTTAGCATCGTTGTCATATATCAGAACCTTCTTACTTTCAAACTTTTGACGTTAAACACGACGACGTAAAGCTGGCCGCATGTGATGACAACCTTCACTTTTGTCGATAGTCATCGCAAAACAAACAGCTACCGTGAACCTGTCAACGATTGAACTTGAATGGAATCCTCTTGTCAGAAGGATTGAATTTCAAACGTGGGATGATAGTAGTTAACCGACATTGGTTCCTAACATTATTCTGGCATCGATAACATGTTTACCAAGTTTAAGAACCCGTAGTCTTATCCATTGCATAACTTATAGCTCCCCTTGATAACATAGTAGTATTGCCAACATAGCTTATAGACCTGCGAAACTCAATTCAAGGACTACAAAAAGAAACGGTAAACTGAAAGACATATTGAAATATAATTTGAAAGTGGCATACAAGTATGTTAAAAAGAAAAAGAGAGATAATATTCACTGAAAAGTTATATTAAAAGTTTGTATTAGAAGATTTTGTTTGCTAACAGAAATTATCGAAAGTGGTTTGATTACAGTTTAGAATTGATTATGTGCCAAATCATTCTGTGAAACACTGAAACCACTGAATCAAGATTGATCCAAAGAAAAGATGAGGCATTTAAGATGGTATTACAATGGAAAAAAATGAGATAATTGGGAAAACAAAGATTACTATAATACCCTTAAACTAAACATCTAATTAATTAATATTAATATCTAATTAATTAGTATTATTTATTTTGATCTCATGTATCAAGATTGATCTAATGGTCTACATGTGTACCTATTTTATCTATTTTAAGCTTGTACACCACATGAACGCGAATCTATATATATATATAATATATATATATATATATATATATATATATATATATATATATATATATATATATATATATATATATATATACACACACTAGATGTCATGGCCCGCCCGATGGGCGGGCATGACTTATAAGCCCTCCCGAGGCGGGCATAACTTGTGATAATTCTTTGAGTGTATTACTTTTCGAATATTAAGAGATATGTATACGAAGGTATTAGTTATTGGTAAATAATATATAAGGAAATTATTGTGAATCATTAATTATTGAACTGTTGATATGAAATTAAATTTATTTTTACGGGATGTATATGTTTTTTTTTTTGTATTGTTGGAAGGTATTAGTTAACGGATTTCATTTAATGCAATGTTCACCCATATGACCCGTTTAACGCCCAAAAAATGCTAGTGGTCCTTAAACCATTAAAGAACCATATGTTTTTCTGGTTATATAGATCACAACCATTAGGTGCTTGCATATTTAAAAACCATGTAGTTTATGTTTATTAATCAATCAATCGATCACATTACTTCATTGATACTATTGTTATGTTGCACCCATTGTCAAAGATCTAGTTACCCAAGGTACAACCCCTCTATAAAAACCTAACAGTAATGCAGATCAAGGTAGGCTTAATAAAAGACTCATAGAAGTCCTAGAACAAATACTTAAAAATGCAGATCATAATAAAGTATAAGGTATGACTCCTATAAAGCCTCCATATTGTGGCATTTGTATTAATTACCACACGTACATCATCAATTAACCAGCTTCCTCACGAATTCTTGAGTCCTCGGCTTCCGTACTTTCTTGTCAACTACCGTTAGCCTAATAAAGATGTAAGAATCAGATTAAAAAAAAATGTGTGGCCAGTTTGCCAAAGCCAAAATTTGATCAAATATACCATGTCGCGTGCAAATAGGCATAGAGATATTCCAGGTTATTTGCTTGTAAACAATCAGTTGAAATGAGATCCATAAGAAAATTTAGTACATGCCTGCAATGAGTAAAAACGAATATAAAGTCGGTATATCCTTGGATCTTCAAGAACATTTGCTTCAATCAAAACAACTGTAATTATAAATATACAACAATAATAAGTAATGAACGTCAGTTTTTTTCTTGGTAGCAAATGAGAGTGTAAAAGCAACGGTAGCTATAAAGATTCATCTTTCTTTTATTTGTGCGCACTGTAAACACTAATATATGAGCCGCCAAACACCCCTTTGGAATATAGTAGCCAAACACCGTTTAGGCAACAGCCAAACACAATTAGACAGCGGCCAAACACCCTTACACAGTGTGACAAACGGTAATTTTCTCACTAGTATTTAAATAAGAACTGTCAATTTATTGTAAACTAATAAACTAGGCATTTACATGATTACATAACTATCACGAGAAAACAAACCCGCACACTGTGTCACACAGTAACCCACCAAAACTAGTAAATCTCACCAAGAACAGTGAATTTTTCCCATTCTCACATTTACAAAATATAATGTAGTAAAAACGAGGGGTTATCTCACTTTTACTCAAAAACGGAACCACACGCGTACCGACATCACATCAGTAACAAGTTAAACCCCAGAATTTATGTTGAGTCAACATACTCTAAATTCATATAAGTTTTATAAAAACGTTTCTAAAAATTCATTTTTTCATAATCATGTCAGTTCCGGGAAAACCCGAATTCAACTCAGCTCAGCGAGACTCGGGGTATAATTTAACCACCCCTCAAATAAAATCAATTCAGTATAATACATAATTTATTCCTCCACTCACACATTCCCCCACCCCTTTATCGTTTTCTCCTTCTTGTCCGCCGCTCCTCAAACCCAGAAAGAAATCCAGTGACCCATCTCCATCTTCCTTGGCTTTGTATCCCTTCTCATCGATCTAGGTGCTAGCAGTCATTCTTAAGGGATCGGTTCACCAAAGTCAAACCAAGGGAAACCGTATATGACGAAGAAATTATACCCGAATGGAAGTTTTCCATACCCCAAATCTGAAAGTAAAGATGGAGCTACTCCCAAGTTCTCCCTTTTTAAGCTGCTATCCCAGGCACAATCGACCACACCACTGCTCACAACCACTCAAAAATTCCGAGAAGACAAGGGTGTTCGAAGGAAAACAAGTGACTTGAGGTGGTTTTAGCTGGGGTTCGATTGGGATAGCTAAGGTTTCGGATTGGGATTTGTTCGAGCTCTTCCGTGTTCAAAAGCCTCTCATTCGGTTCATCATAAGGGTATAACCACCTTGTATTCAACTCCTTTATATTCATTTCTTGTCATTTAGAATACTTTTAATAGATTTTTGTTAGTTGTTAGATCGAATGGTGATTTATTAAAGTTTTTTGAATTCAGGTTTGTATCCGATTCTTCTTCTTCTTGTTGTTGTCCTTGTGGCATAGAAAGCTAGCAATTGTCAATAGGCTAGAGTATCGTTGGTCCTTATGGTGGTCGAATCCGTGTTTTGGGTCGTATGACTCAAAAGATCCTTAGGATTGACGTGTTAGATTGAATCAAAAGAATGATTTGTTGGGATTTATTGCAAAAACCCTTTCGAATGACCCACAACTTAGGCCTAGAAACCCTTGTCTCGGTCAAGAGGAACCTTGGCCACTTGCAATTCGAGTGGAAACCACCCTCGTAAGGGTGTGTTGAAGCTATCTAGACCCTCTAGATACGCCCCACAAGGGTGAGATAAGGGCTGTGCGTATGGTTCAATTCAGTCTCACCCCACAGCCACCAAATAGGGTATGTGGTGGTGATCATTGGCTGAGGAAAACCACCCCAACAGGGGAGGATTTTGTCGGATCCCTTTCCAATCAAACCCACCCCAGGCAGCCACCATGGTGGGTGAGCTAGCCATGGGTTAGACCTCAAACGGACAAAGGAATTAGCCTCTCAACTCTCTCGTTTGTGATGTAAGTTATAGTCCAAATTGAGTGGGAAGAGTTGATTGATATATCTTTAGTTCGATCCTAGGAACTACCTTGGTTTAACTCAAGGTCGAAACCCAAATGGGGTGAAACCTTACCCATTCGACTTGAACCCACAATGGGTGTCAAATACGAACCTCTACAAAAGCACCAATAGACTGTCTTTGGTTGCCTAGCATTCAGCCAAAACACAAAAGTGTGTGAAGTATTTTCCCCTTGTCCTAAGGTTAATCCTCACACCCATATTCGGTTATTCATTGTCGTATATGAGGATGGTTGTGCCAAATCAAAAGCCTCGCAAACATTTGAGACCCTCATGATGAGGAATCGAGTGGTACTCGACCTCAAGGTGGTGAATAATTTGGTGTTAAAAGTTCTCAAGTGTCGAATGGATACATTCGAAATTCCAGTAACCACATAACAACTTCTGAGCTTGTGGTTGCACTCGTATAACACCAGAGAAATCCAATCCAATTGAAAGCCCAACCCAAAAATTTGCACCTTAAAGTCTGTGGAAAGCTCGTTTTAGACCTTCTTACATGAACTAAAACAAGTTACATGATCGTTTATGGACTCTAGGTTGTTACACCTTTGATCTAGGATTAACTATGATAAGTATGATGATAATATTGGCGGAATATTCAATGAATGAATACAATACTATCACAACAAGGTTTTGTGGAATTCACCGTTTGTTATTACTCTTAAGCCCCAATGCTACTTGATCAATTATAGCACGGTTACACTCTAACAGGAATCAAAGATCCTTGAGGCTAAACAAACCTAACAACATCAGACCCCATGTCTAATGTTCATCAGACCCCATGTCTGATGTTCCTACACACACTCTTTAAGTGCTTTACATTTTAACACAACTTTGTGTTGTTGTAATTTGAGAGTACGAAGCACTTTGGTGTTGATTGTTCAATCACAACCAAGACACACTTTTATCTAAGGGGTAAGATCTTCCTTTTATAACATAAGGAAAGATCTTTTACAACTTGATAAGTCTTTAGTCATCCACTTGCTTTTACATGTGTCAAGTCAATAAGATACAACTTGTATCTTGAGTGTTCAACTTGATGACTTGATAAAATATCTAGATATTATATTTGTATAAACATGACTCATACAAAATAATATCTTCTTCGTTCTTATCTTTGTAGCAGCAGAGTGACTCATTGATTCAGCAGCACCTTCGTTTGAACTAGCAGCAGGTTGTTACACTAGCAGCAGTCTCATTTTGTACTAGCAGTACCTTGTTGTACTAGCAGTACCTTTGTGTTGAACTAGCAGTACCTTTGAGTTTGCACTGGCAGTACCTTGCTTGTGAATCAGCAGTACCTTGTTGGTCTAGCAGTACCTTGCTCTTGGACCAGCAGTACCATAAAATACACTATCAGTACCTTTCTTGAACTGACAGTACCATGTATTTTGCTTATCATTCAGTATTCTATATGTTTCATTCTTCTTGTTTTTGATCATCAAATCTATGGAATATTTAATTCCTTACAAAGTCCAGTCCATACAGGGTGTTCTAGCTGCGGCTAACCTGAGCCCACCAGGCCCAATGCGGCTTTCGGTGGTATTCTTAGTCCAGCCCAATACCAAGACCCCCTCCTTTGACTCAGTTGGGCTACAGCCCAACAAGAGTTGATCGTATAAAATTTTTGATGAGTGTATAGGTACGTGTATTAGCGGCGAATCAAACTATTATAGCTGAGTACACAAGAAAATTCTATATCGAATGCTATTGTATAAAATTTGTGTTGACATGATTTTAGAATCCATCTACCTTATAATTAGACCTCAAATTGTAAATTGTTACCAATCATTGTCACACACTTATATACATTTGTAGAACATTACATTTCGACATAAAAGATGTGAACCTATATACAAATACATGTCGCCAAGATATAAAACTCGTTATACTAATGACCAATAAATTTCTATTGGATATAAAATAAAACACATATAAATAGATACACGTTTTGTCATTTATAAACATTGTTTTGAAATTAAACCAATAAATATCCATGTCGTTAACAAGAATTAGAAAATATAATTTTAACAAAACCTTATCGAATGTTTTCTAAACATATAATAATCAAAACAATTTGCAAACAGGAGTCATAACTAATCCTTATTTATTTGGTGAACTTAATTGACTTTATTTAAACGAGGTAAACAAAACCTTTATTATACAAACATTATACATTATTTTCTCAAATCACTAAACAATTAAATACTAAACGTCACTTACACGTAATCATATTACATTTCAAAAATCTATATAACTAACTATATATTTTAACAACTGAACTACACATCCCTTATATTCCATATCTCGATAACATCTATTCTTACTCATGATTCATCCATTCCATCGTTTTCCAAATTCCGTCACTCAAAATCCTATAAGACTCCCATAACTTCATTACCGTACATTTAAGCATTTTGTAGAGCGATACCTATAGTCACTTAGGAATCTATTCATAACCTCACTTGCTGCCACACAAGCGACAACAACATAAACACTTTAAAAACATTTGAATTAAATTATGTAAAGACTTAATTTGGTACTTGAAACTAAAACATGACTTATTAATCTAGGTTGCGTGTTGGTGCCGTACATTTCCTAAATTTACAGCATTCACTGTTCAGACTATTAAAGGTGAGTTTATAGCCCCACTTTACTTATACTTATTTTTACAAATATGGGGTGAGAAACATGCAAATTATTTTATGGACCACAATACTATTAAATTTTCTCAAAACTGTTGCGTAGTTAGCCTAAGCCCTAGAACCCACTATCATGCCCATTTTCATGAGCCGTTAGTTCCCTTTGGGAGGCGCGATTACTTAAGATAGATCTATTGGGGTGACTCCCCCGTTCGGTTGGCCAGACGGGTCAATACGAGCGTATAGCAAGTCGGACTACGAGTGTATTGGGTTAAACACTCGCTAAGGGCCCCTTGACTATTATTTATGTACTATAGATTAGCGCACTAAACTGTCAAGCTTCGGTTGCATGAAATTAGAGCTAGCGCGATAGACTATTTTGTATGACATTATATGCGTTGTAATGATCGTACACAAAACTGTTGGTCCAAATTTATTATTTACTGCTTTGATTTAAACCTATGAACTCACCAGCTTTTTGCTGACTTTTAGCATATTTTTCTCAGGTGTGTAATTTGATTGTTTATGGCAAGGATTCGGCAAGGCAAGGGTCATAGCCCTTTTTCAGAAGAATTGGCAGACATAATTAAGACTTGTTTTTATGTGGGACCACTGAAACTAATGGGTCTATTTTTCTAAACAACGAATTATCTTTTGTAAACTCTAAATGTTGATTTATTTAAAACGGAGTATGTATTCCATTCCTTGTTTATCTTGTGTTGTGATTTCCAATCCGCTAGTAGCACCCTCAAAGTTCTGTATGCTTCCGCGACTGTTAAATTTTGGGGGTGTTACCGATTGGCATCAAAGCCAGGTTATAGAGAACTAGGTACAAATAAAACCTAAACTATAACCGTTTTTATAAAAACAAGTCCCTATGACCACCACTTGCCTTGCTTGCCACTTTACTTGTTGTTTATTTGCCTTGACTGCATGTTATGATTTGTGACTCATTAATTTTACATAATTACATGTACAATAAGTATTATATGTATATATTTATATACACTTAACCTACACTATTTACTACGAGTATTTTCGATATACTTACACACATATGCCGTTTTTGTCACAGACTATGTTTTCCTATCACATTCCTCCGATCTCGCCAGACTCAGACGATCCATATATGCAAGTATTGCAAGCCTTCAATGCACCAGACCCTGACTTAATTGAGCCTACACTCACTACAACATTACCTACACCTACTACCGACCATATTTCCATCCATCCTATCCCCACTACTGATCCTACTACACAGCATACTCCATATATCCATACTCTTCCAGTCCGCCATGCTACTCGTATGCGTGTCCCAGGATATTGGATGCGATACTCAGACTTACTACCACCACCTCAAAAGAGAGCCCGAGTTATTTATACGGGTACCTCTACCACTCCCTTATCCCTTTCACTTACCACACCCCCTGATCAATCACCAACCTGTCAAAGGCTTAGGAGGGCCAATGACTCATACTCAGCTGAGGAAGAAGAAGAATCAGAAGAGGATCCGGAGGAAGACCCTGAGGAGGATCATGAGGAGGAGCCAGTGGCATATACTACTCCAGAAGAGGTTATACAAGCTGAGCTACGGCATGGAAAGGGAATTATGGAGGAAGTGCCAAGCACGCTTGAGATAGGGCAGAGCTCTAGGGTTGCTCAGTTTGTGGGAGGTGACATGGATATGCCTCTCAAATTGGGATTGAGAGCTGCTGGGTTACGAGCTAGAGATGAGGCTCCAGTTACTTGTGAGATCAACGGTGAAGTATGGAAAGATATTGAGTGCATACACAACACCCAACCTGTTGCTGGCAGTCCTACATATGAGCTGTCATCACCTTCATTTGTGCCGCCATCTCCATCTATACCATTTTTCCCTCTACCTGCTATCTCACCGATGGCAGAAGAGGAGGAAGATGATGTCACTAGGTTTTTAGTCCAATTGAGAGCATAGGGAAACTTGCTAGATGTCCATTCTGATCAGTTAGAGAGACTAGGGAGACGAGACGAGCAAGTTGGCAAGGAACTTGCAGGAGTTTGTCAAAGACTGGGTAACATAGGGAGAGACCAGGCTAGGGCATGGGATACTGAGTGGACTAACTGGCATCGGATGCATGAGTTAGAGTCGGTGATGGCTAGGGTCACGAGGTCCGAGCATGAGGACCGTAGAGAGGTTTTGGCATCAAGAAGGTGCATTGCGCAGATGGAGACTAGAGTAGGTCATCTGGAGACTATTATAGCACGGATGGCACATGAGCTGGAGCAGCTACGCATAGGGCGTGATAGATTTTAGTTCTAGCAGTTATGTTGTAGTCCCTTGTCTGTATTCGAAAACTTGTACTCTTTTCTTGAATATCTCAAGCTTGTAATTCTTGTGAACACGATTCGATCCTAATTTATGGTAAGCTTGATTGACTATTCTATTGTGCCATCTTCTTTATAATTGATCATATTAATATACATTACTCATAGTAAATTGTACGATAACAAACTCTCCAATTCTTAATTTTCCCTATCTTTCTGATACAGCAAAATGCCTCCAAAAAGAACAAACAGAACCGCTCGTGCACAACCAATAAATCAAGGCCCCGCTAGGGCTGCTGCAGCGACTCCACCTGTAAATCGAGCCATGCTCGATCAACTAGTAGAAGAACGGGTGGCAGCAGCACTGGCTGCAGCAAACAACTCGACGACAGATGTTGGGAACTCGAGACCCACAAACAACAACGCTCGTAGTTGTACGTATCAAGACTTCCGGAAGGTAATGACTGGAGGTTTTGGTGGTACGGAAGGAGCAGTTGTGTTGGTCCGATGGATCGAAAGATTGGAGACAGTATTCCGAATTTGTGGTTGTTCGGAAGAAGACAGAGTTAAGTTTGCATCGTTCACCTTTCTAGATGCAGCTTTAACTTGGTAGAACAACAACTTGAAATCATCTGGCTATGACGCTGCATATGCAATGTCATGGGAAAGCTTTAAAGAGATGGTTCTTAAGAAATATTGTCCTCGAATTGAGGTGAAGAAGTTGGAGGTAGAATTTTGGAATATCAAGGTACAAGGTACCAATATGGCAGTGTATAATCAACGTTTTCAGAAACTTGCCTTACTATGTCCTGATATGGTTCAAACTATAGGTGATGTAAATATAAATTAACAATTAACAATATAAACGTAGCGGAATACATCACCAACAAGGATCCATATAGCCATATGATCAATCAAATGAATTTAACAAACAAGTGTTATACCTTTGTAGCGTGATCCGGATGTCACCAACACAAGCTATACCACGATTTGTATAAGAAACCCAAGAGATCAATAAGGTCGATCTCCTCTAAGTGTGAAACACACTACACGTCATCGTATGCCAATGGATGCTAGTCCTTTTAACTCGTAACCTTTCTAATCTCCTTTGAATGAACAAGAATCAAAGAAGAGATGAAGAAAACAAAAACCCTAGGTTGGTTATTTATTTTTTCCGTACAATATGACGGGAGGGAGAGAGATTATTTTGGTTAGTTATCTAATTAATAGGAGATCAATTAGCATTAAAACCCTTGACCAAAAAATCAAAACTTATCCTCTCTTTTAGCCTCCATATGGCCAGCCCCTATTGGGCTCAAAATGGGCTTCCCGTTTTATTTCCAAGTCCAATAGAATAAGTCCATTATTAGTCATTAGAAGCCCAATAGTGGTTCCTAGTTACGTACGGTTATTTATATATTGTAAATACAATAAACACGATATATAAAGTGGCACCTCAGTGTATATGTGTGTAACCCCATAGGCTCACATATGTCTAGCCATATAATTAGTTATTATGACACGAGCATACTCCAACAGCTCCCACTTGCGACGTCATAATAATCAAGTAATTATACAAGCAATGGTTAGCGTCTAGCAACACGCCAATGCCCCTAGAAATGTGTGAGGTTAGTTTCTTAAACGTCTCATTTTAAATGGTTTAAATTTCGTCTATCCTTTTGTTACAGATACCATGTTGAACATTAGACATGGATCAAATGTCATTCTAATTGTTCAACTATTATGTTTCTCGATATAGATATTGAACAAGATTACCAAGTGGATCAAGATTCATCTTAATCTCATTTGGGTACGGCCATACAAACATCTATCCAATTCATCGAGGGGCCCAATAGTATCTAACTCCATAACACGTGGAGGAACAAATCCTGTTTTGACTACACGTGTCATTCACATGCTTCATATCACTCCTGATAATGGCTTTTATAACTACCTTATTCAGGACAACGTTTAACCATATCAAAAAATGAAATTCCACATATGCAAGACCTGCTTGGATCTCAAGTCTAAGGATAAGAGACATAACCACTTGCGAGATTCACTATTGACGACGATCCATGTAGTGAACACTCGTAGGTTGGGTCAATCCAATGTTCATCACAATGAACAACATGTGAGTGTGGCAAATAAATCACCAACACGCTCACATTTGCCTTAATTTGATGATACTCCCGTATCGTCAACCGACAATGGATAATTTTAGAATAAATAAATTATTCATGGATTAAACCTGCAAATATAGAACACAGTAGTATAAATGAAGACGATCATACCAGGTATATCAATTCATTGTATAATACGACTGCTTACAGTTCCATTATCCAAATACTAAAAACAGATATGTATAAGACTACTCATAGGTAGGAATCCGATGTTCCCACCATGATCAAATTATGTTGTACAAGACAACAAGTAGTCATCCGAGTAAACTTTGAGAATACTTATTTCAAGACTCATGAAAGGTTTGAATGATGATTGTCCTTTGTATGTGTGCATTCAAGTACAAGACGAGTGTTGCAACAATACATTCCATAGGGTGTTTGAAGCCAGCAAAACACCTACATTAGACAGTCATCTGTACAGTTTCTCAAACTATAAAGTATTCTTATTCTTTTAATGTATAACGCACTAGTGCTCTCAGTCGAGCACATCTAGTTAGCAATGTCATCATTCATGATGACATCCTACCACGACTAGGGTTGAGTATCATCTCAGTTAAATAAGCATCAGCGTATGCAAACAAAACAGAGTTCCTCAAATATTCGTAAACGTTTGAACATATCTTTGGTCCTTTGTAGGTCCATTATAATGTTCTTTTAACAATTATTTAATGACTTTCACTTAGATATTTGTTGTTATCAAATCATTTTGCATTCATGCAAATGATATATACATAGTCCAATGCGTAATATGACTTACATGATGAATCCTTTAGTTGAACTTAAGATTTTCACTCATGTGTTCAATCTCATCAAGTGAGATTGATCATTGAGACTCCCCTCAATAACGTGTCATATTATGTTTAGACTTAATAACCGCTAATGTTTATTCTAATAAACACATACATAACAAGGTTGTATGTCTTATATTATAAATCCCTCAAGAGAAACTTCATTCCAAGCTAAGGATTAAAGTCTAGCTTAGATGGAATATTGTTTCTAATATGTTAATGACATATGAGATTTAAGAAAATAAATACAGTGCTCCAACTTGCTCTTAGCGCACTTAGGAGTAATCTTATTAATCAAAATCAAATTAATGATTTTATAATTAACTCAAGATCTTTGCTCCTAGATGCATGATCTAATCCACACATGGATTATTTTATCTTGTATACATAATAAAGATTATATGGATTCATAAACCCTTTTGATTACTCATCGTCCTCGCAAAGGTAATCAACAAGAAAGGTGTTTTGATATCCTATTGTCATATTTCATTTACATGAAAACAGGTATGACTATTAATCATCTTTATACATTTCATGTATCTAGGTAGAAAGATTTAGTCATAGTCAATTTCTTGAGTACGAGTAAACTCCTTTTACTAGTCGTGCATTAAATGTGTGTACAAGTTTTCCCTTTTGAGTCTTCTTATCAAGAAACTCATTCTTAACCTCACAGTCTAACTGATTGGTAAGAGATCAATCAAGCTCCATGAGTGATTGTCTTTCAAGGGCTGCATCTTAACATTCATAGTTTTGAGCTACTCATCAGATACAATATCTGATAATGCATCTCAGTAGTTAGCAGGTTCACCATGATCCTATAACTTATGTCCCTCAGCATTGATATAAAAAATATATCGTTCAGGTGCAAGAGGTATCCTTGTGGATTTATGAATGAGAGATATCAACCTATGGTTTAACATATGCATGTTCAACCATAGTATGACATTAGCAAGTGTACTCAGAAGGTTGTGTATTTAGTTCTTGAATAACTTCAAGGTCTAAAGGTACTCCCACTTGCTTTTGTATGTAGAGACTAATATCTAGATACTCAGCATCTTGAGTAACAATAAATTGTTTTCAAGTGGGACATCCAAAATACACCGTTAGTTCTTGACTCTAGTTTGTTAATTACTTACTCTTAAGTAGTTAACAAATTCAGAACTTCAATTAAGACATAATGAGATTCATCCCATGCCATAATACAATGGTGTCTTAAATTCCTGCTGGGTTGGAATCATATTGAGTGTACACATGGCACACCCAATTTCTAACCTTGATAGCTTTGGAGGTAAGACAGTTTAAGTCATCAAAGATCAAACAATATCAATAGTGTTTGATTTTCCATGATGGACATACCATAAAGTTGTGGTATTCCATGAGGACTGATGTTGTGAGACTATCACACAACTCATTAGATGAACTTATAACTTTTGGCTTACATATCTGCCAACCAAGTCAAACCAGATGGCGTCAATAGTAATTTTAGCCTACTGCATACTTTACTTCATGTGCATGTTTTGACTAGAAAACATAAACATTTATTATACGTCGTAAGTGTACATGTCTTAGCAAGAAGACATAACAAATTAACGTCTTACTTTACGTTATAAGTCTTTCAACAATTAACGGAAATTCTGTTTGTGTCTTTACAAGAGACCTAAACATATTCAACTAAAGTAATTACGAGCGCCGACACTTGGCCTCAACAGTAGATTCAAGTTAATTTCATACTTCATGATTATGGCTTTATAAGAAAACATAATCATACTTACTATACAATTCAGTGAATATGTTTGCTAGGATCCTGGACACACGATTAAGGTGGTTAAACCTTGTAACTTTGTGTGTATGATATGTTGTGTTTAAAATGATTAAGTGCGCGGAATTCACTTAAACAAACTTAGAAGGTTGTGTATGTTATGGAAATGGAATTGTTATGTTTGTTAGTTAGCAATGAACACATAAAGATTATCACCAAATGATTCAATATTATTAATGATAATAATACGAGTGATCTTGAGATATCACTAGGGTTACAACCTTGAATCTTAAGTCTTTATCACTTGTGATATATTTGTGTTTGTTCTAACAGTTGTATGTTCTAACTTCTATGTTCTATATCTTAACACACTTGACAACTATCGTCTTATTCTAATATCACAACTAAGATCTCTTTTATAGTCAAAAGATCTTTACATATTGCTTAAAGTCTTGGCCGACTTACTTTGTTAACTTATCCTATTGAGTGTCAGTACATCAGATACAACATGTATCTATGTATACAACTTGTTAACTAAGCACATGGAGTAAGATATTATCTACCGTATATTGTTGACCAAAATACGATAAATATCTTTTCGATCTTATCCTCTCATCAGCAGAGTGTTCACTATCAGCAGGAACAACCTATCGCTATCAGCAAAATCCATCAGTAGAATGCTAAGCCTATCAGCAGAGTCATTTATCACTATCAGCAGAGTGAAATGTTCTATCAGCAGAATCAACATTATCAGCAGAAACCATTTTGCACTAGCAGCAGAATTACACTTAGAGTATTTCTTGGATTAGAACCCGATATTAGATATCTTGAATATTTAATTCCCAACAATCCTCCCCTAAACATGTGAATCCTTTCAAACATGTTTCTGAATTAAATCTTGGATTGAAGATCTTTCAAACACTTATGTTCTTCAAGATTGAATATCTTCTCAGTAATTCATCTACTTTGCTCTTCTTTGACTTTAACAATATCAAAACATATTGAACCAATCTTGGACTAAAAGATGGTGCAATTTCCTTGGATGGAGGAATTATAAGAGGCAATGATGCTGTGTATCTTGGATGCTTGTTTCAACAAGTGAAATCATCTAACCAGCATGTCTTTGAAGTGAAATTGAAACCTTTCTTCGTTTGATCTAGATAGAACTTTCTCCTTTGGAATGTTCTTGTCATTTTCAACCTCCTCATCTTGTATGCTCTTGTCTTCTCCTTCCTTTTATTGGAATATCTTCCTTTTCTGGGCCATTATTTCCTCCCCTGAGATTGTTACCTCCCCTGAAGCAAATAACTTTTGTTTCCTCCCCTTGTTTGGAAGATCTCACTATGTACCAAAATATCTTTCCTTATCATCTGATCCATCAAATAGAACTTGTTGTCAGACAATGTTGTACATGAAGCCATCAATTCCTTAAGAGTTTAAGTTACTGCCCTCATCACTTCTAGGTGTGTTAACCCCTATGAGAGGTGAATCAGTGGACATTTTGATTCATGATCCATCAATGGATGGTTTTTGTGAATCCTTGAAAATCCTTTTAAGAAATCATTTGACGTAGCAGTATGTTCATGAATTTTAGAATTGAAAAATCATACTACTTTCAACCATTTTGAAGGAATCAAGTGTATAACAGACACTTAATTAGCATTTCGGTTTAAAGCAACCTCTGGTTGTATGAGAACCAATATTTTTCAGTTATAAATAACTGCCTGTGTGCAGATAAACTCATTCAAAGAGCTTTCCTGACAGGGTTTCCAGCTCATAGTAATTGTTGCCTCTAACACAAGTGTTAGATTCACTTTTACTAGCTGTTCTTTCTATCAGATGTCCTCAGACTTGCACATTATACCTAAAAGTGTAAAATGATAGAAAGTGAGTTGCATCAGTTACTATCTGATCAACTAAGTCATTAATTCAATGTGAAATATCATAACTAGATTTCAAGAAAGAAGTTTTAAGAAGCTTTAAAGTCCCAAACTCAGTCCATCATAAACCTATTATGGTCAGCAGGAAATATCTCAATTCTGTTGTTTCCATTTCACTTGAAAACATCCTTTGTGTTTACATATTCATACCTGAAATTGTTAGTCTAAAACCAAAAGAACAAAATACAAAGTACTTGTCTTGCATTAGTATAATCATAAGACCAACTATATGAATAACACAATTTTCATTTGTACTAGCAGCACCTTGTGTGCTTAGCAGTACCTTATGATACATTAGCAGTACCTTATAAATCCAACAGTACCAACAAAAATTCATTTACATAAACACATTATTTGAAAATTTTAAAGATTAAGCATTCCAATACTTGCTACCAAGTACTGAAACCTTGAAACATCAAAAGCTTTTGTTAGCAGATCTGCAAAATTATGTTCTGAAGCAATTTTAAGAACTTGAATTAATCTTTTCTCATTGCAGTCTCTTATAAAGTGATGTCTAATTTCAATGTGTTTTGTTTTAGAATGTTGTACTGGATTTTTAATAATACAAATTGTACTACTATTATCAATATGAATAACAGTGTTTAAGAAATTGTACCCATAATCAAGGAGTTGGTTTTGAAGCCATAGAACTTGACTAGAGCAACTTGCAAAAGCTATGTATTCAGCTTCAGTTGTTGAATTTGCCACACTTGTTTGCTTCTTACACTGCCATGAGACAAGTCTACACCCAAGAAATTGACATCCTCCAGTTGTTGACTTTCTGTCCAAGCTAGCACCAGCATAATCACTATCCGAATATGCTACCAAGTCAAAAGGAGATTCTCTAGAATACCATATACCCAACCTTGGTTGACCTTTAAGATATCTAAAAATTCTCTTGACTGCAGTTAAATGAGAAACCTTTGGAGTAACATGAAATCTTGCACAAACACAAACAGGAAACATGATATCAGGTCTAGATGATGTAAGGTACATCAAAGAGCCTATCATAGATCTGTAATTGTGTACATCTACATTGTCTCCATCTTCATCTTTCAGAAGGCGCTTCTCAGAGTCCATTGGTGTGCTTGCTATTTTTGAATCAGCAAATTGAAATTTTCTAAGTATCTCTGCAACATATTTGTCTTGACTAATAAGTATGCCTTCAGATGATTGCTTAACTTGCAAACCCAAAAAGAATGTAAGTTCTCCCATAGAACTCATCTGAAACTTATCTTTCATAAGATTCTCAAATTCTAAACACATATCTTTCCTAGTAGATCCAAAGATAATGTCATCCACATACACCTGCACTAACAGAAGATCCTTCTTGTGTTGTTTGATGAACAGTGTCTGATCAATATTTCCTCTTTGAAATCCATTTTCTAATAAGTAGGAAGCTAGTGTTGCATACCAAGCTCTTGGTGCCTGATGAAGGCCATAGAGAGCTTTCACTACTCTGTACACTTTGTATGGATGTAATGGATCAATGAAACCTGGAGGTTGTGAAACATACACCTCTTCTCCAATTTCACCATATAAAAATGCACTTTTGACATCCATTTGGTAGACTGTGAAGCCTAATAATGAAGCATAAGCTAGAAACAGCCTAATTGCCTCGATCCTTGCTACTAGAGCATAAACCTCATCATAGTCTATCCCTTCTTCTTGTGTGTACCCTTGCGCTATTAATCTAGCCTTATTCTTGATCACTATACCCCTTTCATCCCTTTTATTCTTAAAAACCCATCTAGTGCCAATTACCTTCACACCTGTAGGTAAATCAACTAGCACCCAAACCTTTTGAATCTTGAACTGAAGAAGCTCTTCTTGCATAGCCTCTAACCAGCTTGAATCATCTATGGCTGTAAGAATTGTCTTTGGTTCAGCTTGTGAGAGAAAACATACAAACAAACAAGATTTTAAAAGCTCATGTTGTTTTAAAGCATAAAGGGCATCAAGAAGCCCTTGTTGGTCTGAAGACTTCAATTGTTGTCTTGTCTTCACACCTGACTGTATATCTCCAATCACATGTTCCAGGGAATGAACTTTGTGAATTCTTGATTGTGGTGTAGTAGGAACTTGATAATTTGATGGATGATTGTTGAAGTCCACCTCATTATCTGAGAATTCTGCTTCTTGTGTTTCTGAAGGGCCAGCAGCAGAGTCATTTGGCCGAACAGCAGAATCAGTAAGCTTATCAGCAGAGTCATCAACAGAAACAGATATACTACCAGCAGCAACAGAAATACTACCAGCAGAAACACTTTGTTGTTCCTTAGTTCCATATTCTTTACTTTCATCTTCAACATCTTCTTTAGCTTTACTAGAAGAAGATTCATCAGTTGTCGAAGTTGATTCCACAATTGAACTTGACCATATTGGCATTATCACATCGTTTTGATCTTTCTCTAACTCTGCCTCATTTGTTGTATAAGAACCTGCAAAATCATTAGTTTCTGCAACAAAAGGCACATAATTCATTGAATTTGTTAGATACTCTAGATCAAATAGCCATTTTGGTCCTTGACCTTCTACATTGGATTTGTTTTCTAAAAACTCCACATGTAGATTTTCTTCTACTATTTCTTTTCTTGTGTTGTAAACTCTAAAAGCTTTGCTATTAAGAGAATAACCAACAAAGAAACCTTCATCTGCCTTACCATCGAATTTTCCTAAATGGTCTAAGGTATTAAGAATTGTCACATGACATCCAAAAGGTCTAAGAAATCCTATTGCAGGAGTTCTACCATTAAAAAGTTCATATGATGTCTTATTGTGAGGCTGCACAACTAAAACTCTATTTTGAACATAGCAAGCAGTGTTGACTGCCTCTGCCCAAAAATTTATTGGTAGCTTAGAATCAGCTAACATTGTTCTAGCAGCTTCAATTAATGTTCTATTCTTTCTTTCAGCTACACCATTCTGTTGTGGTGTTCTAGCAACACTAAATTCTCTCTTAATACCTTTTTCTTTGCAGAAGACATCCATAACTCTATTCTTAAACTCTATCCCATTATCACATCTAATGACTTTCACTTTCTTGCTTACTTGATTTTCTATCTGTGTAATGAAGTCCTTAAGGATGCTTGATGTCTCATCCTTAGTGGCTAAAAAGAAAACCTATGTAAATCTACTATAGTCATCAGTAATAACTAGACCATATCTCTTATGCATTATGCTCATCACTGAAACAGGTCCAAATAAGTCCATATGTAGCATAAACAAAGACTGATTGATAGAGTTAAAAATCTTGGGCTTACAAGTGGCTTTGTGTTGTTTGCCTTTTAGACAAGCAATGCATGTTTGATCATTTTCAAATCTTTTGTGAGGTAAACCTCTTACCAAACCATTCTTAACAATTTTATTTATGGTTTTGAAGTTAATATGACCAAGCCTTCTATGCCATTTCATTGATTCATCCAATGTGGCCTTTGTAACAAGACAAGTTAAATTCTTTTTAGGAATAATATTCTTCATGTCTACACTGTACATGTTGCCCTTTCTAGGAATTCTAAGAAGCACTTGACTTTCATCAGGCATCTTAAAATCAGGAGAAAGTACAAGACATTCAGTCTCACAGAAATGAACATTATTCTTTTTGTCACACATTTGTGAAACACTAAAAAGATTATAATTTAGCTCTTTTACATAGTACACATCTTCAAAATCTAAATTTCCGGTTTTGATTGTACCTTTACCAGAAATTTTGCCACAAACACCCCCTCCAAAGGTAACATATCCTCCATTGAAAGCTTCAAAATCTGAGAGATAAGACATGTTGCCTGTCATGTGCCTTGAACATCCACTATCTGAGTATCCTTGATCCTCTTCCTGATCATTTGAATGTTCCTGCACACAAATAAGAGTGTTAGTTTCTTTTGGGGATCCAAGCCATTACTGACTTGGATCTGCCTCTTGCATCAATGTAATTGAATCTTTTGAGGACAGTTGATGCAACATTGGATTTGAGAATCCAACATGCTGAGGCCTTAACAACATTTGCCCTATTTCCCTTAGCAGCAGAGTGAACCACAAGCTTATCAGCAGAGTCTGCTAACTTTGTAGTTGAACTCTTTGGTCTCCAAATTTGTTTATGGACCACTGCCTTTGTTTGAATGGGCCTTAGAACAGTTGTAGGTGCATGTTTGAAAAATGTTTTTGCACCCTTAGCTGTTGATTTTGGGTTAATAGTCATAAATGGTCGAGCAGCAGGAACAAATTTTCTAGCAGCAGGATCATTTGGTCTATCAGCAGGATCAGATTTTGAGATAGACTTGTTTTTTACTACTCTGGGGTTTGATTTCTTAGAACTAGAGTGAAAGTGAGATTTAGGTGTTTGCCTTTTGTGATTCACTCTATGGTTTGCATACCCAGATACCCATTGGTTGCAGAAAGCTGCAAGATGGTCAAAACTACCACATGTGTAACAAGCTTTATTATAAATAACAAAGTCATCACCTAATTGGTTAGACTTGAGGTTGTTCCAATTCCTTTGGTTACCTCTGGGCTTGTTGGTGGTTCTATATTGCTCAAAATATCTAACTGGTTGCCTAACATGCTTAATGTTTGATTTAGGCCTATCAGTATTGTGTTTGACTACCTTAGGAACCTTTGTTCCTACTTTCTTAACCACTTCAGGTTTAGACATAACCTGTTCTTCTTCATCATCATCACTATCAGTTGTACAATCTTCAACAACTATAGTTTCTCCTTTCTTAGCAAAGGACACATTGTCCTGATAAAGTAAAGTTTTATCTAAACTTTTACTTATCTTTGCTACATTAAAACTCTTACTAGTCTTAGAACCATATTCCATGATTGGTTCTTGAAACTCAGCTAAACCTGTATGTGCTAGGTCAACACCTGGAGGTGAAGGAACACCTCTATATGGTGGAGGGACAGTTTTGTAACCTACACCTGAATTAGCTTTATCAATTACCTGAGCTTCCCAAATCTTATTCATTCCTTCTGAGGCATGTGCTAGAGTATCTATAGTTACCTTAACATTTTCTTTTTCAGTTTTGACTTCAGATAACTGTCTACTTTGATCATTAAGTAATTCATCTCTAAATGCTATTCCTCTTTTTAAAGCATTTAAGTCATCAGTAAACGTAGATTCATTCTTTTTATAATGTAGAATCTGTTTTTCTAAAACTCCTACACACCTCTTATGATTAGCTAAATTATGAAGGGCATCAATTAACTCTTCTCTAAAAGCATCAAATCTCTTTTTAATGTCTTCATAATTTTTAAGATTAGGACATGAATTAGTATAAGTAGGAATGGTATCTACCTCTGAATCAGAAGAAGCCATTAGAGCAATCTCATCGACAACAAGAGCAGCATTTGGTGGTGCATCCTCTTCAGTAGCCATAGAGCTCCAATCATATCCAATACCATCAATAGCCAGCATAGCCTTTGGCTCTTTCACCAGTACTTCCTTATTCCTCTCTTGTTTATACCAAGTGTTCCTATTATCCTGCTTCCTTGGGCTTCTACATTCTTTAGCAAAATGTCCCAACCTATGACAGTTAAAACATTCTACTTTCTTCTTATCGAACCCAGCAGTATCATTACCATTTATGGTAATTTGCTTTCCAGTTTTCTGCCAAAACTTCTTAGACCTCATGCTAAGTAAAGCAACTTGCCACTTAATATCCATCTCTTCCAAATCATCACCATCTACCTGCTCAAGGTCTTCATGATTTAGAGGAGAACCACTAGCTTGACTGGTTATAAAGGCATAAAATGTTGGATCTCCAAGTCCAGCAATATCCTTTTGTAAACTAGTAGAAGGATCACCATAAGTAATATTAGAAACACTTTCAACTTCATCTACCTCTTCTGCATGACTAACACTAGGAACTGATAAGAGTGCAGCATTCCCAGAACTAGTACCATAATTTCCACCTCTTTTTAGACTTTGTTCAACAATTTTAAAGTTGTTGAACAAATCATTAAGCTTCATTGTTTCAATTTCTGGTTTGTTCATCCTCACAATAACATGAGTATGAAAATCAACAGATAGACTTTTCAAGAACTTCATGTTGAGATCTTCCTTCTCTGTCTCAACACCCAACACAGCTAACTGACTGACAAGCTTGTATAGTCTTGAAAATAGTTTGTCAAGAGACTCATTACTAAAAGCAGTAAAGTTTTCAAATTGGTGCTTTAGTAAAGACTTCTGAGTCTTTTTGGTAGTTTCATTACCACCAAACCATGCACAAATCTCTTCAAAAAGAGTTTTTGCATCAAGATATTTGTTAAAAGATAGCATTTGCTCACCAGGAATGGTCATAAGCAACAAGTTTCTTGCTTTCTGATCATTTCTCTTCTGTATCTTTTCATCATTGGAAACTGGTCCAGTATTTCTTTTTCTAACTGTCTTCCCTTCAACAAGAACATCTGAATAGCCTAAAGTGAAGGAATCACCATACTGAATTATGTCCCAAAGAGCATAATCTTGAACCATAAAATATTGCTCAACTCTCATCCTCCATAACTCAAACTCATTGGGTTTGATCATGGGCAACTTTGCAGCAACATTTGTTTGAACATCTTGTACATCCATTTCTTGTTTCTTCTAAAAACAACAATATCAACCTGGCTCTGATACCACTTGCTAGGATCCTGGACACACGATTAAGGTGGTTAAACCTTGTAACTTTGTGTGTATGATATGTTTTGTTTAAAATGATTAAGTGCGCGGAATTCACTTAAACAAACTTAGAAGGTTGTGTATGTTATGGAAATGGAATTGTTATGTTTGTTAGTTAGCAATGAACACATAAAGATTATCACCAAACGATTCAATATTATTAATGATAATAATACGAGTGATCTTGAGATATCACTAGGGTTACAACCTTGAATCTTAAGTCTTTATCACTTGTGATATATTTGTGTTTGTTCTAACAGTTGTATGTTCTAACTTCTATGTTCTATATCTTAACACACTTGACAACTATCGTCTTATTCTAATATCACAACTAAGATCTCTTTTATAGTCAAAAGATCTTTACATATTGCTTAAAGTCTTGGCCGACTTACTTTGTTAACTTATCCTATTGAGTGTCAGTACATCAGATACAACATGTATCTATGTATACAACTTGTTAACTAAGCACATGGAGTAAGATATTATCTACCGTATATTGTTGACCAAAATACGATAAATATCTTTTCGATCTTATCCTCTCATCAGCAGAGTGTTCACTATCAGCAGGAACAACCTATCGCTATCAGCAGAATTGATGACATCAAATAACGACATATTATTAGCATCATTTATCACATATTATTGACTTGTTTTATATCACTTTATATGAGAATTGATACTTAATCGTTTACTTTTGTAATTCTCAGTTATAAACAAGCATTTGGTGAAAGTTAGTGATTTTGGACGAAATATGGAGATAAATGATCAAGATGGAAAAAGTCTACTAAACTCAAGGAGATACGCCGTATCATTCTAGACAGATACGCCGTATCATCATACTTAGATGAATTCGAAGACCATTGCCTGACTTTGAAGAATGCGCCGCATGTAATTATACCATGCGCCGCATATGAAACTTTGGTCAACGAAGAACCAACTTGTTCCACTCCAGATACGCCGCATTACATTTCTGACATACGGCATATCACTCTCAAGACTTCACCAAAGATTATCCAAGATATTGAAGGACATGCGCCGCATAGAAGATTCAAGATACGCCGCATCTGAATACGGTGTACGAATATTCCAGAATATTATAATCTTGGACCCCACGCGAAGTTACCTTGATACGCCGCATCGGACCAATCCGATGCGCCGTATCGGCCGTATACAATCCTTATAAAGAATTCAAGAGATCAAGTGAAGATTAGAAGCTTAATGAAGAAGTCAAGATTACAAGTCGACACTTGAAGATGCTTTCGTATTTTGGCCATAAAATCTTCATCCGGACTCCGTTTTAGGTGATTCAAGCGGCCACGGAAAGAGAAAAAGGAGATCTACCTGTATTTGAAGGAGATACGGCGCATCTGGTCCTTAGATGCGCCGTATTGGGAGATGAGGCGCATCTGTTATTTAGATGCGCCGTATTGGGTCAGTTTCAGACTTGGAGGCTACGTTTACTTATAGATGCGGCGCATCTAACTCTATAGATGCGCCGTATCGACCCAGATTTCTGAATCTATAAATACTGAACTCATTAACTAATTAGGGGATCTTTGGGAACCCTTAGGGGCATTCCCAGACGATCAAAGCCTCTCTAAACAGTAGAAGATCAATATTGAAGACCTAATCATCCTTGAAGAACATCTCTAATCATTGTTATATTACTTAATCATTCGGTTAGCGTATCGTATTCATTATGTTTCATACTTTATTCGTTATGATTATGTTTATGTACTATGTTACAGAGATTATGGGCTAACACCCTTAGGTGTTAGCCATGTTTATGAAGTTTTATTAGTTTTTATGATTTTGTCGATGTGTTTGCTTTGTTATTGGATTGGGTGCTTGTCGATAAAAACTCGTTTATTGCTTATAACTAGTAGAAGTCTATGTAACTAGGTTATGATCCTTATAACTTTAATTGATGTGACTTAACTACCTGTAATTGTGGTTGCTTTGGTTGAGTTATATGCGTGTTAACCCGAATCTCTATTAGGAATCATTGTTTGGCATAAACGGAACGTGTCTACAACCTAATAGGACTAGTAGCGTGTAATACCGAACTATGTTAGATGGTTTAAAGCAATAAGTTAGTATTGATGCTAGACGAGTCACTATGATCTTTCGTCATATCCGCCCCGAGGGCTAGTTACTTAATTGTGACAGAATTTCGTAATTGATATGCCGATTAACAATTGAATGAATTAAAACAAGTAGACATAAGCATGTATAACTATAAAATGGATTAGACTTGGCTAACCCGTTCTTCCTATCTTTGGTGTCTTCATACTTGTATTGTTTGTTTATCTTAGTTTAGTTAGAATAAAACCAAACTCGTGCCAGTCTCTCAGGCTGAACCCCCCTTTACGTTAGTTTAGGAGAGTCGAATACCTCTAGAATTAGTATATTAGAAATCTCACTCCTAGTGAACGACCCTTGCTTACCTAGAAACTATCTACATTGACCGGGTACACTGCTCGTTAGTGTTTAGAGTCTATAGGTTAGTTCGGCAAAATATAAATTTAAAACTTGGTAGTTTATTATAGACGTAAAAAAACACATCAAGTTTTTGGCGCCGCTGCCGGGGAGTGAATTTATCTTTTTACTAGTTTTATTGGTATTTTTATGTTTGTGTTTGTTTTGTTTACCTGTTAGTTTGTTTATATTCTGTGTGTCTGTCTCAGAAGGGAGATACGGCGTATTCTTGTCTGTGAATACGGCGCATCTTTCTGGATTCAATACGGCGCATTCTTGTCTGTGAATGCGACGCATTGACGTTCTGTGGCCAAAAAAAAAAAAATTGCTTTTAAATTTTTATAAAAAAATGTTGCAGGAAGATAATACGGCGTATCCATTGTCTGTTGGATACGGCGTATTAACTTATGTCGATACGGCGTATCTATTGTCTGTTAGATACGGCGTATCGATTTTCCGTGACCCCAAAAATATTTTTCGTTTTTTTTTAATCTTTTGTGTGTGTTTAAATTTTATTAAAAAAAAAAAAATGTCCTGGTTACTGCTAGTTTTCTTGGTTGTTTATCTCTCAGGTAATAATTAAGATTGACAATCCGAAAATTAGGGTGCAGTCAGGCTCGTGACTCGAACAAAAACAAGCGCTTCGTGGGAGGCAACCCATGCTTATCTTTTAATTTATGTCAATTTAATTTTCTGTCGAGTCTGTCCCAGGCCTTCGATGCGGCGTATCCAACCCCTATGGATACGGCGTATCGAATCATCTGGAATACTTTAGTCCGAACTGTTTTGGTGACATCAATGCGGCGTATCTATCTTTTTAGATACGGCGTATCGACCTGCCAGAATTGAATACAGTTCTTTGTTTTTCTTTTGTTTATCGTTTTCTAACCGATGATTAATGAGATGTTTCTCGAGATTTGTTTTTCATGTGGTCTCTATATTTTTACAGATCCGGAATATTGAAGATGTTGATGGACTCCCGCATTTTATACGCTCGCACACTTACATTGGAAGATCATACCGAGCAAATCTCAGGGGAGTTCTCCGTTCTAATTCTTTCTATCTCTTGTTTTTAATTTCAAATATAAACAACGAGGACGTTGTTTAACTTAAGTGGGGGGGATGGAGAATTAGAACGTTTACTTGTCCTAAATTTTCAAAAATATGCTTTAATCTATGCTTAATTATCAAGATTTAATTTTTTTAGCATGTTTTTGTTTAATCTAAGTTGCATAGCTGCACACATGACGTTATTTTCAAAAATTGTGATTTTTCAAAATTCACAAATCTATGAGTGTGCCGGTGACTTGTAAACTTTAGAACTTGGCTTGTATACTATTCGAGACCACCATAATAAGTATTATTTTATATAATTGGAATGACTTGTTTAAATTGGTAAATTTCTAGGATTACACCCAAATAGCCTTTATATGTTATGTGATATTAGCTAACTACACTGGTTAGATAACCCCCGTATAAACCCTTTTGTTACTCTCATTTTTAGAGTAAGATACCCCTAGAAAAACACTCAGAGCCATTCCTTTCGTTTCTTACACCTTTGTTAAAATGTTTCGTTACACCCTTACACCTTAGCCTACCCTATAGATTAAAATCCGTGGTTGGTTAATTGCTTTAGGCAAAGTGTGTTTCCTTACATTACCTGTGTTCGCGTGCGTAATTCATTATCTATGGTTAGGTCGGGAAATTGCACAATGCAATTGGAGTGAAAGTAAATATTGTATATCTTTGAGTTTATTTTTCGTGTGTTTACTACTTTCACTATTACCGTTATTTCTAAAGTTATGAAAAATATAGAAAAATTATCCAGAATTATCATTATAGTGATGTGGTGAAATTTTACACATCTTTGTTTATGTATGAAAAAAAAAAAAAAAAAAATCGAAAAAATAGAAAAGAAAAAGAAAAAAGGAAGAGTTGGATGTTTGTTTTAACCAACTTATGTAAAGTTTTGTATTAAGTGGTCGATATCACCACTATTTGTTGTATATTATATTTATGGATTGAATGGGAGTTGGCCGTTATGGGAACGCCAACTAAGGTTTATTCTTTGATTGAGATTTTATTGAGTATAATTCGTGTCTACCTAAAGCGTGTGTTTCAAGTGTTAAAGCGTGAGTTATTCAATGATATGAGTCTTATTCATGGGATGGTTGGGAAAGTGATTAACCACACTTAGGATTTTAATTTATTTGTTTTGTTTATTTTTCATTTTACACCAATTTGTATCCCAAGTATTATCCATACCCTATATTATTCTTTATCCAAACCTTTGATTTATTGAGATTAGGGATTTGAGCAATCTTAAGTATCATAGTCGTGGATTCGGCTATGTATTTATGATTTTGTCGCCCTTTTTGATATAATATTATTGGTAAAGATTACTTGATCCTATCTTTAGCCTATTCGAGTTAAGGATTTGAGCAATTGCAAGTATCGTGTTCGTGGATTCGATCATGTATTTGTGATTTTGTCGCCTTTTCTGGAATTTGAGATCGATAGAGATTAAGAAGAATGATTAACCCTTAACCAACAAACCCTTTTTACCGCTTTAGACTTGTTATTCCTTGGCTTTAGTGGGGGAGATTGGTATACTTGTCAAGCTTATGATAGAATATTCGTCACGACTGGACAGTTAACCAATTAGATTTGCTTTTATCGAAATATTTTATTTTGTTTTTAATTCGTTAAGTGTTTGGTTGTGCAATTATGATAAAACGAATAAATGCTTAATTGTAAAAATACATCCTATTTAGGATACATTTTCATAAGTTTAATCTAAGGTTTACTTGAGGACAAGTAAAGTTCAAGTGGGGGGATATTTGATGACATCAAATAACGACATATTATTAGCATCATTTATCCTATATTATTGACTTGTTTTATATCACTTTATATGAGAATTGATACTTAATCGTTTACTTTTGTAATTCTCAGTTATAAACAAGCATTTGGTGAAAGTTAGTGATTTTGGACGAAATATGGAGATAAATGATCAAGATGGAAAAAGTCTACTAAACTCAAGGAGATACGCCGTATCATCATACTTAGATGAATTCGAAGACCATTGCCTGACTTTGAAGAATGCGCCGCATGTAATTATACCATGCGCCGCATATGAAACTTTGGTCAACGAAGAACCAACTTGTTCCACTCCAGATACGCCGCATTACATTTCTGACATACGGCATATCACTCTCAAGACTTCACCAAAGATTATCCAAGATATTGAAGGACATGCGCCGCATAGAAGATTCAAGATACGCCGCATCTGAATACGGTGTACGAATATTCCAGAATATTATAATCTTGGACCCCACGCGAAGTTACCTTGATACGCCGCATCGGACCAATCCGATGCGCCGTATCGGCCGTATACAATCCTTATCAAGAATTCAAGAGATCAAGTGAAGATTAGAAGCTTAATGAAGAAGTCAAGATTACAAGTCGACACTTGAATATGCCTTCGTATTTTGGCCATAAAATCTTCATCCGGACTCCGTTTTAGGTGATTCAAGCGGCCACGGAAAGAGAAAAAGGAGATCTACCTGTATCTGAAGGAGATGCGGCGCATCTGGTCCTTAGATTCGCCGTATTGGGAGATGAGGCGCATCTGTTATTTAGATGCGCCGTATTGGGTCAGTTTCAGACTTGGAGGCTACGTTTACTTATAGATGCGGCGCATCTAACTCTATAGATGCGCCGTATCGACCCAGATTTCTGAATCTATAAATACCGAACTCATTAACGAATTAGGGGATCTTTGGGAACCCTTAGGGGCATTCCCAGACGATCAAAGCCTCTCCAAACAGTAGAAGATCACTATTGAAGACCTAATCATCCTTGAAGAACATCTCTAATCATTGTTATATTACTTAATCATTCGGTTAGCGTATCGTATTCATTATGTTTCATACTTTATTCGTTATGATTATGTTTATGTACTTTGTTACAGAGATTATGGGCTAACACCCTTAGGTGTTAGCCATGTTTATGAAGTTTTATTAGTTTTTATGATTTTGTCGATGTGTTTGCTTTGTTATTGGATTGGGTGCTTGTCGATAAAAACTCGTTTATTGCTTATAACTAGTAGAAGTCTATGTAACTAGGTTATGATCCTTATAACTTTAATTGATGTGACTTAACTACCTGTAATTGTGGTTGCTTTGGTTGAGTTATATGCGTGTTAACCCGAATCTCTATTAGGAATCATTGTTTGGCATAAACGGAACGTGTCTACAACCTAATAGGACTAGTAGCGTGTAATACCGAACTAGGTTAGATGGTTTAAAGCAATAAGTTAGTATTGATGCTAGACGAGTCACTATGATCTTTCGTCATATCCGCCCCGAGGGCTAGTTACTTAATTGTGACAGAATTTCGTAATTGATATGCCGATTAACAATTGAATGAATTAAAACAAGTAGACATAAGCATGTATAACTATAAAATGGATTAGACTTGGCTAACCCGTTCTTCCTATCTTTGGTTTCTTCATACTTGTATTGTTTGTTTATCTTAGTTTAGTTAGAATAAAACCAAACCCGTGCCAGTCTCTCAGGCTGAACCCCCCTTTACGTTAGTTTAGGAGAGTCGAATACCTCTAGAATTAGTATATTAGAAATCTCACTCCTAGTGAACGACCCTTGCTTACCTAGAAACTATCTACATTGACCGGGTACACTGCTCGTTAGTGTTTAGAGTCTATAGGTTAGTTCGGCAAAATATAAATTTAAAACTTGGTAGTTTATTATAGACGTAAAAAAACACATCAAGAATCCATCAGCAGAATGCTAAGCCTATCAGCAGAGTCATTTATCACTATCAGCAGAGTGAAATGTTCTATCAGCAGAATCAACATTATCAGCAGAAACCATTTTGCACTAGCAGCAGAATTACACTTAGAGTATTTCTTGGATTAGAACCCGATATTAGATATCTTGAATATTTAATTCCCAACAATGTTGAAGTAGCTTTTCATGTTATCTTGATATTTGTTCTAATTAGGGCAACCTACATTTTATGTGTAGAAGTCCTAGTAGAATCTTAGTTTCTTACCTTTCAGTCAAGAAAAACTATTAGTCATATTGTTATATGTTGTACCTTGCACACAATTAAGATTTCAAGATTTCTCCCACTTGTGCATGGCACAACATCATGAGAGAAATATGACAATGTCTAAGATAACATATGATTTTTAGTCAAAATCAAAATATAGATATGTATAACTTTATCGTTTTAATAATGAATCATGCATAACAATTTTATAGATAACATTTCAGGAAGCAACATCAGGAACGCGACAAGTTATCTTATAAAATCTATGCAATGGTTCTTACATAAACTATGATGCCTAACTTGTGGAAAGTAATGTATTATTTCAAGACAATCTGGAAATAAGATGGGCAACTTGCAAGGTAATAAAGCTTACAGTTCCCACTGGATTAGACAACATTACATATGTTTCATCACCAGTAATATAATCACATAGCTCCCACTGGATTAAACAACATTTAAAAGTGTTACTTCACCAGTGGAGAGTGAGTGGCGATTGGATACTTTCCATCTTTCTTTGAATATCTACACATTATTGCTATTGTGAGTCACTTTGACTAGTAAACATGTACTTAGGTATTCAAGGAAGTGCATCAAGTTCTAACATATAGATGATGGGCCAGCCATCATTGCTATTTTAACTTGAAAATAGGCATGCATTTCCTCCATACTTGGTCTATTTTACCACAAGGGTATGTAGGACCTTAGTAGGTTTATTGGGTTAAGACAAACTGCTAGGTAATCATGCTAGTAATTGCCTTTACCACTTTGCGGTTTATTGATATTTCCGTTCTTCTAATTATTTAAACTCAATTTAGTTTGGTAGCTATAGAAAACGTGTTCTCTGGTTATCCAAATATCTTATATTTCTTCAAGGTTTCAAAACCGAAACTAGGGTTATAGAACAACCTTGAAAGAATAAGATGTGTAACCATACTTAACCGTTTTGACTTTTACAAGACATCACGATTTCTAGAGTAGGTGTTCTTGAGTTTGATTAGAATTAGGAAAATTCAAATATTCCTATTATGGCTTTTCCTCATAAGGAAAAGGGATAGGAACAAGTCTCTTTCTTACAAGGAAAGAACGACTTAGTTCGTCCTTTTAACAAGAAAGGAACAAACTCTTGTTTACGGTTGTGTTGCATTAATTCATTAATTGAATTCACAAAGTTCAATTTTAGTATTTTCGATAATTATCCTTTTGTAATTTAACTACCTGATGTTTACAATTTAAAACAATTAATTTACAAAAAAGGCTAAGATCCACATTGTGCTTCTACTATCACATCAGTTGATCTGCTAGCAATAGTAGATTCAATTGGTAGGCGACGATCACCAATTGTATTACATGTACAACTCTTAGATCCTTATAGGACTCATGGCATCTAGTGTCAAACAACTAGAGTCATGTAGGTATGTTTAGTCCCATCTTTGCCTCGGGTCAGGGTCCGACCGCTTAACTCGATTAAGTCATCCAATTTGAAAATGTGTGAGAATATATCAGGGTCTGACCGCTTAGAGAATAGTCACCCTGTGTTACAATTCAGCCTAGGTCTGACCATAGCCAAAAGGTAATTGCAAGTGTTTTCATAATTGGACGGCATGACTTAAATTTTGACGGGTAAAGTGTTTTGATGTGGATCAAAAACGTGTACGAAAGAAGCATGCATTCATTCTTCGTAGCACAAGTTAAAAACTTTTCTTAACTTAAGTCTAATCATTGTTTTAATTTATGTGTGTCAAGTTGTCCATTTTCAAGACTAATATAAATCCTAAGTGGATTATAATTAATTTTGGACAATACAATAAATAAATAAATAAACAACCTTAACTAGTTTAAGTGTTATTTTGAAAACAATGATTTTTAAGTTTCAAATCATATTTAAACTTAGTTAAACTAAATCATAAGACTTAGTTCAAAATGGTTTATGTTTCGTGTTAGTGCAAATATTACGATATTTAAACTAAACGGTTTCTTCGGTTTTAATGATGACAAACATGTAACTTGTAATGCATAACGTAAAATGTGCAAGTTACTTGTAAACACAAATCATCAATGCATACTTCATCAACACCTCCCGACGTCTCAAGTATGCTTCAACGAAGTCGTAGATTTCCATCCCGACATAAATCACTCAAGGTATGGACAAACAAATCTACTACTTGACAAATGATCAAAGGATTATATTTTTCTAAACTTCACTGTTGATATAAATAATGCCTAAACACGTTATTAATATTTTTCGATATCTCTACGTTTTGATAATCACAAAATGTAAAATCATTAATCGGAAAATTATGACGTAAACAAGTATTTAGTTGTAAATATCTATTTCTACAACTCAAATCACTTAAGGTATGAATGAAGTAATGCTTAATGCATTATATGATCAAAGGAACATTTTCTTAATAACTAGATTTTTTATAAAACATCAAAAACATTTTATATATTTTTGAAAAACATTTTTGGTATTAAATAAAAATGTTTAATCTTTTATAAAAATAAGAATTCAAATTTTTAACCAAAATCAGTTAAAATGTTCCAGAAAAACCTTCCCCACAAAAGGACAAAATTGGCTAACGGCCAGTAGGGGCGGCCCCCTTAATTTTGCTAGGCGGCCCCCTTAATTATTAAGGGGACCGCCCCCTATTTAAGGGGACCGCCCCCGCTCCAGTAGACTTCCAGCTGTCCAATTTTTCTCCTATAAATACCAGTCTTCTCCTGGACTTTTACTCACGTTTTGCACACTAAAACTTTCTGTTCTAAATTCATTCTAAACATTGTAAATCCTTTGATCATATTTTCTTAAGCATTGGTTTCTAAGTGATCCAAGCTTCCACCACCAAAAGTGCAAAAGAAGAACTCTACTTCAACTAGTGAAGAAGTGTTATTACTTACCTCATTCAATTGTGTTGTTGTGTAAAGTGTTGTGTAGTTGTGATAAATAGATCTAAGTGTAACTACGTAGTTGTGTTGTATATTTGTTGTGAAGTAGTTGTGAATAAGTAGTTGTGAAGAAGTAGTCGTGAAGTAGTCGTGAAGAAGTTGTGAAGAAGTCGTGAAGAAGTCGTGAAGAAGTCGTGAAGCCGTTGTGAAGAAGTCGTGAAGAAGTCGTGATTAAGTCGTGTAGAAGTTGTGTATAAGTTGTGAGATTGGTTCTAGCTACGATTAGGACTCGACATCTAGCTTTGTGTCGTTAAGCCGGTGTAAGCTAAAGTTGTGTAAGGTTTCTCCGCCATAAGGGAGTTTGTTGACATAGTGAAGAAAACTCTCGAGTAGGTGACTCGAGGAGTGGAGTAGGGCAAGGAAGGTGTCCTTGTAGCCGAACCACTATAAATCTCCGTGTTGTGGTTTGATCTTTCCATCTCTCTCTCTTATTTCATTACATTTACATTACTTGCATAACTTATATATATTTGTTTATATATGTTCATATTGATCAAGAGTTGAATTCACATAAGATAGAATCGAAGCTTTTAAAAAGTAAACAAAAGTTTTCATAAATTAAAAAGACGTAAAACTATTCAACCCCCCTTCTAGTTTTCCACAATTGGTATCAAGAGCCACGTCAAACAAGATTTTTAAAATTAACTGTATTTTAAAACTTGAAACGATCTATGGAATCTGAAAAATATTTAGAAGGGCAATCTATGCAAAGACCACCACTATTTGAAAGTGATGGATTTTTATATTGGAAAAATCGATTCGAAACTTATGTGAAGTCAAAAGATCTAGATCTTTGGCATGTTATTACTAATGGTGATTTTTTACCTATTCAACATAATCTTGAAACTAAAAAGGATGAAATTGTACCTTTTGAAAAACAAAGTGATGATTTAAAAAGAAAACTTTCTAAAAATAATGAGGCTAAAATGGTTATTTATAATGCGCTACCACGAAAAGAATACGAAAGAATCTTTATGTGCGAAACCGCAAAAGAAATTTGGAACTCTTTACTAATAACTCACCAAGGTAATAGTCAAGTCAAAGATAATAAAATAGATCTTCTTGTTCAACAATATGAACAATTCACGATTCCGGAAGAGGAATCAATTGATAATGCATTTGCTAGGTTTAACACAATCATCACAAGTTTAAAGGCACTTGATGAGAGTTTTTCTAGTAAGAATTTTGTCAGGAAATTTCTTAGGGCTCTTCATCCAAAATGGCGGGCTAAAGTTACGGCGATTGAAGAATCAAAGAACTTGTCAACTCTTCAACTTGACGAGTTGATTGGCAACTTGAAAGTCTACGAAGCAATAATCAAGAAAGACTTCGAGATGGTCAAAGGAAAGAAAGAGCAAAGCAAATCAATCGCGTTGAAGGCTAGGAAAGCATCAAGTGACGAGGATAGCTCAACCTCCGAAAGTGATGATGAAGAATATGCCATGGCCGTAAGAGACTTCAAGAAGTTTTTCAAAAGACGAGGAAGATTCGTTAGACAACCATATGACGAAAGGAAAACACTCCAAAGAAAGAAAGACGACAAAGGTAGCAAGAGCGAGAGGAAGTGTTTCAAATGCGGTGATCCAAATCATCTCATTGGAAGATGCCCTATGATGTCAAAGGAGCAAAACCAAAAGGCGTTCATTTTAGGAGCATGGAGTGACAGTGAAGAAGACGAGAAAGAAACCACAAAAGAAGAGAAGTGTCTCATGGCTAAGACATCAAGTGAGGTACGTTCCGAAACCGAATACTTTAGTGATGAAAATTTATCATTAGATGAAAAAGACCTAGATAACGAATATAATAGGTTATGTATATTAGGCCAAAAAGTAATGACTAAAAATACATCACTAAAACACATTAATAATCAGTTAGAAAAAGAAATACTAGAATTAAAAATTAAACTACATAACTTAGAAAAGGGAAAAGAAATTCTTGAATGTAAAACATGTCTAGAAACAAAAAATGAAAATGAAATGCTTAAGGAGGAAATTTGTAGGCTTAACAAATTCAAAAATAGTAGTAATTCTCTTAGGGAAATAATAAGTATTCAAAGTGTATCAAGTGATAAAACCGGATTAGGATTTAATTCAACTAAGGATTCAAATAGTCAAACTAAAAATGTAAAGTTTGAATGTGAAACTAGTGAGCAAAAACCTTTAGAGTCAAAACCTAAGTATATACTTATAAAAGATAGAAAAATACCCATAGCTAGTGATGAGGAAGTAAAAACCTTTTATAAACCATCCTTAAAAAATGAAGTAAAATACTCTAAACCAAGGTTAAGGTCAAAAACACCTCCACCTAGAAGACCACCTAGTCCTCACCCTCGGCCTAAAACTCCTCAACCTAAAAGAAACCAAAATATACCAAACCGTCATAATAATAGTTACCTAATGTGGAATTACCCAAATCCACCAAGCTACAATCCTTGGGGAATACTTCCACCATATATGCATCCGAGTCAATTGCAAACCATGTTTGGGCCAAACAACTATGGACAAATGAGATCATGGGGACCAAGTGGCTAGATTGCATACTCATCGGGAAAGGCGTTTTCTCTTTCATAATTGACTTTTATAAGTTAATACGCTTTGAAGAACTTGAAGACCACTTGTTGAAGACCAAAAGGTACGCCACTCTTTCATGCTCACCATTATATGCGTAGATAAATGAACTAGCCTATTGCATGCCCCATTAATCTTTTATGCTTAGTATGTTAGTTAGTAGATTTTTCCTTATACATATATATACCTATACTACTATTTATACATACTATATATATATACATATATACTTATAAATATATACGCACATAACCTAGATACGTCATTTGTTGACTATCTAGAACTAAAAGAAATTGTTCGTCCTCGAACCTTTTCTTCCCCCTTTGCCTTTTTTGAACTTTAACGTTCAACACGAAAATCTTCCGTGTCCACTGTCACATAACTCATGGTGATGAAGAGAAGTGAGTTAAGTGGATTAACGTAGAAGTAGCACTTTGACCGTCGAATCAAGAAAACTATGGATGAAACAAACTCCCGTCACCGCCAGCACCTATTTCCGTCATTACCTCACCATTCCTCATAATCTACTTAACATCCCACACTTACACATAATACTAATATATATATATATATATATATATATATATATATATATATATATATATATATATATATATATATATACACACATTTCTTCCCAATCCTTAAACCTCCTATCGACTTAACGTCTTGAGCATTTTGTCCAAAATTATCAAGATTAAGTTTATTAACAAAATGTTAATAAAATGTGTCAAGTATTCCTTCTTCGTGCCAATAACCGTATTTTTGATATATTGTAAATATATACATATAAATATTTTGCCGTCAAAAACAAAAATCAAGAAATTCAGAAATTTGGCAGGCGGCCCCCTTAATGTTTAAGGGGACCGGCTAGTAAACGTGGGCGGTCCCCTTAATGTTTAAGGGGGCCGGCCTACTGTTGCTGCCAAAACGATTTTTCTCTTTGAAATCTTTGCCAAACACCCCATTTTTCAAACTCACTTCACTCCCACTCTGCTGTATACGAACTGCCATCACAAATCCATCATCAAATCACCTCTTCGAGTCAATTTCACAAAGGGCAAACATCTATACATCGATTAGCAACACGTTTAGTAAGTTTTTCTTTATACATTTCATCTAATTTCATTCAATTTTGAGTATAATCTTAATTAGGTCTTTTGCTAAACTTTTCCAAACTTAAATTTTTATTAAAATTAAGTCTAAGAATGTTGTAATCAAATGCTCCCCATAGGATTAGAATGCTTAATCAACCTAGAAACTAAGTAATTAAAAAAAAACAATTATGTCAAACTAATCACTCCTTTTCAAAACTAATCATATTATTGAATTATGCCATAAACACATGTTAAAACTAATCACATTGGTTTGTTACAACTCACAAATCCTAAAAATATATTTTTCGAATCATTAAAAAAAAAAAAAAAAAAAAAAAAAAAATGTTTTTGTTAAATATAAGAGAGTGTTTGGATTAGGAGCTAGAATCATCAAAACTTAATCTAAATTAAGTTTATAACTACTTGTCAAAGTTTGTAAACATGAAATTAGTTGTTTTAAGTCGTCAAGATACATAATTCATATGTATATTGAAATTTTACTTGTTATCTTTTTATTCAAAGGAGCGTTTGGCACAACATTTTGAAAGAAATTTTTGAGTCAAAATCTAAGTTACTTAACATAAACATTCGTAAGAAATAGCTAGATATACAATTCAATGTTTGTCTAGCAACATTTCAAGGTAGCTTATGACGTATAAAAGAACGTTTGGATATTGTTGATTTCTTGTCATAATATCCCTATAACTATTCTTTAAACATCATAAAATACATTTCAAGCGAGTTAAAAATTAAAACTAAGGAACATTGTAAACTACTTCTTAGAATTTGAGTTTTAGAGTCGAAGTATGTTTACGTTCCACATAAGTAGCATATTTAATATATGCATGTCATTTTCTTATTTTTTTTTTTGTTGCTATCTTGTATAGGTGAAAATGCCCAAAGTGACAGTTGGCGATGTCTCAAGATCAAAAGCATACATTCCTAAAGTCTCTTCCACTCCGGGCATGGCTCCCTCTGTTGCTTGTTTCTATCGTCCCATTGAGGATAGGAACATTCACGAAGGAAGAATTATCCATCCTTCGTTCTATGAATCCGACTACATAGAACGTATGTTTTCCAACGTAAGTCTTGATTGTCTCTACAAAATTAATGAGCCAATCATTCCGCGCTTTATCCTTGACTTCTATAGTCAAGTGGTATTGCAAACCGATCCCTTTGGCACCATCCTCATATCCTTCATGATTCAACACCAACTCATCACTCTTACTCTTGCTCAATTCGGGCAAATTCTAGGAATTCCCTCCTCCGGTCAAGCTGTCTTCTCAAATGAGTGGGACCTTTCCTCTCTTGAGCTTAATCGACCTCAAGTGGGTCCTTACTACTCCGAGATTCCATCTCCTGAAGAGATTCATCAATATCTTGGGCTAGTTCGTGGTACGACTAGTCGAAAGATCAAGTCAAAAGATGTTGAAATCTCTGAAAACCAAATCCTTCTCAAAGATCTACGTCACGACATGAAGAGTTGGGAAGAACTCATTCGTGAGAATGCGTTCGGTACCAGTGGTCACCGTGATCATGTCGCGGCAAGCATAGTCCACATGTTATATTGTATCGTTGCTGAACAACCGTACAATTTGGCATATCTCTTTGTCTACCGTATCATGTCCGCCAAAAACACTCATAATGCAAATCTACCATATGGTATGTTTCTCACTCGTCTCTATAATCATGTCATGATACACTATCCACATCTTCGGAGTCCAATTTATGAGTCTGTGCAACCGACCCTCAATCCACTTGCTCAAATCCGTACCCGTCGCCCTCGTAGTGATAAGGGTAAATCTCGTAAGTCAGTCTCGTTTCCACCTCGTGGTTCCACGTCTCATCAAGGTGATGATGATGATGATGATGATGATGATGCGGAGGAAGGCACATCACGTGCTAGTACCCCATCACCAAGGACTTTCGTTGAAAATCTCCCGGATCTTGATTACACCGAATATCAAGTTCCTCCTCATGCCGACATGACAGACGAACTACTCTTCGAAAGGCAAACTGAGATGCTCAACTCACAACGGCAGATGCACCATGAAGTACGAGGCGGCTTTAAGTCCATCGGAAAGTCACTTGGAAAGTTATTTGGGAAAAAGAAGAAATAAACATATTTGATGAATGTTTAATTGAATTTTATTAGACACTTATATGTAGTTCTATTATCTTGACACTTGCTTGCTATGTCCTTTATTATGTTAGTTGATAAACTTATTAGAACCTAGCTACTAGTTTATTTAAAATTATATGACTATGTTTCTAATATAATTGTTTTATGTATAATGTTTTAAATATGCAATTGATAATATTTAATCATTCTTGATGTACATGATCCAAATGGAACTTGCTGCAAAGACACCCTTAAAATAACCTTTTTCTGGAAATTTTTCAAATTTGGTCGCCTGGGAAATCACCAGATGGGCAGCCCCCTTAATTCCTTAGGCGGTCCCCTTAATTTTTAAGGGGGCCGCCCAACAATTAAGGGGACCGGTCATCTGGACAGTAAAATTTACTGTTTCCTTTTGCATCTTGTGACCACTTTTACCTAGCCCCAGCTACCATTACCCTTAATGCACGAACTGGACTTGGAATATTACCACAATATCTCCACAATTTGCCTAAATCAACCACTTTTTCACAATATAAAAACCCTCCTCACAATTACCTTTCACTTCATCAACCATCACCTTCATCAAACACCCATTGTCATCCACAATGCTATCACCTAAATCCTCCATCTCTAAGCCTTCAAGGAAACAAAGACTTGTTATCATATCACCAAAACAACCTTTCATTGACCTAACCCAAGATGACACCAAAACTCCATCACCACCACCTAAAAATTCATCCCCAAGTGCACCTAATGCACCATCAAAAACACCATCCACCCATGGAGCTTCATCTTCCTCCATTCCATCCACCTCCTCCATAAATGACTACATCCACACTCACCTAACATCATCACCAAGAGCATCATCACCACCATCCACTCAAGAACCTTCATACACCCAACTTGCCATTTCCCTATCACCCATCACACCTCTTGATGCTCATTTTTCACCATCACCAACCCCACCACCATTCTTTCCTATACCTTGGGCAATGCTTGAAGCCTATGGTGATAATTGTCTTTGTTGCGTCCATAACCGGACCTTAATCTTTGGTCTTAGAGATGAGATACACTACATGTTTTCATCTCTTGAACACATGATTGCCAACCCACAACCACCACCTCCTCCACCTCCTTCACCCACTACACCACCACCACCTCCATTTTCACCCAACTAAGCATATGCAATGCTTAAAAATAATTTTTCAAACCCTTCTTGCAAGCAAGCTCCATGGAAGACCATGTACCTCTAAGATGATTATGTAGTTTCATTAGTAGTTTTTTTTTATTTGTATGCTTGCATACTTCATGTTGTAATCTTTTGGTTGTGTATTTATACACAACACCTTTATTGAATGAATGATTTTATATGCTTGCTTATTGTTGTTATATATACTTGTGCTTCTAACATTTTTTTTGCAAGCATTCCATAGCTCGTTTCCTTGGTGCCCCCAAACGAGGGGGAGTACACATCAAGGGGGAGTTTTCGTCCCGACATATTTAACTCTAAAAATTGTCAGCTTAACCTTTTTGATTCTACAAAAAGGGGGAGAAATAGATGTAAACTCACTAAATACTTGTCTAAAAACTAATTTTTAGATTTAATGAGTTTAGATTTTGTAATCATCAAAAAGGGGGAGATTGTTGATATAAATAATGCCTAAACACGTTATTAATATTTTTCGATATCTCTACGTTTTGATAATCACAAAATGTAAAATCATTAATCGGAAAATTATGACGTAAACAAGTATTTAGTTGTAAATATCTATTTCTACAACTCAAATCACTTAAGGTATGATGCGTGGGTTTTGCAACCTTACAACAGGTTTTACCTCTCGAGGGATCTCAAGAGGCTTACAACCCCACCAGGCAGTGTACCTGACCGATGTAGTATAGTGTAGTGGTAAGTACGGGGGATTGATCGTTCTCCACAGGGAATAGTGTTCGTTAGGTGTGAAAGGCTACTCTAATTAGGTCTAAGGGTTGAGGAAGATTCTTTTTTATGTTTTTATATTTTATGAAAGCAAGTAAAATCTCGGGTTTTGAAGGAGTGGGCGGAATTAGTTGCTAGTCAACTAACCCAAATTACTACAAATGCAAATAAAATAAAATAACAAAAATGAAAAGTGGTGAGAAACTTATGTGTGGAGAAATGTGTTTACTTAGATTTCCTTACTCCCTAACTATCTTTTACCGGTTAATTAGTGTGTATTAGTCGCGTGGATGACGGGTGTATTCCTTAATACCATTCGTGGGGTGGCGTACTTACTTCCCCAAACTCTACAAGCTCCTACTTCACTCCTATGTCGAGCCGGCTAGGAAGCTCCTAACATGGGATCACTAGAATTCGCTTGTGCATTAAATACAACCATAAAAACCTTTAGTACGCGTTTGGTTCATGTTTCTTAAGACGTTCAAGCAAGTTACCGAATAGGAAGTTAGCCAGTTTTCTTAAGCCTAACATAGATAAACAATCATCCAATACAACTAACAACACACTAACAATCAATAATCAATAGCTAGGTTTCATTAGATCTAAGCAAACACAAGATAAAATTAGCCTAACATGTTAAACAAAAGACAAGCATAAGATAGAATCAAACAACACATAGACATATTGAATGATTAATTGATAACTTATCTTTCAATGAAACATGGAAGATCTCAAGGCAAGAAGCCCTGAAAAAGTAGCTAAAATCGTCTTAGGGTTTTATCCCAAAATTCCACACACTAAGCTCTCCTTCATGACAAAAAATTAGAAAACTATATATAGACTTTGACATCTGACGGCGTCACCTTATGCATTGTGACGCCGTCACCTCGCCGCTTTTAGGGTTCCCGGGTGACCTTCTTGACGCCGTCCCTCTTTAGCTCTTCAAAAATCCATTCTGGCTTATCAAGGCTTGACGCCGTCGGACCTATAACGTGACGCCGTCCCCTTATGATTTAAGCCGTGACGCCCTTGATTTAGTTAAAACGTGACGCCGTCAGAATTCTCATGCAAACTCACTGGCCCGTCATGAGTAAATTTCACATCCAACTTTTCTTGCCAAGGCATGACGCCGTCTGGAGTTAATGTTGACGCCGTCAAAGGTGACTTTCAGCACAATTTTGAGACTTTGCCGTTTTCTTCACTTTTATGCTCCAAAAACGTCCAAAATGCCTCCTTTTCCAGATTTCTCCTCAAAAGTACCTAAAATGACAAAAGGAACGATTTAGGGCAATATTTGATCAAATAAATACGATTTCGGGCTTAAATGACCCCTTAAAAGCGGTACACTTTTCGCCTCATCAAATACCCTTACACTTGAGATTTGCTTGTCCTCAAGCAAATGCGCTTTTATTCTAATCAAAATACAAGTTAGGGGTCATTTAATGCAAACATAAAAGTAATTACAACAAATAATCGTTCCACTTCAATCATAATAAGCACGGAGATTACATACTAGCACCTCACAAGTAGTGTTTAGATACTCACATCTCTCAAGTGTCATCAAAATAAATCTCATAAATGAAAACGGATAATATCTCTCACTACCTGTCATAGCAAATAGATTACCATAGGCTTGGGAAAGGATCGAAAACCTCCTCCACTAGGCGTAAGCACCTAAGATAAACTATCAAAGAGGGCTTTTAAATGGGTTATAATGTTAGGTGTAGGGAAAAGGAAAACACGGTTTTGTTGGATACGGGATATTTTACTGGTGGCGAGTTAAAGATCTTGATCAATTACATGTACTATACAATGTTGCTAAGCCAAGACTAGACTCGATCTTAAGCTAATGAAAGAAAATAACAAAACATAAACATAAAATAAACATAAAATAAAACGGGATGGTAGTCCGTATGTTTTTTCTATTTTTCTTTTTCTCATTTTTTTTTTTTTTTTTTTTTGTATTTTTCTTGATTTTTTCGAATTTTTTTTTTTTTTTTTTTTTTTTTTTTTTTTTTTTTTTTTTTTTTTTTTTGCATACACTTTTACCCTACCATCCAAAATAATACATCATAGGGGCGTTGCATCCCCTTACACTTGAACTTTTACATAACTTTACAAATAACTATTCTAATGACTCGAATTAAGATAATTGAAAAACTTGGAGTACTTTTAAAACATTTAGCACATATGGGGGTAATAAATGATGTTCTTCCCCATTACTCCATTACACTAGTACTTCACCCATGAGTCCCAATCGTCCCAAAACAATATGTACAAGGATATGACTCGACTTAGCAACCATGTAATCAATTAGATAATTAACTTGGGTTTAAACAAATGTTGTCACAATAATGCACTAAAGATGAGTGCATACAAGGTAGGCTAAGGCGATTTGGGTGTACATTTAAGTGGGGTGTAACAAATTCTTCCTTTAAGTAAAATGCTTAAAGGTCGAAACGAAAAGATAGGCTCTGAGGGGTGTACTAGGGGTATCGTGTACTAAAAATGAGTACAACGCAAAGGGTGTGGGAGAATTACTTGACCAATGTAGCCAATGTAATTATAACAAAAACACAGGTGTAAAACATGGGTTAATCCTAATGCCTCTTATCATGTAGTAAATCTAACTACACGAATGTAGTCTCACTTGTGGCCTCGGAATGGTCCTAACGCAAGTTCTAGAATCTAAGTGCTACCGGTACACACATCATAGCATAAATGCTTTTCCTACCAATTCTAGGGGCGAACCTCACATATTTGGGGGTGGAAAAATTTTTTAGTGGTACGGTTTTTGTGCTAGTCATATAACTCCTATCCGTGAGACGCTCATTAAGATCAAAGTTTCACTCCTATATGTTGTAAAAAAAAATTTAAATTTGGCACTAAAATTGCCCTAACAAGTATTTCTCTCAGTTTTATTACACATCTACTATTAAACAAACAAAAATCAAGCGTAATTGTATTCTCAAAAATCGTACTTTTACCCCCCCTTACACTTAAGATGAACATTGTCCCCAATGTTCAAATAACAAGATGTAAAAGTAAAAAGTAAAAGAATGAAATCAAATACTCCCCTGATTCGCTCGGTGGATAATGAAATTACACGGTTAGATCTTCCTCCAAAGAGAATGTTGAAGCTCCATGACTAATGCATCGCCACAAGCTTGATTCAAAACATTTCCTTGTCCAAAATAACCTGTTGAACCTGAGAAAACAAACACGAAAACCTGCATAACATCGGCGGGATAAATCTATATATAAGGATATAATGCTTGTGGAATGATAATTTTGCAGATTCCTGGAGATTATAAGTTGGAGATTTTAATAAAAACTTTTTATGAAAACAAAATTTTCAAAAATTTCTGGAAATTAAATCTGACGCCGTCAGGTTATAACCCCTGACGCCGTCAGAAATGACCTGACAAAAATTTTCGTTTTAAGTTTCCGGAAAATTTCTGGAAAAACCTTTACCTTACTTCCTGGAAATCCTGCAAAACATCATTATGACTCGATACAAGCATTTGACTCAAACAAATACGAATATGTATGCTAATTTATTATTATTACGATTCATGTTCATTTGTGTTCTAATAAACCGATTTAGATTTCCCTTACACTTAACTTTTGCAAAATACCTTTATATGTAGTTAAGACGAAGTTAAAAACAAAATAAAGTATTTTCACAAATTAGTTTTTGAACATGAATCAATAATGATAAAAATTAAACACACATACGGAAGCAAATAAAATCAAACAAACAAATAAATAAACACACAAAGCAAATAAAACAAATAAAGATTGGGTTGCCTCCCAAGAAGCGCTTTTCTTTATTAACGAGTCTTGTAGCTAGACTCAAAGTCACGCTCATCTAGTGTCGCTTATGCTCACGTATCCGAGTGTGAGCCATCTAATTGTTGCCTCATCTTTCTTGTATTCATCATTCAGCTCCAAACATCCATGATAGTATCTCTTATTTTTCTCATGTGGATATTTGAGCCCCTTCCTCTTATCATTCTCACTTAACAAGTCGATAGGCATAATTCTATTGCAAGATTCAATGGGGTAGTTCTTAAACCTAGGATGTGCTCGGGGCATTTGATAAACAAAATCTTCATCCCCATCCGAGAATGTAATTAACCCGTCCACAAGTTTTTCGTCAAGGTTGGTCAACCTTTTGAAGGGTTCTCCAAAAATGACTTGGGTTAATTTGCTATCAATGAATTCTCCTAAGTTCTCCATAACCATAAAATCCGCCACATACACAAAACTTCCTACGAACACGTGTAGTGGCTTAATCCTAGCAACAATGTTATCTCCTTGATATTCAAGCTCATCTACCATGATTTTGTTATAATTAGCGCGAGAGATAATGTTCATAGGCAAAGACGAGTTAAGATAAGCATAAAAATCATGATAACCAATTTTACACGGGAATTGCATGTTAAAGAGGCTATCCTTTTCGATCTTAGTCCTAGGGTCAACATACTTAAAGGGATCAATTTCCTCTTTTCCCCATTCCTCGTTAACAACTTCTCCATTACCAATATCCTCATCGGAGTCTGAGTAGTAAAATGGACTAACATAATCATTCTCATGGTCAGACTCCTCCATCTCAGAATTGTTACCAAAGTGGTGGTCGGGTGAAAGGTTGTTGGTTGCTACTATGGAGGCGGGAACGGGTAGTTGAAAATTTGCACGGCGAAAAACACGAATAACAGGGATCAAATGACCAATGTTACTCATGAGGTAAGTGGAAGGTATCACAAACAAAAGTACAAAGAAATAAGATAGACTAAAGAAAACCTAGAAAAATAAAATAAAAAATCTCACTAGAAAGGAATCTAGTGAGTAGACCTAATAGAAATAAAAATTCAACCTAAACAATAACTATTCCCCGGCAGCGGCGCCAAAAACTTGATGCGTGGGTTTTGCAACCTTACAACAGGTTTTACCTCTCGAGGGATCTCAAGAGGCTTACAACCCCACCAGGCAGTGTACCTGACCGATGTAGTATAGTGTAGTGGTAAGTACGGGGGATTGATCGTTCTCCACAGGGAATAGTGTTCGTTAGGTGTGAAAGGCTACTCTAATTAGGTCTAAGGGTTGAGGAAGATTCTTTTTTATGTTTTTATATTTTATGAAAGCAAGTAAAATCTCGGGTTTTGAAGGAGTGGGCGGAATTAGTTGCTAGTCAACTAACCCAAATTACTACAAATGCAAATAAAATAAAATAACAAAAATGAAAAGTGGTGAGAAACTTATGTGTGGAGAAATGTGTTTACTTAGATTTCCTTACTCCCTAACTATCTTTTACCGGTTAATTAGTGTGTATTAGTCGCGTGGATGACGGGTGTATTCCTTAATACCATTCGTGGGGTGGCGTACTTACTTCCCCAAACTCTACAAGCTCCTACTTCACTCCTATGTCGAGCCGGCTAGGAAGCTCCTAACATGGGATCACTAGAATTCGCTTGTGCATTAAATACAACCATAAAAACCTTTAGTACGCGTTTGGTTCATGTTTCTTAAGACGTTCAAGCAAGTTACCGAATAGGAAGTTAGCCAGTTTTCTTAAGCCTAACATAGATAAACAATCATCCAATACAACTAACAACACACTAACAATCAATAATCAATAGCTAGGTTTCATTAGATCTAAGCAAACACAAGATAAAATTAGCCTAACATGTTAAACAAAAGACAAGCATAAGATAGAATCAAACAACACATAGACATATTGAATGATTAATTGATAACTTATCTTTCAATGAAACATGGAAGATCTCAAGGCAAGAAGCCCTGAAAAAGTAGCTAAAATCGTCTTAGGGTTTTATCCCAAAATTCCACACACTAAGCTCTCCTTCATGACAAAAAATTAGAAAACTATATATAGACTTTGACATCTGACGGCGTCACCTTATGCATTGTGACGCCGTCACCTCGCCGCTTTTAGGGTTCCCGGGTGACCTTCTTGACGCCGTCCCTCTTTAGCTCTTCAAAAATCCATTCTGGCTTATCAAGGCTTGACGTCGTCGGACCTATAACGTGACGCCGTCCCCTTATGATTTAAGCCGTGACGCCCTTGATTTAGTTAAAACGTGACGCCGTCAGAATTCTCATGCAAACTCACTGGCCCGTCATGAGTAAATTTCACATCCAACTTTTCTTGCCAAGGCATGACGCCGTCTGGAGTTAATGTTGACGCCGTCAAAGGTGACTTTCAGCACAATTTTGAGACTTTGCCGTTTTCTTCACTTTTATGCTCCAAAAACGTCCAAAATGCCTCCTTTTCCAGATTTCTCCTCAAAAGTACCTAAAATGACAAAAGGAACGATTTAGGGCAATATTTGATCAAATAAATACGATTTCGGGCTTAAATGACCCCTTAAAAGCGGTACACTTTTCGCCTCATCAAGGTATGAATGAATTAATGCTTAATGCATTATATGATCAAAGGAACATTTTCTTAATAACTAGATTTTTTATAAAACATCAAAAACATTTTATATATTTTTGAAAAACATTTTTGGTATTAAATAAAAATGTTTAATCTTTTATAAAAATATGAATTCAAATTTTTAACCAAAATCAGTTAAAATGTTCCAGAAAAACCTTCCCCACAAAAGGACAAAATTGGCTAACGGCCAGTAGGGGCGGCCCCCTTAATTTTGCTAGGCGGCCCCCTTAATTATTAAGGGGACCGCCCCCGCTCCAGTAGACTTCCAGCTGTCCAATTTTTCTCCTATAAATACCAGTCTTCTCCTGGACTTTTACTCACGTTTTGCACACTAAAACTTTCTGTTCTAAATTCATTCTAAACATTGTAAATCCTTTGATCATATTTTCTTAAGCATTGGTTTCTAAGTGATCTAAGCTTCCACCACCAAAAGTGCAAAAGAAGAACTCTACTTCAACTAGTGAAGAAGTGTTATTACTTACCTCATTCAATTGTGTTGTTGTGTAAAGTGTTGTGTAGTTGTGATAAATAGATCTAAGTGTAACTACGTAGTTGTGTTGTATATTTGTTGTGAAGTAGTTGTGAATAAGTAGTTGTGAAGAAGTAGTCGTGAAGAACAAGTCGTGAAGAAGTTGTGAAGAAGTCGTGAAGCCGTTGTGAAGAAGTCGTGAAGAAGTCGTGATTAAGTCGTGTAGAAGTTGTGTATAAGTTGTGAGATTGGTTCTAGCTACGATTAGGACTCGACATCTAGCTTTGTGTCGTTAAGCTGGTGTAAGCTAAAGTTGTGTAAGGTTTCTCCGCCATAAGGGAGTTTGTTGACATAGTGAAGAAAACTCTCGAGTAGGTGACTCGAGGAGTGGAGTAGGGCAAGGAAGGTGTCCTTGTAGCCGAACCACTATAAATCTCCGTGTTGTGGTTTGATCTTTCCATCTCTCTCTCTTATTTCATTACATTTACATTACTTGCATAACTTATATATATTTGTTTATATATGTTCATATTGATCAAGAGTTGAATTCACATAAGATAGAATCGAAGCTTTTAAAAAGTAAACAAAAGTTTTCATAAAGTAAAAAGACGTAAAACTATTCAACCCCCCTTCTAGTTTTCCACATTCACATTTTTAATGTGACAAAACATTTTTTCAAAAATATATTTTACAAATTATTTTTGAATTAAAAAGAAATGTTTTATTTTGAAAAATAAATTTGAAAACTCCCAACAGCCATTTTTCCCCCCAAAACAGCTCCAACTTCCCCAAATAAACCTTCCCCACTAAAGACAAAAAAGGGAGCGTCCAACGGCACCTTTAAGTATGGACGGCTCCAATAAATTTAGTGGAGCCGTCGGGTATTTAGTGGAGCTGTGGGTCTGTAATGGTCAGATTTTCCCTTGCCTATAAATAGTGGACCATTCCACACTTCCATTTTGATTTTTCCAGTCCTTTTTCTTTGGTCTTATCCCTCTTCACTTAGATAACTTTCTTTGATCATTTGGAGAGTCTTAGGTTGTTTAAGAGTGATCCAATCATCCACTCAAGTGATCCTCTTCATTCCTCTTGATTAGCAAGAGAAGAACACAAAGTATCCTAGATACAAAGTGTTGTCATCCCTCTTGATTAGCAAGAGAAGAACACAAAGTATCCTAGATACAAAGTGTTGTCATCCCTCTTGATTAGCAAGAGAAGAACACAAAGTATCCAAGTAGATACAAAGTGTTGTCATCCCTCTTGATTAGCAAAAGAAGAACACAAAGTATCCAAGTAGATACAAAGTGTTGGAGTTGTTAGGTCTTGTAACATTTGTTACACTCTTGATTGTATCATAGAATACATCAAGATTACTTTTCTTTTGTGAGAGAGTGAGTCAAGATCATTGTGATCTTAAGAGATAGTGAAGATCTCTTGAAGCCATTGGGCTTGTGTGATTGATCATGTGGATTAAGGGTAGATCGGGTAGATCGTGGTAGATTGGTGCTAGCTAAGATTAGCACTCGACATCTAGCTTAGTGTCGGAAATAGGATAAGCAACGTGTATGGTGTAGATCGGGTAGATTGGTGCTAGCTAAGATTAGCACTCGACATCTAGCTTAGTGTCGGAAATAGGATAAGCGACGTGTATGGTGTAGATCGGGTAGATCGTGGTAGATTGGTGCTAGCTAAGATTAGCACTCGACATCTAGCTTAGTGTCGAAAAACAAGTTAAGCGACGTGTACGGTTTTCTCCGCCTAAAGGGAGTTTGTTGATTAGTGAAGTAACTCTCGAGTTGGGTACTCGGGGAGTGGAGTAGGGCGAAGAGGAGCTTCGTAACCGAACCACTATAAATCACCGTGTCCGGTTTGCGCCTTCTAACTTATCTCTTTACTTTCATTTCATTAGTTATCGCTTTATATTTATATTTGCATTGCATATGTGTTTGTGTGGTTTGTTGCTCATGTAGTGATTGATCATGTATGTTCCATGGTTTGATTGTGCATATGTTGTAGTTTACTATAGTCATCTCTAGATGCTATATACACATTGTTGACACTCTTCATATTACGTCACACTTGATCGGGTGTTTGATACAAAAGTTTTAAGTTTTTAAATGGAAACGTATTCACCCCCCCCCCCTCTACGGTTTCCACAATTGGTACCAGAGCCACGTCGCTCAAATTTTTAAAAACAAATGGTTTTCAAAATTGAGTATGATCCATGTATCAAATTACCCATGAAGGTGATAAAAATATGAAAAGTATTTAGTTACTTAATACTTACAAGTTTTGTTGTTAAGTATATGTTGTCATACTAGCTTGAAGGTTTTCTTAAATTGATAAAAGTTGGTTCTGCTCAAAAACTGATGTCAGACGTACGACACCTTTAAATATAACGGACGGCTCCATTAAATATGGACGGTACCGCTAAATTTAACGGTACCTTCGTCTGTTTTTCAGAATTCGGTAATTTTCAAAAATTCGTATAAAATCAACCGTAAGTCCGTACGAGTCACGCCACCTATCGTTTTAAACGTAATTGAGTCTACTTTCACTTAAAAATATTTTTAGAAAGTGATTGTAAAGTAAAATTTACGAATGTCTTTAATTCATAACACAGAGACTTTTCCGGTCTTGCCGATTGCACAAATTTTGTTGTCAAATCACAAAGTGAACATCACACGTTGATGCATTCATGATTTCAAGGTGTTGAACTTGATCAAATTTTTAAATGAGGTGGAAAATAATTCTTTTTCAAATAAAGTCAAGCTAAGTGTACATTGTTATACTTAATACACAAAATGACGATAAGTATCTTTGTGTGTTATGCTAAATGACTATTTGCTTTTGTTTGTGTCTTAATATTGTTTGTTAATACTTTTGTATGCTTATTGTTATCTTTAGTTAAGCTAATTTTATCTTTAAGCATAAGTGTCTTTCATGCCTAGTTGCTATGTGTCGAATATTAGCTTTTCGGCTTATGTGTCAATAGGACTTAGGCTAGACTTCTTGCACTAAGTTGCGTAATTGATTTTGCATTGCATATAGGCATCAACCATTTGTCTTGCATTTGTTGCAAGTTCTTAAAATGGTTTAGTAAGCTTCTTAGGAATAGAAACTAAGTTGGTAGATCATGTGTGTCGAAAGATATTGTCTTACACAATTATTTTTTCAAAGGTTTAAGTGTAAAAAGTACATCACCCCAAAATACTTAACACTTTCATAAAATTCGTAACATGATCTCTAAAACATTACATCGTTTGTCTTGTTTGACCATGGGTTGTCTAAACAAGATAAAAGGTCATTTTAATACATTAGTATTTAAGTAAAAGAAAATGTATTAAACTTGCATTAATCTAACACACATACAAAATGTTTTTAAGCATTTAGTATTTTACGTATGTTGTATAAAAATAGTTAAGATAATTATTTTTATACTAATGAGGTGTCGAAAAACTAAAAGTATTATACTTAATAATATAAATAGTTTTTCTCAAATAAAACTAAATGACAATATCGAAGTAGTAACTTAATATGTCATTAACCTCACACATACAACTAGTGTTAGAATAAATGGGTCACATTCCTTAAATTTTTATTCTCTCTTTAAAATGAGTGATCGTGAGGGTCAAGAAAGATTTCAAGTACATATCAATTCATTATTCAAATTATGATTGATATCATCATCAAATCTAATTGACAAGTTTTTGAGTGTGGACGTGAAATTGGAGTCATTATTTGTTTAGCTTCAAGATAACTTCAAAACATGATGAAACATATTATCTTGAATCTACATACTCAATCACACTCGATTGTTATGAAAATAATGACGTCCTCTCAAGACGAAAATAATATGCATCGGATCATAACTCACACTTGTGTTGAAGATGCCAAGTTAAGTCTTCTTGTCCAAAGGTTGTGTTCCAAACTTTAAACTAACATGTTTAAAAGATACATAAAATACACAACCAAGTAGGATTGACAACTTGGATGTTTCATCCGAAATATACAAGTAATTTACATTGCAATGCAATTAGTAAATGTGTCATTTCCAAAAAACTAAACACGAGCAAAAAAACAACATATGTAAACTTTGCTCATGAACGACTCAACACTCAAAGTCACATGTCTAGTAAAAGTGTCATACATAATATATGTAAGTCATCAATCTTTGAGAATATCACATGTATTTCTCTTATCAAAAGATTGACAAAGGATAACTTATATCATATGCATCTTATTTTCTTTGTGACATGAATGGTTATGTTACAAGAGAATACATTGCATCTTGTTAACAAATATAGGATATTAGAGTTGAATAATAACCTAATACAACATGTGTCATTGCATAAACAAGTAAAATTGGACATACACTAAAATACTTGTTTCACTAAGCATTCGTAAGAGTGATAAGTTTCCTCTTAGAAAACCATACTTGTTGAAATAAACAGTATGTCTCATTTCAAATAAAATGCTCACGAGATCTATTGAGGTAAGTAACCTTTACTAGATTCTCACTCAAGATATGCAAAGGAGCATTCTTGAAACACACACGATGTAGTAGATTCTACATTGTATCACATTAGAGTGTCTCTTGGTTCTAGGAAACCAAATCATGTTAAAATAACATGTAACAACTCAACAAACAAAGATTTTGTCCAAGAGATCATAAAATACACCATCTCCATCAAATAACCTTTAAATCTCAAACATGAAATTAAAACATTTCGCTTGCCTTTGTTAGGAGTTGTGTAAGACATGTCATTTTCTTAACCGACTTTCAAAGTATGATTAATTGAGTCATATTAGGCCATGTATTAGCGAAATAAGCTAATATCATCTTTGCTATACTTCAATAGGCAAATATAGGAATTTGAATTTTCTAACATGAGAATGACTACTGGAGAACCTATCGCACTAGAAATTCAATTTGACCTAACGGTTGGATTGCTTCCAGGAAAGAAGTTGGGTTCGTGTATAACCCGTAAAAATGGTCGTGTTTAGCCTTAATTGAGCACCACTAGTGATAGTCTCATACTCATTCTCTAACTTGAAAATTTTTTATTCCTACATTTGACTAGAGATAGTTTACATCGGTGAACTTTATCTCCCATTAGGATGTCATCTTAAACAAGTAGTAATTAGGATCTGCCTTAGCAAACCTAGATTGCTTGCATCCCACATACGTGTTTCAAAATGATAACATGTTCTCGTAAGATATGGTTAAATGTCTTCATGATCTTAAATGCTAAATGATTATCATGTTTTACATGATGCTTGCATTTATTTCTTATGTACATTTTACATGATTTACTTGTAAAGTTTGCACCCACACTATGTCCTTTTGACACATTAGGAATTAGGTATGCCCATCACTCTGAACCCTTAGAAGTCATAGAGCCATACACTAGTGTCAAAACCCATAAGTCAAAGTAGTCGCGAAGTTACCCTAATTCCCCATTCATCAGTTCACCTTCTTCCAAGTAATACACCCTTTTGTCATGGGAAGGTTAGGAACAAACCTAGTAGAACTCGGAGTAGGGTTGACAACTTAAATATTTCATCCGAAATATTCAAGTAAGTTTAACTTGCGATCGCAATTGTTAAATGTCATATCCGAAACATCATACTCAAGCCTTTTAACAACATATGTTAAAACGCTCATCCAAAGGACTCACGAGTTACTATATAAGTAATTAGTAGTTCCTTTCATCCTCGTGTGAATATACACGTCTTAAGATCCCAAACCCTGTTGCAAATCAGCACCATAGGCCTAGCTTTACATGTTTCAAAACCCCATGAAACACTCACTTGCGAAGCACCTAGAAATCCGTAAATCAACCAAACCTCTCAACCGAGAATCCCCTAACCATCTTCGTCTAGGTCTAGGAATGATGGAACATTTTCCATAAATCTTATGACTATTTAAATATTTCACTGGAAATATTAAAGTCATCCCTCGTACCCCTCTTATGACTATTTAAATATTTCACTAGAAATATTAAGTCATCTTTCACATTGCTTTAATGACTACCCATGTATTTCATCAGAAATATAAAAGTCGTCTCTTCTTGTCCAGTACCGTTCGAAGAACTTATTGGGTATAAGTTCTCTCCTCGTGTCGAAAAGTCTCACTAAATCAGCGAGATTTATTCTTAAAATCCAATGACAACTTAAATATTTCATCCGAAATATTTAAAGTATATTTAATTTGCGTGATGCAATTAAATGTCATTTCTCGTTCTCGATTAATGCTCACCGAATCCCGTTGGATTCATTCATAAAGGAATTTATGTGGTATAAATTCCTTTAATCTAAAGTCCAGAAAGATCACAACATATGTGAAATTTCTTTGTCAAAAATCTTCCTTTTAATTCTCACCAACACTATCAAAACCCACTCGATGTAGTCTTGAACCCAAAACCGTCTCCTATCAGAATAGATTGTATCTATCATCTGATTCCTTAGCCTTTTCACTTCCGCATGGTACTAAATGCTAACAATGCTTCCGCATCCCACTCACCTTCCACACACCTCAAGCGAAAAACCGCTAGGATAAGTTGAGATAACCCCACTAGAACCTTATCACCAACCTTACAACTCTGAAGATTTTATCTTCTTAACCCTTAGGATATCTCCAAGTAATCACATGCCTCATCATATAAATATTCTATGAATATTCACAATGATTGAGAAGAGCTATGTGACTTCAAAGGTGAAGTTCATCGTATGCTATCCACCACCTGTCATGACGTTACTAAGCTCATCGCTTTCGTCAACGTTTGTTTTCCTTTTCATCTTTTACATCTTGTTCGGATGGTCATAGATTAAGGGGGAGCGAAAACACACTCATATAGTCTTTCACCAAACACTCTCAAGAACACATAAATGTGGTTCTTATTCCCTAGGAAACTTCCCTTTAGCTGCCCAGAACTAGGCTGCACAGGAAAATTCGTGACTTCCAGGTCACGGTACCGTTAAATAGGCCACGGTACCATTAAATTTAACGGTACCGTGTGGTATTTAGTGGTACCGTGCCTATGTTTGACGAATTTTCACTGTTTCCTTTAGATCCCTGCATCCCTAACCTCAAACCGGCAAAATTTTGCAAACTCGCATACACCCTAGGATTCTTTCACTACACCATAGGACTCTACCACCAACTTTTAGTTTGAATCCCACAACCCTTGCCTATAGAAGGCCTCACTATTGCAAGCTTATCTTGCATCATCACACTCAACCCTCATAGCTACACTTCACTCTTGACAGTGATTGTTAGTCTAAGAACCTTAACCCATAGATCATCACACTCACACCTTACAACCTTCAACTCATCGATCATCACACTCAAACCTTACAACCTTCAACCCTTATATCAATCCCACTCAAACCTTTTAGCTACACTTCACTCTTGACAGTGATAGTTAGTCTAAGAACCTTCAACCTATATATCATCACACTTAAACCTTATAACCCTCAACTCATCACACACAAACCTTACAACAACCTTCAATCCTCACAAACACATGAAACCCTTCATGCACCAAATTATCTCTAACACACAACTAGGATCATCCAACCTAGAAACCTAGAACTTCGTTACCTTAACCCCGTTAGAGATATCCACCAACAATCCTGTTAGGATCACATACACCTTTTCTTTTTCCCTTTTGAAATATATCATGCATCTCATTGTCAGTGCAAACGATATATTAACCTAAACCATCCTTTCCCACCTTTCCTCAAAGGGCAAAACCAACATCTCCAACCACATCATCATCATCCTTTAGGATTCCTACACCCTCACCTCCACCAAGTCCACCACAACCTTTAGCTATCACACTAACCCTATCACCATCAAACCTCTTTGGACTTGGCACCAACACATCATCCTTATCACTATCACCATCACCACAACCACTAATGGGTCATCCCATTATTTTTCCCCTACAACCACATAACCCAAGTTGTCCTTGTTGTCACCACAACCAACACTCTCCCACCTTATGGAATCATTTAGGTATAACCTCTATCGAGTCTACTTTATGGCACGACTTGTCATAATAGTAATCATTTAGAGTATGTCTTATCAACAAACTATCCTTAACATCAATCATCTTAGGTAGATGATTATGTTGTTCAAAAGGTTTGTTAGAACTTTCCTTCCCAATGACAACTTGGAAGAAGTCATTTAGTGCGTCAGTCAATGAACGAATCTCGTTCTTGATTAGTGTGATTGAGTGAACAGTTACACCTTAGGTTTTCGGTCGGGTTGTGACACTTATGTGTTAACATAGTTCAACCCATGCATGTCTTTCTATGTGTATTCTATCCCTATAATGTTGCTCCTATAATGTTATATATTATGTTGCACGAAGCTAACCCTTGATGTAGGAAAAGCCTTTGTAAGAATTTGATCCATGGATCTGCTAGATACTAAGTTAAATAAACAAGGGAATTAAGTCACCATAGGGGAGCATTGAGCTAGGGGGAGCTCGGGAGTATTTGAATACATAGCATGGAGTCATCTTCACAAGTGATGATAGAAGGCTTCACTAGGATGATGCAAACTCGCCTTTCTAGGAAGAAAGAAATGTAGTTCAATAAGGGGGAGTAGGGAATGAATTCAAGGGAGCGCTCGAGGAAACTACCTTTTTGATTTGACAAAAGGGGGAGAAGGGGAGTGTAAACAGGTAACTTTTATATTTTACTATGTGTTACGGTTTACATATTTGTCATCATCAAAAAGGGGGAGATTGTTAGTGCAAATATTACGATATTTAAACTAAACGGTTTCTTCGGTTTTAATGATGACAAACATGTAACTTGTAATGCATAACGTAAAATGTGCAAGTTACTTGTAAACACAAATCATCAATGCATACTTCATCAACACCTCCCGACGTCTCAAGTATGCTTCAACGAAGTCGTAGATTTCCATCCCGACATAAATCACTCAAGGTATGGACAAACAAATCTACTACTTGACAAATGATCAAAGGATTATATTTTTCTAAACTTCACATTTTTAATGTGACAAAATATTTTTTCAAAAATATATTTTACAAATTATTTTTGAATTAAAAAGAAATGTTTTATTTTGAAAAATAAATTTGAAAACTCCCAACAGCCATTTTTCCCCCCAAAACAGCTCCAACTTCCCCAAATAAACCTTCCCCACTAAAGACAAAAAAGGGAGCGTCCAACGGCACCTTTAAGTATGGACGGCTCCACTAAATTTAGTGGAGCCGTCGGGTATTTAGTGGAGCCGTGGGTCTGTAACGGTCAGATTTTCCCTTGCCTATAAATAGTGGACCATTCCACACTTCCATTTTGATTTTTCCAGTCCTTTTTCTCTGGTCTTATCCCTCTTCACTTAGATAACTTTCTTTGATCATTTGGAGAGTCTTAGGTTGTTTAAGAGTGATCCAATCATCCACTCAAGTGATCCTCTTCATTCCTCTTGATTAGCAAGAGAAGAACACAAAGTATCCTAGATACAAAGTGTTGTCATCCCTCTTGATTAGCAAGAGAAGAACACAAAGTATCCTAGATACAAAGTGTTGTCATCCCTCTTGATTAGCAAGAGAAGAACACAAAGTATCCAAGTAGATACAAAGTGTTGTCATCCCTCTTGATTAGCAAGAGAAGAACACAAATTATCCAAGTAGATACAAAGTGTTGTAGTTGTTAGGTCTTGTAACATTTGTTACACTCTTGATTGTATCATAGAATACATCAAGATTACTTTTCTTTTGTGAGAGAGTGAGTCAAGATCATTGTGATCTTTAGTGATAGTGAAGATCTCTTGAAGCCATTGGGCTTGTGTGATTGATCATGTGGATCAAGGGTAGATCGGGTAGATCGTGGTAGATTGGTGCTAGCTAAGATTAGCACTCGACATCTATCTTAGTGTCGGAAATAGGATAAGCAACGTGTATGGTGTAGATCGGGTAGATCGTGGTAGATTGGTGCTAGCTAAGATTAGCACTCGACATCTAGCTTAGTGTCGGAAATAGGATAAGCGACGTGTATGGTGTAGATCGGGTAGATCGTGGTAGATTGGTGCTAGCTAAGATTAGCACTCGACATCTAGCTTAGTGTCGAAAAACAAGTTAAGCGACGTGTACGGTTTTCTCCGCCTAAAGGGAGTTTTTTGATTAGTGAAGTAACTCTCGAGTTGGGTACTCGGGGAGTGGAGTAGGGCGAAGAGGAGCTTCATGACCGAACCACTATAAATCACCGTGTCCGGTTTGCGCCTTCTAACTTATCTCTTTACTTTCATTTCATTAGTTATCGCTTTATATTTATATTTGCATTGCATATGTGTTTGTGTGGTTTGTTGCTCATGTAGTGATTGATCATATATGTTCCATGGTTTGATTGTGCATATGTTGTAGTTTACTATAGTCATCTCTAGATGCTATATACTCATTGTTGACACTCTTCATATTACGTCACACTTGATCGGGTGTTTGATACAAAAGTTTTAAGTTTTTAAATGGAAACGTATTCACCCCCCCCCCCTCTACGGTTTCCACATTTTGTTTCAAGTTTTAAGAAAACAATTTCCGTTTTACATGTAGTCACAACATACATAAAACAACCAAACAAACATACAACCACAATATGCAAAGTCTCAACCGATGAAAATCCTATGCTTGGTCTTGTGAGCCATCACAAGAACCAAGAGTCAACTAGGGACATATAGCACAACCACACGGAGGGCTCCCACTTTCCCCAAGACAATCATGGGCAAGTAAAGGCCCATAATGCACATGAAAACATGATTCTGTCAGCCCAGTTTTTCTGTCTTGCGAGGCCTAAATCTCCTAGAAGATGAACTCCTCATGCTTCGGCCCAGTTGACAAAGTTGTAGGCCTATGTCTTGTGGACCTTCAAAAAAAAATTTAGCCAAAAATACCATACCAATCTTCTGGAAATCGCATTTTCCCATCAGGTGTCCAGCAGCTACTTTTGGTCCAAAACTCTTCATTCTTTTGCCATTTGCTTCCAAGCTTATGGTTACAAGATATATAAAGTAAAGTACATATAATCTACTTTCTATCTACTGTAAAAATGCCCAAACAATGGCAAAACCAAAATGAAATACATTACAAAAGTGCCGGAACAATGGCAAGCCCCAAAAACAAACAAAACAACCAACAATCACAACATCACAATGCATAAGTGCTCTAGGTTTTCATCGGCTTTGCATATACACATAATAATACATTAAAATTATGATCATTACAAGGTGTTGGCTAACTCCATGGAAAAACATGCATGTATTTGCCATGGACAACAAAATAAATAACAAGAATTAAATTGTTAGCCAACGAATCGAAGAAATTAATTAACAAGAATTAAAACCCCGAATGGTGCGCGTGACAAATGGCCATAGACTCAAAACCCACTGATATTAGGACCTTCTTAACATCATTTTACCATAGAAAATTAAGCCTCATGGGCTGATTTGAAATCGGGTTACAAATCTATCAAAAAACACATTTTTAGGCCATTTTACGGGTACCGATCAAGTAAACAATTAATGTATGCATAACAAATGACCATGGGATGAAAAAGTGCAGATCTTAAAAACCTATATGGGTCGACATATTGAGAAAATATTAGCCCTAGGGGCTGTTTTGAGGATATACTTTTAGATCCATTAAAAACATGCGTTTTTAGTCATTTTTATGCATACTAGATGATCATATGACATCATATGATGGCTCGTGATACCACTATAGGTGATGTAAATATAAATTAACAATTAAAAATATAAACGCAGCGGAATACATCACCAACAAGGATCCATATAGCCATATGATCAATCAAATGAATTTAAAAAACAAGTGTTATACCTTTGTAGCGTGATCCGGATGTCACCAACACAAGCTGTACCACGATTTGTATAAGAAACCCAAGAGATCAATAAGGTCGATCTCCTCTAAGTGTGAAACACACTACTTGTCATCGTATGCCAATGGATGCTAGTCCTTTTAACCCGTAACCTTTCTAATCTCCTTTGAATGAACAAGAATCAAAGAAGAGATGAAGAAAACAAAAAACCTAGGTTGGTTATTTGTTTTTGCCGTACAATATGAGGGGAGGGAGAGAGGAGATTATTTTGGTTAGTTATCTAATTAATAGGAGATCAATTAGCATTAAAACCCTTGACCAAAAAATCAAAACTTATCCTCTCTTTTAGCCTCCATATGGCCAGCCCCTATTGGGCTCAAAATGGGCTTCCCGTTTTATTTCCAAGTCCAATAGAATAAGTCCATTACTTAGTCATTAGAAGCCCAATAGTGGTTTCTAGTTACGTACGGTTATTTATATATCATAAATACAATAAACACGATATATAAAGTGGCACCTCAGTGTATATGTGTGTGACCCCATAGGCTCACATATGTCTAGCCATATAATTAGTTATTATGACACGAGCATACTCCAACACAAACTGAAAACCGACTGTTGGAGAGGTACATTGGCGGATTACCCCAATCTATTAAGGGAAACATCACCACCTACAAGGCTATAGATTTCCACGAGACTATGGAGGTAGTAAACAAATTGATGGATCAGGTGATCGAGGATTCGATCGAAGCGGGTGTGAACAACAAAAGAAAATGGGAGGATCATTCCCGCAACAACCCGAACAAAAGGCAGGAAGTTGCAAAGGTGTATGCTGCAGGACCGACAGAGAGAAAGGTCTACGCAGGGAACTTGCCATTGTGCAATCGATGCAAGTTGCATCATAAGGGTCCGTGCACGGTTAAATGCAATAAATGTCAGAAGATAGGACATATGACTCGCGATTGCAAAGCAAGACCTCTAGCAACAGCACAAGTTGCACCAGCAAACAACCCAAAGGTCGAGATCACGTGTTTTGGTTGCGGTGAAAAAGGGCATTATCGAAATGAATGCCGAAAGCCCAAGAATCAGGGCAATGGTGGTAACAGAGGTCAATAGGGCAATCAGGGTAACCAGAGAAATCCAGAAGCTGGTATGAACCAAGTAGCTATTATGCCCCAAGGAAATCGGGGAAATGATGGAGGAGCCCGCGACAGGGTCTATACGGTAGGCAAAGTGGAAGCCCAGGAGGACCCGAACGTCGTAACGGGTACGTTCCTTTTAAATAACCGCTATGCATCTATATTGTTTGATACGGGAGCGGATAGAATTTTTGTCTCTACTGCATTTAGCCCATTGCTTGGTATTACCCCGACCACCTTAGGCAATGTATATAATGTGGAGTTGGCTAATGGAAAAGTAGAAATAGTAGATACCATCATAAGAGGTTGCACCTTAAATTTGTTGAACCACCCATTCAACATCGACCTCATGCCTGTAGAATTGGGTAGTTTTGATGTTATTATCGGCATGGATTGGTTGTCAAAACATCATGCCACTATTCTTTGCGACGAAAAGATCGTTCGACTGCCTTATGGGAACGAGGTTCTAATCATCGAAGGCGATAGAAGAGACCGGCGAAGTACCTCGAGGTTAAACGTTATCTCTTACACAAAGGTCTAGAAACACCTCAAGAAAGGATGTCTTCTCTTCTTAGCACAGGTTTCTGGAAGAGAAGAAAAGGAGCCGGAAAGAAAACGATTGGAAGATGTTCCGATCGTAAGAGATTTTCCAGAAGTCTTCCCTGAAGACTTACCCGGACTCCCGCAGACACGGCATGTCAAATTTCGAATCTACCTAGTGCCCAGTGTCGTACCCGTGGCGCGAGCACCTTACCGATTAGCTCCGACAAAACTGCAGGAGTTATCTGAACAATTGTCAGAACTCTCCGAGAAAGGGTTCATCAAACCAAGTTCCTCGCCCTGGGGAGCTCCAGTTCTATTCTTCAAAAAGAAAGATGGATCTTTCCAAATGTGCATTGACTACCGGGAACTCAACAAGTTAACTATCAAAAACCGATACCCACTCCCTAGAATCGATGATCTATTCAATCAGCTCCAAGGATCGTGCGTTTAATCAAAAATTGACTTGAGATCCGGTTACCATCAACTTAGAGTACGGGAAGAAGATATCCCGAAGATGGCATTTAGAACTCGTTATGGCCACTACGAGTTTCAGGTTATGCCTTTTTGCTTAACTAACGCACCAACAATATTCATGGACCTTATGAATCGGGTGTGTAAGCCGTACTTAGACAAGTTCGTGATTGTCTTCATCGATGACATATTGATATACTCTAAGAGTGAGAAGGAGCACGAAGAACATCTTAGGCTAATCTTAGAACTGTTGAAGAAGGAGGAGTTATATGCTAAGTTTTCCAAGTGCGAGTTTTGGATACCAACAGTTCAATTCTTAGGTCACGTAATCGATAGACAAGGTATTCATGTAGATCCTGCAAAGATTGAGTCAATAAAGGATTTGGCGACACCTACAACTCCCACTGAAATACGCCAATTCTTAGGACTTGCAGGGTACTACAGAAGATTTATCGAGGGATTCTCGAAAATAGCAAAGCCTTTGACCAAGCTAACCCAGAAAAATGAAAAATTTGACTGGGGAGATAAAGCAGAAGAAGCTTTTCAACTTCTCAAGGATAAGTTGTGTAGTGCACCTATCTTAGCCCAACCTGAAGGAAGTGAGGACTTTGTAGTCTACTGTGACACCTCACACAAAGGGTTAGGAGCTGTCTTAATGCAGCGAGAGAAGGTGATAGCTTACGCCTCACGACAATTGAAAACCCACGAGAAGAATTACACTACACACGACCTAGAGCTGGGGTCGGTAGTGTTCACACTCAGGATCTGGAGACACTATCTCTACAGCACCAAGTGTGTAGTTTACACCGACCACAAAAGTTTGCAACACATCCTTGATCAGAAGGAACTCAATATGAGACAACGCCGTTGGCTAGAATTGCTCAGTGATTATGACTGTGAAATTCGATACCACCCAGGCAAAGCAAACGTTGTAGCAGATGCACTTATCCAAAAAGAGAGACCGAAACCTCTAAGAGTATGATCGTTGGGTATGAAAATTGTCTCACCACTACCATCGAATATTCTTGAAGCTCAGGCCGAATCCCTTAAGGAAGAAAACAGGTCTAACGAGAAGCTTTATGGAATGTGATGAGTGTGTAAATACTCATCATTTTATACCCATTTTAGACCATAAAAATACTGAAAATAACCAAATATACCAAATTATAATGCAGATATCCTTAGTTTGTGTTTTTATGTGTTTCAGGTACAAAAGGATTGAAACCAGGGCAAAAACGAGCAAAAACGAGCACGAGATTGGAATATCATCAAAAGCCGATGCCGGGAAAGGAATTTATGAGTTTGGACCGGGATATTGCTTAAATTATCAAAGTCAACCCTCAAGAATGTCAACTTGTCAAGATTGACCCTTGGAAGTAATTTTGCAAAAATGACAAATTTGGTCCTTAGAATTTCAAAAATGGCAGTTTTTGTCCCTTAACTTAAAAACCAATTCACTAAATCCAACTCTTAAATCCAAATATTAAACCCACACTTAATCCTAACCCAGCCCAAGCCCAAACAAGATAAAAACCCAAACCATTAAACCCGATCCAACCCACTCCCGTTTTTAGCTAAACCCAGCTTTGACCCTCAGTCAAACCCTTCTCCTTCCCCACTTGCCCGCCAAAACCATGTTCTCTGCAAAACCACCATCACCTCACCCCCCTCCTACTACACTCCACCTAACAGGCCAAAAGTATTTAATGTTTCTTCCCCAACACAAGTTACCAGACCAAGTGGGATTTTTCCACTATCTCCATTTTGGCGCCAAAATGGGTTTTAAAGGCTAAGATTGATTCACTCCAATCCAAGGGTTCAGAAGTGATCAGAGGTTGAAGACAAGATGTTCCCAGATATTTTTAGTATAAATAGGGTCGTTTGTAAGCTTATAAAACTATCTAGTTAATTATCAGTAGTCGTATTTTATTGTTCAATTAGTATAAATTGTAATTTTGAATTCTAAGTATTAAATTCCAGTCTTTTAAAGTTTAATTGTTCTGAATTTGGTAGTATTGTACTAGGTTTTCAATAAAAATAGAAATTCAAGAATTTTTGATGAACTCAAATAAGTACATTTTATTATCATCATTTATCCTATTTATTTGACTTGTTTTATTATATTATATATGAGAATCGATACATTAATGTTTACTTTAGTAATTCTCATGTAAAAACAAGCATTATGTGAAACTTGGCGATTTTGGACTAATTATGGAGCAAAACAAGCGAGATGTCAAAAGTCTACTGAAATCCAGAAGATGCGCCGTATCTCACTCAACCAATACGACGCAATATCATACTTAGATGAATTCGAAGACCATTGCCTGACTTTGAAGAATGCGCCGCATGCAATTCTGTCATGCCCGCATATGAAACTTTGGTCAAAGAAGAAGATCAAGCTCGTTCTACTCCAGATACGCCGCAATATACTTCTAACATACGGCGTATCACTATCAAGATTTCACCAGTTACAATCCAAGACAGCTAGAGTACATGCGCCGCATACAAAGATCAAGTTACGCCGCATCTGAAGACGGTGTACGAATATTCCAGAATATATTAATCTTGGACCCCACACGAAGTTAAGTCAATGCGCCGCCTCTATCAACTCAATGCGCCGCATCGATCCCTCAGACAGAAACTATAAATACCCCAAGGTCAGACGAATTTAAGGGACCTTTTATATAACCCTAGAGCCGAATCCAGACGACCAAGCAGCACACGACACACCTCAAATAAAGATACAAGAGCTGTAAGAAGGTCCTGCATGTATTCAATTCATTAAGTAGTTTTGTTTTATTGTTTTAATACGCTTTAATTCATCAGGATTGATGGGCTTGTGTCATGTGACTACGGAAGATCATGCACTCCCCTTAATATTGCTTTCCCATTAATTAAAGTTTATATGTTGATGTCTTTGGTGACTTTTATTAGTGCATTGATAACCTCTGTGTCTAGCTGAGTCTTGCTTGGGTCGCCATGCCCCTTCCTCGCCTATTTATTCTAGCGTCTCTAGAAAAGTAGGATAGACATAAGTAATCATTAAGGGTTTACTCACCGATAAGATTAGAGCCAACGAGAAAGGTTTAATTATATACACTTCATATAAAACTAGCAATAAAACATGTGACAAGCTATTTAATTATCAGGACAGGTCTTCTTATTGTCTCGAGTATCTATCTGTGTACGTGTGTGCTAATCGCTGATTCGTGCTCATTAGTTTAGTTTTCTATTTAATTATAACCAAACTGTGCCAGTCTCTCAGGCTGAACCCCCCTTGCGTTAGATTAGGTTGTATAACTAACTTAGGATAATAAAATAGTGATTAGAATAACTAGATAATACGTTCCACTCTTAGTGATCGACACTCTACTTACCATTATATTCATACTGACCGGGTACACTGCTCGTTAAGTGTGTGTGTTATTGATAAGTCGGCTAAATATAAATTTAAAACTTGAGTAGGCATTAATACTACTAAACCGCAACGACACATCACGCGCATCAAGTTTTTGGCGCCGCTGCCGGGGAGTGAATTGTTATTATCTGTTAATTTGATTAAGTATTTTAATTAGGTTTTTCTTTTTAGTTTATTTTTTAGATTCTAACCACTAACCCTGTTGTATATTAGATAGATTGCATTCATTGTATAATTTACATATTTACTGTTTTTGTGTGTTTTTGTTTTCTGTAATTTTTGTTTCTTTTTGTTTCTTTTTTTTTTCTTTTTTCTGTATTTTTCTACATTTTGCTGTCGTTGTATTGTGCTGATACAAATGATATGGCGGATCTGTTTTAACAGATACGAAGTATTGCGTTTAATTTTTATAAAATACAACGCGTTTAATAAATTCGAGTACGACGCATCTTTCCCCAAGATACGGCGTATTCTGTTTTTAATAAGAAATTTTTCTAAACCCTAACGCCATGCGACACATCTGTTTTAACAGATACGGCGTATTTTCTATTTAAATTAAAAGCAGTTTTTCGAATTATCAAACAGAAGCGACGCATCGATCTTTATCGATACGGCGCATCTACTAAATCAAAAATCTTGTATTTTGAAACGTAACGAAAATACGGCGCATTAGCTTTTGTTAATACGACGCATTTAATTTTAATAAATATAATCGATTTTTGATAATTTAAACTTGATACGGCGCATTCTAATTCATAAGCGGTGTATCTGTTTTCTGAATAAAAGTCTGATTAAATTTTAACGTAATAAGATACGGCGTATCCAACTTTCTGGATACGGCACATCGTCCGCAGATATCAGCCATTTTTATTCTTTATATTCGTTTCTAAATTCATTAATTTCTCTTCTAGCGAACAGATCCTACTGACGATTTTACCTATGATGACAGGTTTTGCTATGGAAGATATGTCAATGAACGAATATCTTGCTAAGGAACTTATGAAAGATAAGCACAATGAAAAGTCCCGCACCAAAAAGCCGTTAATTCTGGAAAGTGATGACGAGTGTGATAACTATGAAGTTAGCTTGAGCAAGTTCCCAGCATTAAGCATTACTAAAAGCTCAGAATTGGAAAAGGAACTCTTGCTTTCGGATTCATTCGAAAATTTCGATGCTATTACTTGCAACTTACCTACGATCGATGCTTTACTCAAATCCGTATCTCAAACCAACATGCCCTTCTACTCAGTGGAAGTTTATGAAGATGTCAACTTCAATGTACTCACGATTGATGCCGATTTATTTTCTTGGGAAACTCCTCTTGAAGCTACTTATATGGAATTCAAACGCTTATGCAATATTGAAGATGGGATATTCTCTTATGATTTACTAATGAGCTACACTGAAGATGAATTGTTACTCTTATGGCCTATCATTGAATCTAAAGGATTAACTTGGACGACTATCGAAGAAAAATATGGGAAATTCCAAATTGAATACATGAACTCAGCAAATGCAGTCAACAAATCGAGCAACAAAAGCTATGGTAGAGGAAATATCCAACCTATACAAACTTCTTATATGCCTTATTCCGAACAGTATTGGGGATTAGATAAAAGCAATCTGGATGATGAAAGAATTTATGCTGAATCGGAGATACTGTTTCATAAAAAGTTGGTAAGGTTGATGGATATCTCTTTAGAAGAATGGCTTGAACTTAAATACGGTGATCCCAAATTTGCTCCTACTAATGAAGCCAAACGGATTGTGACCTCATGGTTGACACGAAGTTTTAAAGAACAATTTAATGAGTTCATGGAGATAAGGAGGAAAATGATTGGTAATACTAGCTTTGACGTTAACTACGATCCTAACAATGTTGATTTTTCAGATTGGTTAGCTAGTAAGTTCAATAACCATAAGATCATGGACCGAGCTACTAAAGATGTGTTATGGGTATATTGGATGAGAGGGGAAGATGAGGAAGTAGAAAGCAACAATGGATCATCACATGACGATTCAACGATCGAGGAAGGCATTGAAGAATTTTTCAACATAGACATTGATGTATTCAATTATGAGACACCCTTGTGCAAAAAATTCAAAGAATTTAATTACCTTCTTCAAATCAACGCTGATGTGCTAACTGGAGATCTACCAGGATTCAAAACTTATGATGAGTTCAAAAACACCTGGTACTACGAATGGAATGACCAGATACTATGGGTCTGGGATAAACCATGGGAATTTGGGCATATTAATCACACTTGTAAACCTTTCCATTTCAAGGATGGAAGTAGTAAATGGCCAATGTGATTGGAAGAATGATGGAACCTGCAATGGGCGAAGTATAATTGGAATGAAACGAGTTGGAAACGATGTATACTTTGAAGACTATGATTGGTATGAAAAAGTTGAAGACTCCCCACGTAGAGCAGAGGCTTTGCAAGAAAAAGGTAGAATCAAATACTTAAAAGAACTAAAGGGAGCATCGAATACTACTTTCTGGGAATTGGAGCATAGAAAATGTGATGGTTACACAAGGCTTAATCGACGCTTACAATGGGAATTGAAAAGAAAGTGGGACGAGACTCAAGATTATTATCAATCCATTAACTTGGTTAATTATTATCCCTATGATAATAACGATGAGTCATGAGGAAAATTAATTGAAGAACTTGATGACTATTTGAATAAGGATCCTTATTTCAAGTTTGTTGATAAAGACGAAGAAGAATTCATCGAGAGAAAATGTCGACTACTTGGGATCACTTATAATAACCCACCCATGATAATTTCTGAAAAATTTGAAGTCATCAAATACTCTTTGGGACCATATGAGGAATATGTTGCGACGAAGACCAAAGAATATATTAGATTAAGTCGAACGGAAGAAAATGTTGCGGAGCTATACGGTAACATCTTTCGGATGAAAGAAGAAGGATGGCACGTAACAAGAACAAAATAAGGAGCTGAACGTGAGTCTAACTTGAAGACTCTGGAATAAAGACAAGTGCTGACCGGGAGACAACCCGAAGGAAAAATTTTTACTTTTCTGTTCTGTGTCGAGTCTGTCAGACCTGCAGAAGATGCGGCGCATCTCCATCATAAGATGCGACGCATCACCTGCACTGGTCATATCTTATTTCATTTTCTGCATTTTTATTTTTGACTTTAAAACTTTCTGTCAGTTTATTTAATGCGGCGCATCCCTGGTTAAGGATGCGACGCATCTTTTATTCTGATTCGTATTTATTCCAGGCTCGATACGGCGTATCTTCTTCCATAAGATACGGCGTATCGACTGACCTGATGATTTACAGTTTAATTTTTTAGGTTTTATTTTTACTAACTACTAATGTATTATTGATGAAGCGAAAAGTGAACCGCTTTTAAAGGGTCATTTAAGCCCTAAATCGTATTTATTTGATCAAATATTGCCCTAAATCGTTCCTTTTGTCATTTTAGGTACTTTTGAGGAGAAATCTGGAAAAGGAGGCATTTTGGACGTTTTTGGAGCATAAAAGTGAAGAAAACGACAAAGTCTCAAAAATCGGCTAAAAGTTACCTTTGACGGCGTCAGATTTTACTCTGGACGGCGTCATGGCTTGGCAAGAAAAGGTGGATGTGAAATTTACTCATGATAAGCCAGTGAAAATTGCATGTGAATTCTGACGGCGTCACGCTTTAACCTGATCAAGGGCGTCACGGCTTAATTCAAAGAGGGACGGCGTCACGTTCAAGGTCTGACGGCGTCAAGCCTTGATAAGCCAGAACGGATTTTGGAGAGCTAAAGAGGGACGGCGTCAAGAAGGTCACCCGAGAACCCTAAAAGCGGCGAGGTGACGGCGTCACACTCCATAACGTGACGCCGTCAGATCCAAAAATCCATATATAGTTTTGCAATTCTTTGTCATTAGTGTGGAACTTAGTGTGGAATTTTTGGGAGAAAACCCTAAGACGATTTTAGCATCTTTTTCAAGGCTTTTTGCCTTGAGATCTTCCATGTTACATTGAAGATAAGTTATCAATTAATCATTCAATATGTCTATGTGTTGTTTGATTCTATCTTGTTCTTGTCTTTTGATTAATATGTTAGGCTAGATTTATCTTGTGTTTGCTTAGATCTAATGAAACCTAGCTATTGATTATTGGTTATTAGTGTGTTATTAGTTGTATTGGATGATTGTTTATCTATGTTAGGCTTAAGAAAACTTGCTAACTTCCTATTCGGTAACTTGCTTGAACGTCTTAAGAAACATGAACCAAATGCGTACTAAAGGTTTTTATGGTTGTATTTAATGCACAAGCGAATTCTAGTGATCCCATGTTAGGAGCTTCCTAGCCGGCTCGACATAGGAGTGAAGTAGGAGCTTGTAGAGTTGGGGAAGTACGTACGCCACCCCACGATTGGTATTAAGGAATACACCCGTCATCCACGCGACTAATACACACTAATCAACCGGTAAAAGATAGTTAGGGAGTAAGGAAATCTAAGTAAACACATTTCTCTACACTTAAGTTTTCACCAACTTTTTATTTTCAGTTATTTATTTTATTTGCATTCGTAGTAATTTGGGTTAGTTGACTAGCAACTAATTCCGCCCACTCCTTCAAACCCGAGATTTTACTTGCTTTCATAAAAATATAAAAACATAAAAAAGAATCTTCCTCAACCCTTAGACCTATTAGAGTAGTCTTTCATACCTAACGAACACTATTCCCTGTGAAGAACGATCAATCCCCCGTACTTACCACTACACTATACTACATCGGTCAGGTACACTGCCTGGTGGGGTTGTAAGCATCTTGAGATCCCTCGAGAGGTAAAACCTGTTGTAAGGTTGCAAAACCACGCATCAATTATGCAAGTTTGAACCTTCTTAACTCAGGTGTGTTAAAGTCTAAATGGTATTATAGATTCCTGCATTTTTGTGGATACATCATTTATGAAGCTTAAACGTTCTCATCCACAAGAAAGTTGATTTTTGCTCTTATACGAATAATGGAGGATCATACCGAGCAAATCTCAGGGGAGTTTTTCTGTTCTAATTCTTTTATTTTCTAGTTTTTAACCTTTGACACAAACAACGAGGACGTTGTTTAACTTAAGTGGGGGGATGGAGAATTAGAACACTTACTTGTCCTAAACTTTTTCAAAATATGCTTAAAATGCGCTTAATATATCAAAATTTAAAAGTTTTTTTAGCATGTTTTTGTTTAAAGTCTAAATTACATAACCGCACACATAACTCTATTCTTTCAAAAATATTAAAACTTTAGTGTGCCGGTGACTTGTAAACTTTAGAACTTGGCTTGTATACTATTCGAGACCACCATAATGAGTATTATCTATATAATTGGAGTGACTTTCTAAATTGGTAAATTTTTAGGATTACACCCAAATAGCCTTTATATGTTATGTGATATTAACTAACTACACTGGTTAGTTAACCCACGTATAAACCCTTTGTTTACTCTCACTTTTAGAGTAAGATACCCCTAGAAAAACCCTCAGAGCCATTCCTTTCGTTTCTTACACCTTTGTTATAATGTTTCGATACACCCTTACACCTTAGCCTACCATGTAGATTAAAATCCGTGGTTAATTGCTTTAGGCAAAGTGTGTTTTCTTACATTACCTGTGTTCGCGTGCGTAATTCATTATCTTTGGTTAGGTCGGGAAATTGCACAATGCAATTGGTATGAAAGTAAATATTGTATAACTTTTAGTTTATTTTTTGTGTGTTTGCTACTTCCACTATTACAGTTATTTCTGAAAGTATGAAGAGTATGGAAAAATTATCCGGAAAAATAGTGATAGAAAAGTTGTGAAATTTTACACATATATGTTGATTTCAAAAAAAAAAAAAAAAAAAAAAAAAAAAAAAAAAAAAAAAAAAAAAAAAGGAAAAGTTGGAAGTTTGTTTTAACCAACTTATGCAAAGTTTTGTATTAAGTGGGAGATATCACCAATATTTGTATATTATATTTATGGATTGAATGGGAGTTGGCCGTTATGGGAACGCCAACTAAGGTTATTCTTTGATTGAGATTTTGTTGAGTATAATTCGTGTCTACCTAAAGCGTGTGTTTCAAGTGTTAAAGCGTGAGTTATTCAATGATATGAGTCTTATTCATGGGATGGTTGGGAAAGTGATTAACCACACTTAGGATTTTAATTTATCTGTTTTGTTTATTTTTCATTTTACACCAATTTGTATCCCAAATATTATCCATACCCTATATCATTCTTCATCCAAACCTTTGATTTATTGAGATTAGGGATTTGAGCAATCTTAAGTATCGTAGTCGTGGATTCGGCTATGTATTTATGATTTTGTCGCCCTTTTTGATATAATATTATTGGTGAAAATTTTGTCGCCTTTTCTGGAATATGAGATCGATAGAGATTAAAAAGGATGATCAACCCTTAACCAACAAACCCTTTTTACCGCTTTAGACTTGTTATTCCTTGGCTTTAGTGGGGGAGATGCGTATACTTGCCAAGCCTATGATAGAATATTCGTCACGACTAAGCAACTAAACGATTTAGAATTGTTTTACATTAAAAATTATTTTGGTTTCTACTTCGTTAAGTGTTTGGTTGTGTGATTATGACAAAACGAATACGTGCTTAAATATAAAAATAAATCCTAATATCTTTTAGGATACATTTTCATATGATTAATTCTAAGGTTTACTTGGGGACAAGTAAAGTTCAAGTGGGGGGATATTTGATGAACTCAAATAAGTACATTTTATTATCATCATTTATCCTATTTATTTGACTTGTTTTATTATATTATATATGAGAATCGATACATTAATGTTTACTTTAGTAATTCTCATGTAAAAACAAGCATTATGTGAAACTTGGCGATTTTGGACTAATTATGGAGCAAAACAAGCGAGATGTCAAAAGTCTACTGAAATCCAGAAGATGCGCCGTATCTCACTCAACAGATACGACGCAATATCATACTTAGATGAATTCGAAAACCATTGCCTGACTTTGAAGAATGCGCCGCATGCAATTCTGTCATGCGCCGCATATGAAACTTTGGTCAAAGAAGAAGATCAAGCTCGTTCTACTCCAGATACGCCGCAATATACTTCAACATATGGCGTATCACTATCAAGATTTTACCAGTTACAATCCAAGACAGCTAGAGTACATGCGCCGCATACAAAGATCAAGTTACGCCGCATCTGAAGACGGTGTATGAATATTCTAGAATATATTAATCTTGGACCCCACGCGAAGTTAAGTCAATGCGCCGCCTCTATCAACTCAATGCGCCGCATCGATCCCTCAGACAGAAACTATAAATACCCCAAGGTCAAACGAATTTAAGGGACCTTTTATATAACCCTAGAGCCGAATCCAGACGACCAAGCAGCACAAGACACACCTCAAATAAAGATACAAGAGCTGTAAGAAGGTCCTGCATGTATTCAATTCATTAAGTAGTTTTGTTTTATTGTTTTAGTACGCTTTAATTCATCAGGATTGATGGGCTTGTGTCATGTGACTACGGAAGATCATGCACTCCCCTTAATATTGCTTTCCCATTAATTAAAGTTTATATGTTGATGTCTTTGGTGACTTTTATTAGTGCATTGATAACCTCTGTGTCTAGCTGAGTCTTGCTTGGGTCGCCATGCCCCTTCCTCGCCTATTTATTCTAGCGTTTCTAGAAAAGTAGGATAGAAATAAGTAATCATTAAGGGTTTACTCGCCGATAAGATTAGAGCCAACGAGAAAGGTTTAATTATATACACTTCATATAAAACTAGCAATAAAACAAATGACAAGCTATTTAATTATCAGGACAGGTCTTCTTATTGTCTCGAGTATCTATCTGTGTACGTGTGTGCTAATCGCTGATTCGTGCTCATTAGTTTAGTTTTCTATTTAATTATAACCGAACTGTGCCAGTCTCTCAGGCTGAACCCCCCTTGCGTTAGATTAGGTTGTATAACTAACTTAGGATATTAATATACTGATTAGAATAACTAGATAATACGTTCCACTCTTAGTGATCGACATTCTACTTACCATTATATTCATACTGACCGGGTACACTGCTCGTTAAGTGTGTGTGTTATTGATAAGTTGGCTGAATATAAATTTAAAACTTGAGTAGGCATTAATATTGCTAAACCGCAACGACACATCACGCGCATCAATTTTGTTTATCCGAATTAAGCTATTCAGTTGTTAAGAATCACTCACAAGTCTCAACACCCTTGCTATAAGCTTATACAAGCTTATCATAGCTTGTTGTAAGCTTATATTAGTTACAAACAGTTCTAATTGTGAAAATTCCAAAAAAGTCAAGAAAAGTCAACATAAGCTAAAAAATTAAGCTGTTGGACAAGATAAGCTGGAGCATGGTGAAATATGGAAGCCCATGGGTTAGAGCTTATTGGAAAGCATTAGGTTGATGTGGTACTTGGTATTCAGTTCTTGTTTTTGAGCAAAAGCAATTTGTAAGCATAATTCCAAATTCCATTCTACTGTACAACTGCTGATTTGTGTGCTTATATGTGTTCCTCTTTGCTTAATTGTTCTCTGAGTGTTCATCTAAATAATCTTGTTAGGTCTTTATAGCTCAATTCTATTTTTACTTAAGAACCTTAAAAAAGGCCATAATAGTCAAAAGAAGATACAACTTATTGTAGTGCTTATTTCCTGTTAAAAAGTTGCTCTTTATAGTTTAACTAAGTTAGTGAATCAGTTATATTCAGAAATCGAAGCTTAAAAGTGGTTTTTACTTTTGAAAATCAAAAACAGTCCCACAATAAGGACTGTTTGGCTCATTGGGTCAAATGGGTCATTATGGTTTGTCACTGTTCATCTGCCATTACCCAAACTTTAATCTTGCTTAGAATAACCAGTTTCTGCTGTTTTTAAGAGCTTTTAAGCTTATTTGATAGATTTTAAAGTTTTTAGTGGATTGTGGAAATTTTGGAACTTAGACTGCTCATATAAGCTTCTCACAAGCTTGAGCTTGTTTGGTCTCCATTTCTGTTAAACTTGGGTTCTTTTTAGTGGTTAAAGTGCTTACAAAAGAGTTGAAGCAATTTCATTTGGAATTGAGGTGTTTTGAACCATTTTGCAGGTCTGCACTAAAAGAAAACATAACTGTAGTCTGCATGAATTTTCTAGATCCCATCAAATGCTGATTTGTTATGTTTAATGCTTAGATTTTTGGTTTCTCAGTAGTTTGCTAGGTCAACTTTAAGCATTATCAGTCTTTGTGGAATTTAGTTGTCACCTAAGTGCTTAAAAATAAGCCCAAAGTTGCCTAGAATTTACTGATATGCCCTGTGCATAGCAGTCCTCTAATTGCTTATTTGCTTTGATCAAGTGCTTATTGGCCTGTTCTTGTGGCTTATTCAGTTATCATTTTAGCTTATTATACTTGTCTCAGCTTATTTCAGTTTGCTTCAGCTTATTTAAATAGCTTATCAGCCTTTTGGTCCAAGTTTAGTTCATTTTCTTTCTTAAAGTCCACTGATCAGATAAGCAGGGCTTATTCCTGAGCTTATTGAAGTTTTCAAAAATAGTTCTAGTTTTAAGAATGGCTTATTATCCAGTGCTTAATTAGTTTTAAAAAAAAAAAAAAAATAGTTAGCAAAAAGACCAAAACCAGGTTCGAACCCTGGTCTCCTGACTCACAAAGCTACACACTTACCATCTGCCCTAGGGACTTTCCTGGTTAACCTTTGCAAAGCTTTATAGTTAAACTAAGTTTTTTCCTTTAGCATATTTTCTCAGTTTGCTTATTAACTGCTTATTCAGAAAAGCAGTTAGCCCATTTTTATTTTTCATAGATTCTGATATTCATTAAGTAGTTTCTTGGAATTTTTCAGATTTTTCCATTTTAATTTAGTATTTTTAATTAATTTTTCTTTTAAATTCAGTTTTTAATTCATAATAAAAAATATAAAAATCAGAAAAATATAAATCTTTTTTCTAAAATTTTCTTTTGTCATATAGATCCTAGAAAAAATAGATTTGGACCCGTAGAGTTTAAATTTCTAAAATTTGACGGTTTATGCTCGGGTTTTCCCCGTTTAAACACGTTTTGAGATTTTTCTTTACGTATTTGGTCTTAAGTGTTTTAAATTTGCCTTAGTTAATTAAGCTGTTGTTTAGATTATATTTCATATTTTAGTTTATAAAATCCAAATATCTCTTTTATATCTATTCACTACACGATTCACAATCCCGATCTCACAAATTCCATTCATCCTTCATCGGGGATAACGACTCGGGTTTACATATTTCCTTTGTAAATCTTGGAGAAATATAAGTGTTGATTTTAACGAATCAGAATGCCTAAAAGCAAAAATGGGTTCGCAAAGAGAACAGATAGGACATTATGTTACAAGGACAGAAGTTGGGTCCCACTTTATGGAGGTATACGAGACCTCATCAGGCAAGAAACCCATAAATATAAATACTCCATCCATCCAGGAGCCGACAAGATGTATCTTGATCTAAAGAAGCTATATTGGTGGCCTAATATGAAAGCTGACATTGCAACTCATGTCAGTAAATGTCTGACATGTTCAAAGGTCAAAGCTGAACATCAAAGACTGTCAGGTTTACTCGTACAGCCTGAAATCCCTGAGTGGAAGTGGGAGCGTATAACGATGGACTTCGTCACCAAACTGCCAAGAACATCAAGCGGTTATGACACCATCTCGGTAATCGTTGATCGTCTTACCAAATCCGCCCACTTCCTACCGATCAAAGAAAACGATAGCATGGACAAACTTGCGCGACTATGTGTGAAGGAGATAGTTGCTCGACATGGAGTCCCACTTTCTATCATCTCTGACAGAGACAGTCGTTTTACGTCAAATTTTTGGAGATCGCTACAAGATGCCTTAGGTACTGACCTTGATATGAGCACCGCATATCATCCTCAGACAGATGGTCAGAGCAAAAGAACCATCCAAACTTTAGAAGATATGCTGAGAGCATGTGTGATAGACTTTGGAAACGGCTGGGATAGACATCTGCCGTTGGCCGAATTTTCTTACAATAATAGTTATCACACCAGCATCAAAGCTGCACCCTATGAGGCACTGTATGGCAGAAAGTGCAGATCGCCAATATGTTGGGCTGAAGTCGAAGAAAGTCAGCTCACTGGTCCTGAATTAGTACAAGAGACTACGGAAAAGATTGTACAGATCAAGAGCCGGATGCAGGCGGCTCGAGACCGTCAGAAAAGCTATGCTGACAAGAGACGAAAACCACTTGAATTCCAAGTTGGAGATCGTGTAATGTTGAAAGTATCGCCATGGAAAGGCGTGATCCGTTTTGGAAAGCGTGGGAAGCTAAACCCCCGATATATAGGACCTTTCAAAATTCTCACAAGAATTGGACCGGTAGCTTATCGACTCGAGTTACCACAAGAACTCAGCTCCGTACACAATGTGTTTCACGTGAGCAATCTAAAGAAATGTCTCTCTGATGAGACACTTGCCATTCCTCTGGAAGAAATCCAGGTTGACGAAAGATTAAATTTCGTTGAGGAACCTGTTAAAATAATGGATCAAGAAATCAAACGGCTAAAGCAAATCCGTATCCCTATTGTTAAAGTTCGTTGGAACTCCCAAAGAGGTCCCGAATACACGTGGGAATGGGAGGACGAGATCAAGCATAAATACCCGCATCTTTTCTCAAACCTATCGGGTAACCCTAAGTGAAAACCGAGGACGGTTTTCTTCCTAAGACGGGGAGGATGTGACAAACAGTAATTTTCTCACTAGTATTTAAATAATAACTGTCAATTTATTGTGACTAAACTAATAAACTAGGTATTTACATGATTACATAACTATCACGGGAAAATAAACCCGCACAATGTGTCACAAAGTAACCCACCAAAACTAGTAAATCTCACCAAGAACAGTGAATTTTTCTCATTCTCACATTTACAAACTATAATGTAGTAAAAATGAGAGGTTATCTCACTTTTACTCAAAAATGGAACCACACGCGTACCGACATCACATCAATAACAAGTTAAAACCCATAATTTATTTTGAGTCAACAAACTCTAAATTCATATAACTTTTATAAAAACGTTTCTAAAAATTCATTTTTCCATAATCATGTCAGTTCCGGGAAAACCCGAATTCAACTCAGCTAAGCGGAAGTCGAGGTATAATTTAACCACCCCTCAAATAAAATCAATTCAGTATAATACATAATTTATTCCTCCACTCACACATTCCCCCACCCCCTTTATCGTTTTCTTCTTCTTGTCCGCCGCTCCTCAAACCCAGAAAGAAATCCAGTGACCCATCTCCATCTTCCTTGGCTGTATATCCCTTCTCATCGATCTAGGTGCTAGCAGTCATTCTTAAGGGATCGGTTCCCCAAAGTCAAACCATAGGAAACCGTATATGACGAAGAAATTATACCCGAATGGAAGTTTTCCATACCCCAAATCTGAAAGTAAAGATAGAGCTACTCCCAAGTTCTTCCTTTTTAAGCTGCTATCCCAGGCACAATCGACCACACCACCGCTCACAACCACTCAAAAATTCCGAGAAGACAAGGGTGTTCGAAGGAAAACAAGTGACTTGAGGTGGTTTTGGCTGGGGTTCGATTGGGATAGCTAAGGTTTCGGATTGGGATTTGTTCAAGCTCTTCCGTGTTCAAAAGCCTCTCATTCGGTTCATCATAAGGGTATAACCACCTTGTATTCAACTCCTTTATATTCATTTCTTGTCATTCAGAATACTTTTAATAGATTTTTGTTAGTTGTTAGATCGAATGGTGATTTATTAAAGTTTTTTGAATTCATGTTTGTATCCGATTCTTCTTCTTGTTGTTGTTGTCCTTGTGACATAGAAAGCTAGGAATTGTCAATAGGCTAGAGTATCGTTGGTCCTTATGGTGGTCGAATCCGTGTTTTGGGTCGTATGACTCAAAAGATCCTTAGGATTGATGTGTTAGATTGAATCAAAAGAATGATTTGTTGGGATTTATTGCTAAAACCTTTTCGAATGACCCACAACTTAGGCCTAGAAACCCTTGTCTCGGTCAAGAGGAACCTTGGCCACTTGCAATTCGAGTGGAAACCACCCTCGTAAGGGTGTCTTGAAGCTATCTAGACCCTGTAGATACGCCCTATAAGGGTGAGATAAGGGTTGTACGTATGGTTCATTTCAGTCTCACCCCACAGCCACCCAAATAGGGTGTGTGGTGGTTATCATTGGCTGATGAAAACCACCCCAACAGGGGAGGATTTGGTCGGATCATTTGCCAATCAAACCCACCCCAGGCAGCCACCATGGTGGGTGAGCTAGCCATAGGTTAGACCTCAAACGGACAAAGGAATTAGCCTCTCAACTCTCTCGTTTGTGACGTAAGTTATAGTCCAAAGTGAGTGGGAAGAGTTGATCGATATATCTTTAGTTGGAACCTAGGAACTACCTTGGTTTAACTCAAGGTCGAAACCCAAATGAGGTGAAACCTTACCCATTCGACTTGAACCCACAATGGGTGTCAAATACGAACCTCCACAAAAGCACCAATAGACTGTCTTTGGTTGCCTAGCATTCGGCCAAAACACAAAAGTGTGTTAAGTGTTTTCCCCTTGTCCTAAGGTTAACCCTCACACCCATATTCGGTTATTCATAGTCGGATATGAGGATGGTTGTGCCAAATCACAAGCCTCGCAAACATTTGAGACCCTCATGATGAGGAATCGAGTGGTACTCGACCTCGAGGTGGTGAATAATTTGGTGTTAAAAGTTCTCAAGTGTCGAATGGATACATTCGAAATTCTAGTAACCACACAACAACTTCTGAGCTTGTGGTTGCATTCGTATAACACCAGAGAAATCCAATCCAATTGAAAGCTCAACCCAAAAATTTGCACCTTAAAGTCCAGTCCATACGGGTGTTCTAGCTGCGGCTAACCTGAGCCCACCAGGCCCAATGCGGCTTTCGGTGGTATTCTTAGTCCAGCCCAATACCAAGACCCCCTCCTTTGACTCAGTTGGGCTACAGCCCAACAAGAGTTGATCGTATAAAAATTTTGATGAGTGTATAGGTATGTGTATTAGCCGCGAATCAAACTATTACAGCCGAGTACACAAGAAAATTCTATATCGAATGCTATTGTATTAAATTTGTGTTGACATGATTTTAAAATCCATCTACCATATAATTAGACCTCAAATTGTAAATTGTTACCAATCGTTGTCACACACTTATATACATTTGCAGAACATTACATTTCGACATAAAAGATGTGAACCTATATATAAATACACGTCGCCAAGATATAAAACTCGTTATACTAATGACCAATAAATTTCTATTGGATATAAAATAAAACACATATAAATAGATACACGTTTTGTCATTTATAAACATTGTTTTGAAATTAAACCAATAAATATCCATGTCGTTAACAAGAATTAGAAAATATAATTTTAACAAAACCTTATCGAATGTTTTCTAAACATATAATAGTGAAACCAATTTACAAACAGGAGTCGTAACTAATCCTTATTAATTTGGTGAACTTAATTGACTTTATTTAAACTAGGTAAACAAAACCTTTAATATACAAACGTTATACATTATTTTCTCAAATCACTAAACAATTAAATACTAAACGTCACTTACACGTAATCATATTACATTTCAAAAATCTATATAACTAATTATATATTTTAACAACTGAACTACACATCCTTGATATTCCATATCTCGATAACATCTATTCTTACTCACGATTCATCCATTCCATCATTTTCCAAATTCCGTCACTCAAAATCCTATAAGACTCCCATAACTTCATTACCGTATGGTATGTGCTAAAACACATACCTTTTCTCGACCAAAACCGGACCAAAATAACCAAAAACCCGACCAAATTGCCAAAAGATATTGTGTTTTTGTGTTTTTGTATGTGCAGGGACGGATATCGAGAAAACCGACAAAAGACACGAGAAAATCGGGAAAACGAGCACGGGATACGGAAAAGGCTGCCGGAGCCGGGGAAGAAAATATGGTCAAATAGTCAACCCAGGGTCCTCAAATTATCAGAAGTTGTCAAGATCAGCCCTTGAAGTTAGTTTTGAAGAATGGCAGCAATGGTCCCTAGAAATCCAGAAATTACATGAATGGTCCCTAAAACTTAAAACCCTTTAATCCCTTCTACTACTCTAACCAGATTAAAACCAACCCACTTCTTAAATCACAAACACCAGCCTACACCACCTTGGTTTTAAACCTAGCCAAGTCCACTTCACAATACCCACAACCCGGTTTTACATACCCGGAAACACATCCCATAACCCGACCCGCACTTAATTATAAAACTCGGTCAAAAATAAAAAAACCCAGTCAACACACAACACACGCGCGCTATTTTTTTAACTTTCCCCAAAAATTACTGTTACACGAACCCTAGAATCACTGCACCCAAATTACCTCATCCCATCACAATTACCCAATGATTGGATAATCTAGAAGGTCCTGACAGCTGCCAGGGATACGTGGGACTCGCTTATTGGAGGTGCCACCTCATTATTTTGATCCTACGGTGGAGATTGAAGTTTGGAGAGCAAGGGAAGGATCAAGGGACTGGATTGCGTGAAGGGAGACCCCAAAAGGTTCTGCTGAGGTGTATAAATACCCTCCTCACTCACGTGTGGGAGTCAGCTAGATTTTAGTGATAGTCAGTAGGTTAGCTTATTAGGGTAGGATTAATGTAGTAGGCAGCTTATTATTTCAGCTTTTGTAATTTCTCTTTCAGTTTTCATAGTTGTACTTTCATTTTCAGTTTTTAATTCAAGTCAACTTTGGTCAAAGGTATTGTTCAAATTGCTTATTGTTCTTATTTTAGAGCTTATTCTGTTAATTAGTGCTTATTTAATTTTGAAATTAAGTTCTGAATTTGCTTTGCTAATTGTTCTCATTTGAGCCTGATTTTCATACTAAAAAGTCAAACAGTCAACATATAGTCAACTGCTTATTCTGTACTTATTTTTTAGCTGAATTTTATTCAAATTAGCTTAAATCACTTAGATACACTTCTGTCATTAGGTGTTGAAGCTTAAACTGGTGCCTTCCTTTGTTAAAAATCCACAACAGTCTTCTAAAGGGCTGTTTGGAATTGAGTTGACTTATGGGTCAAAATGGGTAGGTTTTGGTATTTACTATTCATTTGCAGATTTCTGAATTTTGATTTGGCTTATCATAGGTTAAATAAGTAGATTGTAGTAGCACTTGAGTTACTTTGATTTATTAAGGGGTTTTTAGTTCATGAGTAGAATTGTGAGATCCAACTGATTCAAATAAGCTCAGTAATAGCTGAGCTTATTTGGTCAGTAATTTTTGCCTTTTCTGAGTGCCTAGGTCTAGTTTACAAAGGGTTTAGAGGCTGTACTAGAAAAACCAGATCCATAGTTTCATCAACAGTCTGCAAGACTGCACAGTCTCTGCCCCAAACCTTAGCTGATCTCAGCTTATTCTGGGCTTAACCAGATAAGCTGAGATTCTGATTTTTGGAATTTAGTTAGTTCATATATAGGCTGCATGTTTAATATCTGGGATCCTAGTTATTAGCTTATTTAGATTGCTTAATTTAGGTCTGAAATTCTGTTCCTTACCCTGCTAATCTGCTGCATCAGCTTTTGTTTTTTTTTTTTTTTTTTTGGCACCTGATCTAGTGAGCAAATAAGCTAGCATTTGGTGAGAACATTTGGGCATATTTGGCAATTAAGTAGTTTGAAGTATGAGCTTTTAGCATATGCATCTGGATTTCAATAATCAGCTTATTTATGGCTTCTAGAGTAGCTACAATAGGGTTGTTCACCCCATTTGTTTTCTGCCCTATGCTTAAATCTGCTCAGCTTAATTTTTGCTTATTCATTGTGCTTATTTCATCATTTTCAGTTGTTTTAAGTTTCCAGTAGTATAATGCATCAGTCCTGAGCTTTTGATAAATTTTAGTCAGCTTTTGCTTATTTTTGGCTTATTTCATAGTGCTTATTTACACTGTTCTGCTTATTAGGGTTTAATCAGTTTCTGAATTTATTTTTCTTAGATTAGAAATTTAATTTTAGAATTACTCAGAATTTTCCAGATTTTTCCAAGCTGTTTTAATATTTTCAAATCATTTAAATAGTTTAAATTAGTTTTCAATTCATAAAAAATTATTAAAAAGTCAAAAAAATATTTTTCTTTTTTTTCAAAATTTTATTTTTATATTTAGGATTTAAGAAAAATTATTTTGCATTTTTAGGACTTAAATTCTAGAAAATCACTTTTTAAATACGTTTTTATAATTCGTCGCGTAACGTTTTTAAATCCGGTTTTCGTTTTTAAGTTCACATGCTTAGATTACTTGTACCCGTAGCTTAATTAGTAGTTTTCATTTATTATTTCATTGTTCGTAGTGTAGAAAACCAAAATCATTCACTTTTAATCACTCATTCACTACACGAATCACGTCCGGGAACACAAATTCCATTCGATCTTCATCGGGACAAACGACTCGGGTTTTGCATATTTCTTGTGCAATTCCTTGGACTATAATTGACACATCACCGTACATTTAAGCATTTCGTAGAGCGATACCTACAGTCACTTAGGAATCTATTCATAACCTCATTTGCTGTCATACAAGCGACAACAACATAAACACTTTAAAAACATTTGAATTAAATTCTGTAAAGTCTTAATTTAGTACTTTAAACTAAAACATGACTTATTAATCTAGGTTGCGTGTTGGTGCCGTACATTTCCTAAATTCACAGCATTCACTGTTCAGACTATTAAATGTGAGTTTATAGCCCCACTTTACTTATACTTATTTTCACAAATATGGGGTGAGAAACATGCAAATTATTTTATGGACCACAATACTATTAAATTTTCTTAAAACAATTGCGTAGTTAGCCTAAGCCCTAGAACCCACTATCATGCCCATTTTCATGAGCCGTTAGTTCCCTTTGGGAAGCGCGATTGCTTAAGATAGATCTATTGGGGTGACTCCCCCGTTCGGTTGGCCAGACGGGACAATGCGAGCGTATAGCAAGTCGGACTACAAGTGTAGTGGGTTAAACACTCGCTAAGAGCCCCTTGACTATTATTTATGTGCTATAGATTAGCGCACTAAACTGTCGAGCTTCGGTTGCATGAACTTAGAGCTAGCGCGATAGACTATTTTGTATGACATTATATGCGTTGTAATGATCGTACACAAAACTATTGGTCCAAATTTATTATTTACTGCTTTGATTTAAACCTATGAACTCACCAGCTTTTTGCTGACTTTTAGCATGTTTTTCTCAGGTGTGTAATTTGATTGTTTATGGCAAGGATTTGGCAAGGCAAGGGTCATAGCCCTTTTTCAGAAGAATTGGCAGACATAATTAAGACTTGTTTTTATGTGGGACCACTGAAACTAATGGGTCTATTTTTCTAAACAATGAATTATCTTTTGTAAACTCTAAATGTTGATTTATTTAAAACGGAGTATGTATTCCGTTCCTTGTTTACCTTGTGTTGTGATTTCCAATCCGCTAGTAGCACCCTCAAAGTTCTGAATGCTTCCGCGACTGTTAAATTTTGGGGGTGTTACACACAGCAACAACCAAACATGTTACAGTAAAATCATCAATTCTTGTTGACTTAAGCTTCAGAATATCATCATTTCAAAAGTTATCTGGAAATTAATACGTAGTATAGTTTTCAACATAGTCATTATTTTTTCTGAAAAATGTCACGCCTTGGTGGCTCACAGACACTGCAAATTAAAAGATTGCACGTACCTGCATCTCTGTTAGCTCTGGATATGAAATCCAAGCCTGAAATCATACAACCAAAATTATCACCTATCAGGTTCATCTACTACTTTGTCTTTGGGATAATAATTAATGGAAATATTATACATGTAAAATGGCATACCTGAAACCATGGAAACCAATCATTGGAGAGTCTAGAAGGCGGTTCGTGACTACTCATAAGTTTCCAAAAATTTACAAGCGCTCAAGTCAAGTCCTTAACCGAATCCCACCAATTCTTATCCTTTGACCCCCTGCATGGTTTTGCTTTGAACTAAACGGAAGTGACACCCTGTTACGCTTCTGCTCATACGGATCAAATTCAGGCGAGTCCGGTTGCAACTGTTGGAGGGGTATGCAAACGCTTACGCTGCTGCAAGGAGTGCTTCTGTTGAAACTGCTGCTAATTTTGCTGCTGCAACCCTTACAAAATACAACCCGCTTGACCAGTCCGTTCTTACCTAAAGATGTACACATAGATAAAGTTTAAATTAATCTAGAAGGCTTCATGTACTTTTGAGGTACTAACGTGTTTATTTTTAAGTGCCAAAGAAATAGTTCTATTCAAACACTCTACATCCGATAAGCAAGCAGAAAAACACTTAAATAAGCATTACCAAACACCCTCTTAACCAGCTTTTTAGAATTTGACCCGTTTTAGCCCTCTTAACGCCCTACTTGCCTGCATATACAAATCAATAAATATAAAAAATACTGGTAATCTAGATTATATTAGGATAACAGATATTTTAAGATACATCTCGATACATTATTGACATACCAAATAGACGAACTTAAAAAGTAACTTTTTTCATAGAGGTGGCATTTTCGACCCATTTATGTCGTTTAAGGCGAATTGGGTTGTGTTTTTTATCTCTAACGGGACACATCATATAAAGATTAGCTAAAAGGGACAGATAGATTTTAAGTTGCTTATGAATTACTAACGCACATACCCTTGCGTCCTCTAAAACTGTTTTCATAAATGAAGATTATTCTTGCGATACAATTGTTACAGTAAAATCATCAATGAAAGCCAAACACCCTTACACAGCAACAACCAAACATGTTACAGTAAAATCATCAATTCTTCTTGACTTGAGCTTCAGAATATCATCATTTCAAAAGTTATCTGAAAAATAATACGTAGTATAGTTTTCAACATCTTCATTATTTTTTCTGAAAAATGTCACGCCTTGGTGGCTCACAAACACTGCAACTTAAAAGATTGCACGTACCTGCATCTCTGTTGGCTCTGGATATGAAATCCAATCCTGAAATCATACAACCAAAGGTTATCGCCTATCAGGTTCATCTACTACTTTGTCTTTGGGATAATAATTAATGGAAATATTATACATGTAAAATGGCATACCTGAAACCATGGAAACCAATCATTGGAGGGTCTAGAAGGCGGTTTGTGACTGCTCATAAGTTTCCAAAAATTTACAGGCGCTCAAGTCAAGTCCTTAACCGAATCCCACCAATTCTTATCCTTTGACCCCCTGCGTGAACAGACCCAAACTGAAATAGTTCCGTATATGCATATTTCCTATATAAATAACAGAATTAAGAGAAGACAAATATGATTTGACTAACGAACTTATAAGCAACCCACAATTAACAAAATCAATGTTTTTTCATAACAAAAACTATGCAGGAAAGTATTAAAAATATTTATACCTTTCGCATCAATTCTTCAGTGGTATTGGTCACTCCAAAAATGTGTGACGATATGCATATAATCACACACGTTCTTTTTTTTTTTTTTTTTTTTTTTTTTTTTTTTTTTTTTTTGTTACCAAAGGTCGCACCACCGTAGGTGGCGTATGGTGACATTGTTTAGTTTGTGGGAGAACCCAATTAAATTAAGATACACTTGATAAAAGCATTAATGCAGAGCAACAAAGATTTAATCATCCAGGCCAATAGCCACATATCAAGTAAATAAGACCAAAGATGACTTATGTAGTTAATATAAGTAAAAATTATACCATTGGTGACGAAATCCTTGTAATTAGCTACATATGGTGGAAATTCATTCCTATTATGTTGGACTATGATAAGCTTAAACTCGCCTTCTATATGCCGCTTTCCACTTAAAGACTGTTCCGTGCATAGTGAAACTTTCAAGTCACAGACTGCGTCGTCATAATTTCCCATAGATGTGTTTGCCTTCCCTCTTCTATACCATGCCTACAGTGGACATGTGCCGAGATACGTCAGATGTCAAATAGAGACAAAAGCATATACAATAGAAGCATTTGCTTATTCCTAATTTTCTGTAATTCTGTCTAAATCTTGATTAGTGGTTCGAGGTCGGGTTCAACTACTCAGCAACCCTTATTCATAAGATTAATCAACGGCTTACTAACAACAGTTTGTTCATTTAACTGAGATTTCCTAGCTGTTTTGTTACTATCGGAGTCGAAATAAGCAAAAAACTTAAAAACAAACAGTGTCCGAATAGAATGCAGCTAAACCGAACAGAATATGAGGCAGTTTTTCTATGCTAAGCGTCGTAACCTAATCACCACCTTTTATGCTTCAACAGCAATACCCTAACCCTAAACCTACTTTATGAACAGATATCACACATCTCCAAACTTTAACCTTATAAACACATAGTCATTCACAATTCACGGGCCTTAAGCTAAACTTTACAACACTGACACCGTCCACATACTTCAAAGCTGCCACTTCCAAATCCTAAACCTAACCTACAACCACGCTTTTTATCTAATTCGTTACATTAATCAAACTCATTCAGAATCACATCACTACCGCTGAAAAAACCTCAAATAAATCTCAACTCTAAGCCAAGTACACAATCATTATTCTTCGCAACCAAAGCATCAACAATCAAACCTAAATCTAATCATTCAAAATAATTAACAATCACATCACTGAATCGCCTACAAAAACCTCAAATAAAACCTAAAACTAACAAAATTAGCAAACCTTCTTCTTCGTAGCCGAACCATCAACTATATATCTAACTCATTACCAACTCAAACTCGATTCACAATCAAATCACTACGACTGCAAAAACCTCGAATAAAACCTAACTCTAAGCCAAGTACACAATCATAGATCTTCTTTGCAACTAAAGTATTGAGAATAAACCTAAATCTAATAATGCAAGCTAATTAACAGTCACATCATTGCAATCACCCACAAAAAACTCAAAAAAAAAAAAAAAAAAAAAAAAAAAAAAAAAAAAAAACTAATTACAATTCTCAAACCTTTTTCTAAGCAGCCGAATCATCGACTATATATAAAACTAAATTGTAACATCTTATATCATCAACAAATCAAGTGATCCTACTGCAATAAAACCTCAAATGAAAACTGAATCTACTCGTATAGAAAGAAAACACTAACATCATTAAAATTCGAATGCCATAAATTGCCCTGATTTCTACTGATAAATTTTGCAATTAAAACAATATTGCAAAGAAAAATAGTAATACCTTCAGAATGAACAATAGAGATTTCATAAAAATAAATCGTACCAAGTCATTATGTAATTAACGACAACTGCTATGGAATCCTAAAAATAAAAAAATTATTGATATGAGTTACCTAATCATGATTATTGGATATGCTTTTAGTGTGTGGTGTATTATGAGCGGCTATGTTAGGGTTTTTTGAATAGAGGGAGAAAAGTGATCAAATACATTCGGGTGGAATATGATTTTGGATGTGTGGGTTTTTTCAATAGTAGGGTTTGTAGTTGTGGTGGTAGGTAGTGATTTATAATTAGTTGTAGGCAACCTTGAAGCCTCATGGCTCCATCAAAAGACTATTCCACAATTGATGAAGAGGGCTGCAAGTTGTTCTTTAGTTACCTAAATCCAACAAACCAAATAAAGTAAATACAGATCAAAACTTGTAGAAGATAGTTAGAAACAAAAATAAAAGCAAATATTTATGTAGCTTTATACATGGTGATCAATATCAGAAACATAAACCGTACTCTTAATGATATCTTCTTGTTATTCTTGGAGTATTATTGTTGCGACAAACTACAAACACGGATGGTTAGTTATATATCACAGTAAAATAAAATAAATAAAAAAACCTCATGAGAAAACTTAGCATGCTACTTCCAAAGAACACCTGGTATTCTCAAACCTGCACACACAAAAAGAAGATCAGCGTGAGAGAATTGAGGAGAAAAAAAAAAGGCTGAGCAAAAGATAAAATTAGGGTTTGGAGAAAAAGTATATTATGAACGAACGTGAGATTAGGGTTTTAAGTTGTAGAGATATATGCGATATAATTTGCAGGTTTATGAATATCTATTAGGGAATGTAGTAGTTATTAAAGCATGACATAATTGTTTTCAATTATCAAATCGCATTAAGTTACATGCTCCACTGGTTGACACGCTTGTGTGTGGATGCCAAGACCTAGGTTCGAATCCTGATTTTATGAACAAAGGTTGCTTACGTGGACTTATGACGTGGCATTAATGCATGATTACTGGGCATTATGTAGAATTGATGACGTCATACACATCCCGTTATATATATATATATATATATATATATATATATATATATATATATATATATATATATATATATATATATATATATATATATTTCAACGAAACCCTAAACAAAATACATAAAGAAACAATATTTTTGGACAAATCAAAGTGGAAACTAGTAGTATATCAGATATTGTACCTTTTGCATCGATTAATTTAATGGATACACTGAAAACGACAATCAATCGAAGATCTTGTGGGGTTTGATAGTTAGGGTTTTTTTGAACAAGTGTTCCAATTTGGGGACCAGCGAAGAGTTAATATAATGGAAAATCTAAGTGGAAAAAAATTGGGGGGAAAACAGTTTATTATTTACCACATGGAAACGGGCAACTGTGACATGGCACGGTAGGCTATCAATGTATAACTTAGTCGAAATTAGAAAGTTTATTACAATAATTGAAAAAAAAATGACTACACAGAATTATAAAAGATGGTAAGTTTAGTGCATTTTGATTGTATTTTCCCTTCCTATTAAAGAGAAACATTTAGACATACATACACTTTAGTAAGGTTAGTTAATTTACTTTATTTTAATTTAATTATAAAGAATAATATGAATACTTGAATTGTGTACATGTACACAAAACCAATTTAACTTAAACACTTTTCTACCAAACTCAATTGTAAATATTTTAAGTCGAACTTATCTCTACCTAGAATATTTAAGTAAAAACCAATTTGTCAACATAAACTTAATAGTTTTAACATTAACCCGTTTGTACATATTTCGACACTTACCCATACCTCCTATATAAAAATATGTCATTGACGTAAATAAGAGGATCTAATTTGATAGGAAACAAGACCCGTGGATCACACGGGTCTTGCTTCCTATCAAACGCACGGGCCAAAATGCCTACTGCATAAGATGAAATGGTACCTGTGACAATTTTAAGCTCATTCTATCGGTTAAGGGGCGTTTTTTCACAAATTATTTACTGAAGGAAATGTAAACTGTAAAAGAAATTGTAATATGAGTAAATTTAAATGTGAATGAATTGTAATGTGTTGTAACTGTAATATCATAGAATTAAATTTGAAAAGCTACATCTGTGTTGGTCGGCTGAAAATGCAATCTAATTCGAAAATAATATCAAAATAATAATAATATTATTAATAGTAGTGATAAGTTATCTTAAATCTAATAAAAAAATTAGATTCTAAAATGTAAAAAAAAAAAAGAAAAAAAAAAAGAAAGATATATATTTAAATTTAGTAACGATTAAAAATATTAACTATAAATGTGCAAATATTGTAATTTCGTAGTTCAATTAATGTGTATCAAATACATTTCTAATTAAATAAGAAGTTTGTATATATTGATTACATATTATATGTGCCTAGTTAACTAGCCTCTGTTTCCTTAATAATGTTGAAAAACAAAAACTATTTGTAATTATTCAGATTCGTTACTAGTCATATGAACTATCTTTGAAAAATTTACCCCCTTAATGCATTCCACTTTTGACAAGCAATGGAATGTAGATAAGTGATGTCTTACCATGTTCAACTTTTTAAGGACCAAATTTCCATCCTAAGAGTTTAGTGTTACCTTAATATGACTTTATTTGTCAGTATCTAAAGTTTTTTTTCGATGAGTATTACAATGGTTACCTTATAACGGTGGGTGAAGCTTAGCCCTAACGTTATAGTCACATTGGCAGTATCTAGTATCTACTATGACCGGTTTAGAAATAGGTTTAAAAAAACTTTAAAATGTTTATGTTTATGTTTACTTAATGTATATGTGGCATTGATGGTGTTCGAAATCTTCTAAAAGTTAAAAGCTCATGTTTGAAATTTAGTTTATCCCAAAATAAGAAACTATTATGAAGTTTTAACCAATCAAAAAGTTTCCAAAAAATAAAAATATATTTAACAATTATTATGGCATGGGAGGGAGTGTTTTTAATACGAAATAGAGTATACACTTAATTTGAGACGGAGAAAGTAAACTAAAAAAAATATATTTGAGAAAATAGACTAAAAAAATTACACAAGGTAAAATAGCAAGAATTAAATTGAGACGGGGCGGTATGCACATAAGTGATAAACATCTAAAAATAAGCAGATAGGTGCGTGCTTATTTATTTTGAAGTACATAAGTACTTTGAAATAAGCAATCGTGAACATCCATTGTGACAAAAAAAAGTTGGCAGAGTCGTTAGAGTTTGAGTCCACTGTATTAGACTAACTTTGTACTTGGTTCAATAGCTTAACGACCTTTTATGTATATGTTTTTGCTACCTTGGTTAAAATTCTAAGCAGTGTCACTTGAAAATATTCATCAAAATTGTGTTAGATAAAATAAGTATTGATATAAGAACTCAAATAGCTCAGCAATGTCTATTAAAACTCAAGTCAATCTTTAACACATGATATTGGATTCTTACTACTAATCTCATCATTCAAAAATAGGAACTCTAACATGAGAACAAAAATGTAAGAACATCATTAGAATACAAGAACATCTATAGAACAGTTAACAAATGTTATGTCATACTACAATAGTCTACATATTAGTATTCACTTCCAAACACTTGGTATAATGAAATTCAATTTGTAGCCGATGATGCACAAGAGGACTTGATGCTGCCATCAACCCTTTCTTGACATCTGTTTGCAGTTCTCTTAACGGGATTGCAGCTAAAAAGCTCTTAATATACTCTTTACACGATTCTTTACCTTTCGACACCAACGAATGTTCAACTTTTTCATTTGACTTTTGTGAGTCAACGGGTAGTTTTTGGATTGTAGTTTGTTTGTCAAACTTTAAGACATATGCTTGGTTGCAGCCCTCGTATAGCCTCTCTCCCAAAGTGTCGATGATATAGTATGCATCGCGTTCAACTTTCAAGATGAAAAAATGGTCATTCCAGCTAACAATATAGACATGGTTTGAGTTTGACCCATTTTGACTTATCTCATCCCATATGTTATCAAACGACATAGCACCATCAAGAAAGTCGAAAACGCCATCTTCAAGTTGGAAGAATCCAACAAAAGACTTCTCAGGTACAACTTCAAGATTACGAGTCTTGGCTTCAAGGACGGTTTCAAGGTCAAAGTGCTTATCCGGGAAGCGTTTTCTGTAAACTTCATTATCACAAAGGTCTCTCCATTCTGATGAACCTTCACGAACTAAGGTATCAAGTTCTGATTTTAAGGGCATTTGATTTAGGTTGTTGTGGAACCAAGTGGCAATTGTTGCGACTAATGATGTGCATGCACTTTCACCTGATGCTCGTTCGCTTCTTTGGTCAATGGAAGCAAAGAAAACTTGGGTTTGGAGACTCATGAGCCCGTCTCTACTTATTACTTCTGTGTTGTCCCATTTACCGACAACAAAATTGTCGTCTCCAAATTCAGAGATTGATGATCTACTTGTCGTTGAGCCTTCATCACTTCTGTACCACTGTGATATTTTAAAAGACGTTAAAAAATGGAACAAATAACAAGAGAATCTTCAAAACGGGTCATTTCGTACGATCTAATCAGTCGGGTCATACCGAAAGGTTTTGTTTCAAAACGGGTCATCTCGTAAGGGTGTGATATAAAACTGGTGGGATGTGTGTTGCCCAGAAACACTTTTTAACCAGAAATATATATTTCTTGAGTTAAATGATTTAGAGGTTCTAGGCAACTAGATATACACTTTGGGCAACTTTAGGCCAATATTGATAAAAAGATAAGTCGAATTAACAGGTTCATAAGTAAATATCTAAAAACATTGATAAAACTTACCCCGTATGAGGACTCGTCTGATGATGTCAGCATTCGACGATCAAAGTCAATATCATCTCCACCTTCTTCTCGAATGTCTCTTTTTAGAAGTGGCTCTCCTTTAGCTTTAAAAGATCTAAAACTCAACTTTCTTTTCCTCCATGGAAAGATGCTACGCTTTGACATTTGTTTCTCAGCCCGATCATTTGCAGATATACTTACGACATCAGCTTTTGAGTTATAGATTTGGTAGTATATCCGATCCCCTATGGATGATCCTCCAACATGATTTGCATGAGATAAATTTTCATAACTTAAAGACTTTTTAATAGTAAAATCAGAATTATCCATTTCTTCAGAATCAGTTTCATCTGTTCCATCAAATGAGTCCGAGTCAAATGGATAGTCTGAACTTCTGACCGAGCTTTTCCCATCACTGCTCCCTTCTTCACAATATGATTTTTTAGCCTGGTTAGGAGAGAATGCTCTAAAGATCTTGACCTTCTTAAAACCAGCTTTAAGACCCAAAGGCTCATCTCCAACAAGAGGTGTAACAAATCTTTGTTCTAGTTGTTTAGTGTCATGTTCGGTTCTCAGTTCTAGGAGGCAGAGTGATATCTGCATATTAAAATTTTGGGTATCAGTTGAGCATTAAAGGTAAAATTTTGACTCATGTACTTATTAATGAGTGGGTTGATACGGGCTATATTTTATCTTTAACGGGTCAAACAGGTAAAATGAGAGAAGAAAACAAGCTAGCTAAAAAGGAACGTGTTGAAAGTCATCCAAAGTGTATTTTCAAAGTATAACGCCTCCTAAAAAATGTCAATAAATGCATTTTATGATTAAAATGTTGTAGTTTTTGAAATCATATTCATCACACCAAAAAACTTATAATTTGGAGAAAAAGTGTTTTGGGCTAATTGGCCGCTTCTTGACCCGTACCAAATAATTTGGTTTGACCTGAATCAGTTACCCAATCCACCTTGTTTACCATAAGTAGTATGGTATAATATTGCAATAAGATGTATTTGAGAACGTTGCTTACCGAGAGTATAGGACTACTCTCAATGCCATAAGGCACCGAAAGAGGAATACTTATTAGGGTCTTTTCCTGCTCAGCATAAGCAAATTCAGCAAGGTTCAACGATCCGGTTGCAACAACATTACCACGTCCTTTTGGTCCTTGCTTTAAGCCCTGAACAAAAATCAGCATGATCCAAAATCTTTAAACATCCATTACTATGAAAAAGGTCACACATAGAAACTCAACATTTACTATTTCATATAAATCTAATCCGCAACTCTTTGAAATCAAGAAGGTCCGTGATATCATCAAAACTAAGGGCATTTCGCTATTTATGGTTTTCAAATATCCATTTTGACTATACATGATCAACCAAAAAAAAAAAAAAAACATAAATATAAACAACAAATAAAATCATATCATAACTTACATTAAACACCTTGAATCCAACATCCCATTGGCAAAATCCTTCATCATTAACACCAACCTTTAACAAATCACAAACATGATCAAACTCTTCATTCCATACAACAACACCATCATCATTAACCAATCCACCTTTTGTCATATCCCTCTTCACACTCCCTCGTTTAAAACTAATCCGGTTACTCGACCCTTTCCACTTAACTTCAACACTCAAGCTCGAACACTCTTGACCACCTTTCGACAAGTCTTGGACATGGTGTATGATGATCTTTGTTTGGAACTTAGTTGATGAGAGTGGTGACCATGGTACCCACTTCATCATGTTAACAACCATTATGGTTTAAGGTTCTTAATGTTTTTTTTAATGTTGTTGTTGATTTTGGGTGTTTGAAGTTAAGGAGGATGGATTATTTGAACGTGTGTTATGATGTTTATATAGGGAGAAGTTTCTATCAATGTATGATCATATGGTTGGTAATACCCAAAAATGCTGTCAACTTTAACTAACTTTTAAAATAACGTCACTATTTTCTTTTTTATTAGTTTATTAGAAAATTAAAGGTATGTCTTTTTTCGTAACCATAGTTTCCGACCTTTTGCCCTACTAACCACGGGTTTGAACACACCGCTATACAGACTTAAATCGAGTAAAGTCCTTCCTTTTTAAAAAGTTGACGTAACCATTTTAAAGTTGTTTACACCTAACATGAATTAAATTTGAAACCTCACGCATCTTTGAGTGATAGTTACAAAATTTAGTTTGCCAACTTGAGTGGTTTTATTAAAGGTATGCTTTTGTTTTATTAATATGGAACCAACTTTTATCGAATTGTTATTGTATGTAATGGTTGTTTTTTTCATGGTTGGAAGTGACGAGTTTTTCTATTGGTTTCCAAGTGTATAAATAAAGTTTGTGGGATAAGTAAACATGATGGTAAAAAATATATCATATCGACTTTAGAAAGAAGAAGGTATACTATTCTATCCTTCTAACTTTAGTTTTAACACTTACTTATAACATAAAATCATATATCATTGCTAGAAGTGAATTTTGATGCTTCGAATTTATACCATAGTATACATTGTTAGACGGCTAAAATTTTGAGTCCCCGAAAGTTATATGCATATATTTAGTAAATGTACAAATATTGTTATATCACTGAAAAATGAGAAATTTGGAAATGATGGTTATATATGGGTTCAATAACTCAAATAAAATGCTAAAAAGATAAAATAAAAAGGAATTTATATAAAATATCATGGATTGAGTTGGTAGTAACCAATTTATTTGTTTTTAGGTATCTTGTATTCTAATTAAACGGTCAAACAACCAATTTTGTGAGCTGTGACAGCTGATATTAAAACTATAAAATAGCATGTCATTTTTAGCCTTTTAATTTTTCCATGATGAATAACACTCTTTGTTTTAGGTATCTTGTATTCTACTGTAATTAAAAGGTCAAACAACCAATTTTGTGAGTTGTAACAGCTGATATTAAAACTATAAAATAGCATGTCATTTTTAGCCTTTCAAATTTACCATGATGAATAACACTCTTTTAGATGTTTTTGTTGAAAGATAGAATTCCCTGTAGGTTATACGTATTATTGATAGTTTGATACGATATTAATAAAGCTAGATACATAGAAACCTTAATCATAAACCCTAATGGACATATGCCCACAGACAGGCTTGGGCCTCTAATTTATCAAATAATACTCTCTCGCAATTCGAGCGACGAAATCGCGAAAGCTCGAATCGAAGAGTAAATATAATTATTAAAATATAAAACTAAAGATAAAAACAAATCTACAGATAGTTGATAAATCAAGACTTTGATAGGTATCAAGTCGCGTAATCCGAAAAAGAGTGATTTTGTTTTCTTTTCGACGACTTTATGGACTTATAACGGTGCGTGACAGAGTGTCCGACCGGTGGAGGCAGCGATTTTGGTAACTTTTCTTTGGAATTTAATTACGAATTAACGGCCGCTCACGACGTTAACTAACTCTAAGTGGTTTGAGAGTTATAAGCAAAACAGTGAGCGATTGTTGTTTTTTTAATACAACTGCTTGTTCCGGCAAGGGACAACAAGTCGTTGTGGCTACAGCTGCAATTATGGCATGCTTTTCTACGAAAATTATGGCATGCTTTCCTCGTTCCGCCCGCTGGCCTATTGGGATAGCAGCCTTCGGGCTTTGCCTGCCCTTTCTAATAAAGAATTCTGGCTCGGCCCGGGAAAGCGCTGGCAACAACAGAAAGGAAGGGGTCCATGTAGCTGTTGCCCCCCCCCCCCCCCCCCCCTCTTAGTCAATGGGGCAGCAGGTTCGGCATCTACTACAAAAGAGAGAATCCACTTCAGATAACCACGCCTCTGCTAGGCAGCGTGTGGAATGGCCGAGAGCGGACCTTATTGGATATATAATCCAAGTCGAGAGTAGAGTTACGGGAACAGTCGTCTGATGGAAAACGACTTTCACGTTCGGTTCAGAGAGCACTTTTTTCGTTGAGAATTCCTCGTTCCCTCTCGATAGACCAGCGGCGAATTCTAAACTTGTGGGGCCCTATCTATTCCATCTCTCGAGCCTCGAAGAAAACCCCCTCCCCTTCGGATTCCATATCTCTTTTGACTCTATATATGTGGGCACCTGATATCTATGAGGGTTCACCCACCCCGGTTACAGCATTCCTTTCTATTGCGCCTAAAATCTCTATTTCTGCTAATATTTCACGTCTTTCTATTTATGGTTCTTATGGAGCTACATTGCAACAAATCTTCTTTTTCTGCAGCATTGCTTCTATGATCTTAGGAGCGCTGGCCGCCATGGCCCAAATGAAAGTCAAAAGACTTCTAGCTCATAGTTCAATTGGACATGTAGGTTATATTCGTACTGGTTTCTCATGTGGAACCATAGAAGGAATTCAATCACTACTAATTGGTATCTTTATTTATGCATCAATGACGATAGATGCATTCGCCATAGTTTTAGCATTACGGCAAAGCCGTGTCAAATATATAGCGGATTTGGGCGCTCTAGCCAAAACGAATCCTATTTCGGCTATTACCTTCTCCATTACTATGTTCTCATACGCAGGAATACCCCCGTTAGCAGGCTTTTGTAGCAAATTCTATTTGTTCTTCGCCGCTTTGGGTTGTGGGGCTTACTTCCTAGCCCCAACCACAAAGCCACAACCGCTGACCTCGTCAGTTAACTCCTTACGGTATGGGACTTATGGCCGAAACAGTAGGCTACACTTTTTTAGCCGGAATTAACAGAGGTGGCTAGGATTTGATGAGGTTGCATTGAGGTGGCGGCTCAAGATGGCCAACAAAGTCGAAGATCAAGAAAAAACATGGCTTATTAGCATATGACTCAGCACATTATGATAGATTGTATTTCTATGAAAATAAATTACATATATCGTAAAAAGGAAGGAAAAATAAATTATCAATGGTTGCAATTAAAAATCTCACACATGTTTCAGTTTACACTTAAACGTACAATTTTCGGTTTACAGGTCTTTTGGACACCACTCTAAAGGCTTTTGATAGTTAAGTTCAAACTTTTGTATGAATATGTCGATGCTTCCTTCACATGAACCAAACATGATTCAGTCACAAATATAGTCCAAGTATATATTGAACTATGCTAAGGCTGCTCACAGTCGATGACCCAAGTGACCTGGGTCACCGGCTGCCACGTCAGCTTTCTCTCTCCGACGACTAGACATGACCAAAGTGCCACAGTCGATGACCGACTTTTTTTTTTTTTTTTTTTAATCAAACATTTTAATAAAACAAGATAAAAATTACTGTACGAATGTTAGATTATCCATTTAATTATACACACACTTCAAAGAGTTGGAGACTTATTTTCTCGAACCAACTTCTTAGTATAACAAAGGCGGAAGACATAATAAAAATATTACATAAATTAAAGATTAACAAACTAAAATTCATTAAAAATAAAAACATTACATAAATTAAAGATTAACAAACTAAGAAAAGGAATCATCTGAAACCCAACCGTCTTCACTGGAAGATGATCTGAACTCGCCGGCATAATACTTTGCTTCCATTATGTCAAACCAGTTCTTCCTCAGGTGTTATTCATCCCTGGCTTGCTGCTCCAAACGAGCAGCTTCATCTTCTAGTTCACATTGTTCTGTTTCTCGCCGGACTTCCTCATCTTGCTCTAGAAGTCTGAGTCCATCTTCAGTTAGACCAAATGGATTTGGTTCTTGTTCGACAACCGGTGGAGTGTTCACCGGTTCATTTTCTGGTCGGAAAACCGGAAAGATATCTTCCGGTGGAGTGTGATAAACTTCATTTGGAGGACTGGGGAATTGTTTGGAGAAATCTCGTTTAGGAGGACTGGGGAATTATTGGGAGAAATCTTTGCGAGGAGGACTAGGGAATTGTTGAGAGAAATCTTTGCGAGACATTTGCAGTTTTGAATGTGTTTGTGTGTGTGTTTGAATTGAGGTTGGTATTTATAGTTGAATATATATATATATATATATATATATATATATATATATATATATATATATATATATATATATATATATATATATATATATATATATATATATATATATATATTATATATTCTTTAAATGAAACGGTTTAAACATGGCTTTTGGTTTTGAAAGTCGGTCGAATAATAGACCGACTTTGTGTTTGGGAGATAGTCGACCGATGTTTGCCCTTTTCCCCACATCCCACACGACTGATATTCACATCGGTCGATTAGTGTGACCGACCGATTAATTCCGATCGGTTGTGACAAGCCTAATAGCCTAATGCCATAATGCTTTGAATCATGACTCATATATTAACTAATGTGTTAGACAAAGATATCAAAAGGTTATTGAATGGCCCATATTTTGTCCGACCAAAAAGGCCACTATGCACGAACCACAAAAGATGTGGCGCTAGTTAATGGCTTGACCATATTTTTGCAAGAGACTACTTTTTCATTCTTGTGGTCATTATCATTTTCTTTGTTTATTTGCTCAAGCAATGATATCAAGTTAATCTCTGTACGTTTAATATATAATAGGTATAGAATGCTAAGAAACATAGATTTGGTATGAATAAAATATGGTCAACCATTGTGATTTGATTAAGCATAAATAACTTAAGATTTTTGCATGAAACCACGCGATGAAGGAGCCAGGATTTTCGATCGGGTGGGGCAAAAAAAAAAACAAAAAAGTACTAACATTAACTAGTAACTAACCACAAATTATATACTCCCTCTGTCCCATATTAAATGTTATATTTTGACTTTTGTAGTATTTCTTTTTTAACTTTAACTTTAGTTATTTTTGTTTGTGCTATATAATACTTGATAAAATTAATAACAAAGAAAATACATTTAAAACTCAATCTATTTATATATTTTGCATCAAGTGTTATATAACAAACAGAAAAATAGTTAAAGTCAAAGTTGTAAAAAAAATACTTCAAAAAGTCAGACAGAACATTTAATATAGGACAGAGCGAGTAATACTCACTAAAAGTACTAAACCAATAACAATAAAAAGAACAATCCTACATACGTGAAATCAAATAAGAAATAACAAATAAATAACTGGAGGATGCATGTATATTAGCATGATATGATTATGTTGCCTGGTAATATTGTTTAGTCCATCGCCTATCAAACTCCCGTGAGTTATTTTTATTTAGACGCCATATTTAATCACTAGTGTTAATTTGGACAGACTAATTTTTTCAGTTTCGGATAGCCCAAAACCAATACAGTGCAGTAAATAATGTACAAATACATCCAGCCACTGGTAACCAACCACGACCACACGATGTAAAGAAATTAAACGAGATATGATGGGTTAATCACTTAATCGGGCTAAGGTTACTTGTTATTTTCCAAGGTTTTTTCATAGGTCTCATTACCCACACACTTATATATGGTTGTACCTAAAAACAAAATCGATTTTAAATAACACATATGAATCCAAGAAACGTTCTAAGAAATACAAGTTAAATTGGGTATATCATAGAGAAAAGGCTCGATTTTCTCAGATAACATCAACGTGGATTGTTCTTCATTTACCCGTTTTGCATGAGAATCCCGTTGCACTAATCTTAAGTCTTGGTCTAATACTCAATAATCTTTGTGACATTTAACTGAATTAGTTAAAATTAATTAATTAATTAAAGTTTTCTCAAGAGTTTTTCGTATTCATATACATAAAGGTATGATAGTGTTTTTAACTAACTTTCAACATTTGGCAAAGTTAGTCCTCGTTAGTCATTCTATTACGTGCAAGATTCTTTTTTCGTTAAGTTCTTTTCACAAAAGGTCCTTCTAGTTATGGCGAGTAATTAACTATAATATATAATAATTTTTAAACTATATTGAATAACCAGAAGTATTATCGTGAAAATTGGGGTGTTACAAGGTAGGTATTTATAGGCAAGAGATTCAAAGACAACTTCCGGCGCGCTAGCTCGTGGGTCCAGCGTGCTGAAGCTATTTTTGTGTCTTGCGAATATCTAGCCATTGTCTCTTGCTAAACCCATATGTGAACTTCACTTTTAAGCTTCCTTATGGTATTTCAAAACCTCAAGAAGTGTTAGGTAGAGCCAAAAGGTTATCACAAGTAAAAGTGCTTTGGATAGAAAAAAAAAACATGGAGCTCTTGATTAACCAAGAGGTTGAGCCATGTAAAGGGGAAAATGAACACCCTTGGTTTGGAGTTGTTTATTTTTATCTTATTTTTTATTTTTTAATTAAGTTGCTTTTAAATATAAGTCTCTTAATTAGCTTTTTTAAAAAGAGATAGAGGCTTTGGTGAGTCTCTCAATTAAGAGAAAATAAGGATTTTGTCACACTCTCATTCTTACTAAAAGGAAAGAAAATAACCCCTAAGCTATGCAAAGAGGCTTTTAGTTTGAATTTCAAATTAAGTATTTCAAATGCAACTCGATTCCAAATGGTATATTCTTCTAGTTCCACAGTTATCCATGATTAGTTGAAATATTCAAACCAAGCTAATTACTTTCCATTTTTAACTAACCATTAACCATAAATGAGAAGTGTTTGAACTAAAGCTTAAAGTAAGCTTTTATTTCATTAAAATAAAATAAACACATTTAGCAATTAATTAAGATATAATGAAGATTACATTATTTGTTTGATTGCATTTGAACATTTTATAAAAGTATAAACTTGTAAGTGTTGAACTTGTTTTATAAAATGTTTTGAGTTGGGTTTTATAAAATGAGACTTGATATTTGACGCAAGCTCTCTAAGTCCAAAATCAATTATGATATTATTAAACACCTTAAATATCATGTATGGATCTGGATTAAAAGATCAAAGGTTGTTTGGATATGCAAAACGTTGGATTTGAAAAACTTGTTGAAATGGGACAGCAACCCGTCGCGTTGGCTCAGCGCGCTAGCGCGCGAAACTAGCGTGTGGGAAGTGTTGTTCGTATTTTTTTGTGTTTTGAGCTATCACTAACAATTTTAAACGTCTCGTTATATATTTTTATCATCATTAAAATTTAAATGAGATATATGTACATCTTTGCACCAACGCATTTCTCTTTTGTAACATTTTTGAAAAAATCTATAGATACCGACAGATACAGTCAAATTAAGTAACACTAAACTCTTAGGATGTAAATTCGGTCCTTAAAAAGTTGAACATGCAAAAACATCATCACTTATCTACATTGCATTGCATATCAAATGTGGAATGCATTAAGGGAGCAAATTGGAAGTGGATTTTGCTGTGGGGATCATAAATTTGACTTTTAGCATAGACAAAGTTTCAAAGATAGTTCAAATGACTGTAACTAATCTGAATAATAATAGATAGTTTTCCTTTATTGATTTTAGTAAAAGAAAAATGTGTACTGATCATGCAATTACAAAAACAATACTTAAAATTACTTACAATATTGGAAACCAATCCATTCTAAGAAACTAAATTTTAATACATTTGACATGTTCTAGTAGCGGATTTTTTAGTTGTACATACTAGACAGTAAAGCTAGTTGGCCTAAGTCAGCTTCTAGCTTTTGGTTTATTAAGGTTTATCATGTTTGTACTTTATAAATAGTTGATCAATGATACTTTGTAACCTACAGGAATACTTAACCCTTACAATGAGTTGAAATAGTTGTTACATGTACATGTCTCACCTTGATATCATTTCAATGTTCACAAATTCTAGGGTCTCATTTTGTGTATTGCTAGTTCAATGTACAACTAAAATACAAACTAACTCACCTGCATTTTTTTATGGTTACCTAGGTTTTCGACTCGACATTAAGAGCCGACTAATCTTAATGCGACTATCCTTTTGGATAGCTTGGAGTCAACGCATGTGATCCTCCCTGTAACCTTTTGAGTTAATTTTTTTATTTTAGCCATTCGTGTAAAGCTTTTCTCTTTGTCTCCATCTCAAGATATTTTCAAACAGGCCTTTTGAATATATATTCAAAAAGGGGCAATTACATATATGTCTCTGCTAAGCTAGTTTATTACATATATACCCAAGCTTAAAATTTAATTACATATATCCCCTTCCTAAACACTCTTAATTACATATATACCCAATTCATTTAAAATGGCTTATTAAATGACTATTATACCCTTATTAACATTAATATATTTCCCCCTTCTAGATGCATTTCATCTAAAAGGGAAGTTTAATGGAGTCATAGTCGCTGCTACAAGTGTGGACGGTAACAATTCTATTTTTCCTGTCGCTTGTGGTGTACTTGAGTCGGAAAATAAAAATTCTTGGATATGGTTTCTTGAATTACTTAAGAAAGCAATTAGTACACCTAATGGACTAGTTATATCATCAGACATGCAAAAAGGCCTAGATGTTGCAATTACAGAGGGTATAATAGTTATTTAATAATCTATTTTAAATGAATTGGTTATATATGTAATTAAGAGTGTTTCGGAAAAGGATATATGTATTTAAATTTTAAGCTTGGGTATATATGTAATAAAATAGCTTAGCAAGGACATTTATGTAATTGCCCTTTTGAATATACATTAAAAAATAAAAAGTAGAAACCATGACACATGCGATTAAAAAGTTAATGGGTAGTAATCATCAAACATTAAAAATGCGAATTTGATTTACTCCGTATAACATTACTGGTGATTATGGACCACATATCCAAAATCTATAACACATGTTACATCCTTTATCTCACAACCATTAGATTTTTTCAGTGTGGACACAATGGCAAGTGATTAAACACTGTATGATCACGTAACTATGGTCCACAATCCACATAGTGCTTTAAGGTTGGCCATTTAGGTTTCTTAAATAAATCTCATTGGCATTCTTATATGTTATTAATTAGGTATAGGTTACATTTGTTAATTATTTGTACTATACTAATCAGCATGAACAAACAATTTTAGACAAGAGGACAAAGAAAAGGATAAACTGTTAGAAGAATGTTACTCCCTCCGTCTCAATTTAATTGTCCATATTTCATTTTATGGATGTCTCAAATTAATTGTCCACTTTCTTTATTTAGTAAAAACTAGAGAATCTAGTGAAGGAATATTCCATTTTAATGGTTGAAAATTAAAGTGGCCCCACTTTTATTAAACTTTGTGTTTTCTCTCTCCTGACAAATAAATTGAGACGGAGGTAGTAGTAATTAGTTTATTTTTTAATTTATTTTAACTAATTCAGTTAAATGCCACAAAGATGATTTATTTTTTTTAACGGCAAATGAAAATATATATAAAACAAAAACTCTAGCAAGGAGCTAGAAAAAACTTGCAAAGGTTTTCTTAACCGGTCATTCCAACATGACACTTTAGAACCTCTAACTTTTAAATAAAAAAAAGAAAAAAGACGAATATTATCAAAAATGTCTCATTTCCTCATCGAATGAGACTTAGATGTGATATTATTCCGAAACTTCCAAAGCATCCACCACGTAGTAGCAACAATCACGAACATTCTTTCTTAGTTTCCATTTAGATTCTGCATATCATCGATCCAATATAAGCAATCTGCTACATTATACATCAAAGGAATGTGAATATCACACCATATCCGCACCAACCTCCACACCGAAGATGCTACTTTGCATGAGAAAAATAGATGATCGTTGGGATCCATTCCGCCATTGCTCACCGTGCACAAAATCGAATGAATGTCCATACCTTTTCGAGACAAATTCAAACCATGAGGTAATCAGTCCAACCGTAAACGCCAAATAAAAATGTTCAACTTCCTAGGCAAGGATTTACACCACCTTGTAGATACGTCCAAGGATGGAAGAATGAGATCATCTATATACTTTCTCGTATTCCCCATCGTGAAAAATCCATCTTTGTCGATATGCCAATGCCATGAATCCGTGCCTGATAGGGTTGTTAAATGAGCTACTTCGGCAAATAACAATTCTAACATCGCGTTGGTCCGACCACCTATAAACAGACGTCTCCAATACTAAGACCAAACACCATTAACTAGTCTCTCATTGAGAAAGCAATTCTCGTTCATATCCAAGCGAAACAACCCGTTATAACGAACACAAAGAGGAGCCTCTCCAAGCCAAGCGTCTTTCCGAAATCTCACATTTGATCCACACCCCACTTTACATCTCAACATCCCTTTCGGAATAATATCACTAGAATGTAAATGATTAATCGAATCAACGATCTTAGACCATAAACCGTGATTTTTACATCCTCTAGAGGCTAGACCCGCTTCCTCCCCATGAATCGCTTAAATTGATTTTACCCACAACATATCCGGATTAGTAACAAGCCTCCACCTCCATTTTTGTAACAATGCAAGATTGAAGGCTTTCAAACTCCCAACTCCCAAACTCCCTTTTTCTAAAGATGCCAAAATGTTCTCCCATTTGATCCATGCCATCTTTTTCACATGTTGATCTCCACCCCAAAAGAACCTAGCCCTTAATCTTTCTAACAAATCAAGGATGGATTCTGGCACTTTAAAAAATGACATATAATAAATACCAACACTTCCCAAAACCACCTTTAACAACGTCAACCTTCCTCCTGCGGATAAAAGATTAGCCTTCCAAGATGATAATCTGTTTCTGAACTTGTCGACCATCACTGTAACACCCCCAAAATCTGGTATAGCGGAAGCATTCGAGTCATAGGGTGCTACTAAATATATAATCACAACACAAGGTAACAAAGAACAAAATACATACTCCGTTTTAATTCATTAAAACATGAAAATATTGTTTACAACATCGTTTTGAGTTAATAAATTGAAGCCCACAAATTTTAGTTGTCCCAGACAAAAACAAGTCATACTTAAAAGCCACAATATCCAGACAGTAATCTATGACCCTTGCCCTGCCACCACCTTGTCATATCAGTCAGCTCAAACACCTGAGAAAAACATGCTTAAAAAGTCAGTAAAAATCTGGTGAGTTCATAGGTTTATTAATAAGCAGTAAATCAGCAATTGGACCATGAATTTAGCATATGAACATTATAACCCATGCAATGACATATAAAATACAGTCTATTACGTCAGCACTAAGTTCATGCAATCGAAGCTATAACTTGTGTGCATGCTCTAGAAGCATGTTAAATATCAGTGGCCCGGCAAGTGTGTATCCCAGACACTTGTAGTTTCGACATGGCTAGTTTGATAATTAGTTAAAGCTTAAGTCTCAGTTTCACTTAAAAACCTAAAAACAGTCCAAATTAGCTTAAATAGACCATTAGCTTATTAGTGCTTATTCACATATAGGAATTGCTATTTAGGTGTTAATCAAGTTAGGCAACCATTAATAAGTCAGAATCTTAGGTTAATTTGGTGAATTCTAGTTTTAATCTCATATCAGCAAGTATTAAGGAGTGGTTGGTTTAATAAGTCAAACGGGTAAAAGTTCATAGTCACTGTTCATTTGCAAGTTTATGAAGTTTGATCTAGATTTAATAAGCTCAGTTTAGGTGTTTGTAGGAGATTTTAAGTTGTCATTAAGGATTTGATAGATTTGGACTGATATCTTGACATTTTGAGGTCTGCACTATGTTGAATAGCTTATTATAGAATCAGCTCAGTTAAGCACTTGTTTTTGTTTTCTTCATACTCATTTTGGACCATTTAGTGAGTTGGAAAGATTTGAAATTAGTTGGTTAGGATTTGAGGAAGTTAGATCAAAACAGTCTACATATTATTAATTTTCACTTTTTGCAGCCTTCTTTCTTGAATTTTCATGGCTTTATTTTAAGTTGGAATAAGCTGAAATTTGGCTCAGATAAAGTTGGCTAGCTTATCTAGGTATTCCCATTTTTCTTTGATTTTTAAGATCAGCTTTTAGTAGCTTTTTAGTAGGCTTGAAAAAGCCTATTTCTCCCCTGCACATCAGCTCAGATCAGCAGACTCAGTGCCCCTATTGCTTATTTGGTTGTGCTTATTGCTTGTGCTAATAGCTTATTCTGATGTTTTTAGTTGATTTAGATTATGTTGAGTCAGTTTTAGCTTTTCTAGTTGTCCTTTAGTGTTAGAAATATAAATATTCAGATGAAGGTTCGGTCACCCGAGCATCTATTTAGCATTCACATAGCTCGTAGGCTTATTTATATTAGTTTAGTACTATTAGTATTATTAGTATTATTAGTGTAGTTAAATATATTTGTGGAGTGGGTCGGGGCTTTCCCCACTGTCAGCTCACTCCACAGCCCATTAGGGGCACAATATTAGGTACTATATATATAACCCTTCCCACACAAGGGAAGGGTGGAACTCTCATTTCATTTAATCTAATTTTCTGTTTTTGAGTTTCCCTTTCTCTCTCTAAACTTCTCTCTACAACCTAACTCTAACATGGATCTCATCTTCCATGAATCAAGACCACCCGAATCAAGCACACAATCAAGATGGTTATGTCTTACAATTGGTATCAGAGCCATGGTTAGGTTCGTTTGATTGTGTGTCGGTTTCACTTTGGTTCGAATCTTTTAAACTGCTTGAATACATGTTTACATATTCTGGGTTCGTTAAATACTCACATGTGGGCCTGTTTTACATCTCTTGTGTGGGCCTTTATTTCTTATGTTGAGTTACTGTATTGAAGAATTAATTGTCATGTAAACGTGTGGGATTGTATTGCTACTCGGTCATTTTTGTGTGGCTCGTTCATGGTCTTTTGGCTTGTTGGATTATTTTCTCTTTGCTGCTCAAGTATTAATCTACCTTAGTCAAACTGTCTCATGTTATATAACATAGTGGGCTTCAAACTTAGTCAATTCGTGTTTTTGGTTCACACTCATGGATTGTTGTTTAATTGTTTTGGGTCCGAACTGGTGTGTAATATGATATGTTTGTGTAGATTGTGATTTTTGTGGTGTTTCAAAACTGCTATGTTGTTAATGATATTCTTGCCAGCGGGTTGAACAACACAAAAAGAAGACAAAAGTACTGAAAGTGACTAGTTTGGCTTGATGCTCCAGCGGTTTGACCATTGTTTGACCATTCTATGTAGCGGTTTTGTGAATCTTGGATGGGTGGTTTGGCTGGTATCCGAAAAGGGAAAAAGACAAATTGACTGAAAGTGACTGTTTTGTTGGTTACCTGTAGCGGTTTGTTGACTTCAGCGGGTTGTTGACTGCAGCGGGTTATTGACTGCAGCGGGTTATTGACTGCAGCGGTTTATTGACTGCAGCGGTTTATTGAATGGCGGCGGTTTATTGACTGGCGGTTTATTGACTGGCGGTTTATTGACTGGCGGTTTATTGACTGCAGCGGTTTAGTGACTGCAGCGGTTTAGTGACTGCAGCGGTTTATTGACTGGCGGTTTATTGACTGGCGGTTTATTGACTCTGGCGGTTTATTGACTCTGGCTGCTTATTGACTGCAGCGGTTTAGTGACTGCAGCGGTGTGCCACAGGTGTTGACTAGTCAAGAAAAGTCAAAGTACTGAAAAGAAAGAAGATGAAGGAGGACTAATTGACTCATAACCATTACCAGACAGTCTCTAATTACAAACAACCTTGCTGCAATAACATGAACCTCAACAACTTCACACAATAAAACAACACGCGCTCTTGACTTTAGTTTTCCACATCAACAGTCAAGATTAATAGAAAGATCAAACCAGTAAAGCCAAACCAAAAGCTTCTCTGTTTGAACACGAGATTACAAGAAACCACATGGTAACCATAACCTCAACATGACCTCAGACTGTTGATCTTTCTTGGTGTTAACAAATGTCAAATCGAAGGAGATGAGAAGCTGATAACCAGAACCAACTACAACAAGATAACCCTAATCCAAACATGGAATCAAAAATTACAATCTAGCCTATCCAATCCGACATCACTTTCAACAAAATCCAACCTTCATCAAAGAACTTCAAGATCTCAGCTTTTCTTTCTCTCGTGGTTATCAAAGATAAATCGAGCTCCTTTAAAGCCAAACACACGAAAGAAGTTAAGTTCATCATCGATCTGTGAATGTTTAACATCCCATTAATATCCGAATATTAATGAAAGAATCATAACAAGATTGTTATCTTCTTTCATTAATTCGTTCAAATGACACAAGATAAGAGCAACAAAATAAACACACGTCGACCAAACCTGAGACCCTCCAAAGGATCTTGAAGCCTATCTAACAACTTCTTGATTCAAAAACATGCAACAAAAGAAGAATAGGTCTCGGTAAGTGATGAAGCAAAAAGTGTACCGCTTTTAGGGGGTCATTTAAGCCCTAAATCGTATTTATTTGATCAAATATTGCCCTAAATCGTTCCTTTTGTCATTTTAGGTACTTTGAAGAAGAAATCTGGAAAAGGAAGCATTTTGGACGTTTTTTGAGCATAAAAGTGAAGAAAACGACAAAGTCTCAAAATCGGCTGGAAAAGTACCTTTGACGGCGTCAAGGATTGCTCCTGACGGCGTCATGGCTTGGCAAAAGAGGTGGATATAAAAAATACACATGATAAGCCAGGGAATTTTACAAAGGAAGTCTGACGGCGTCACCCTTTAAGGTGATCAAGGCCATCACGGTTTAAGTTAAAGAGAGACGGCGTCAAGCCCATTTCTGACGGCGTCAACCTTTGATAAGCCAGAGCGGATTTTGGAGCACTAAAGAGGGACGGCGTCAAGAAGGCCATCCGGGAACCCTAGACACGGCGAGGTGACGGCGTCAAGATCTACAACGTGACGCCGTCAGCCACTAAGTTCTATATATAGTTTTGCAATTTTTTGTCATTAGTGTGCAACTTTGTGAGGAGAAACCCTAAGACGAATTTCTGCCATTTTTAAGGGTTTTCATACACTTGGATCTCCCATGTTTAATTGAAGATAAGTAATCATTTAATCAATCAATATGTCTATGTGTTGTTTGATTATATCTTGTTCTTGTCTTTTAATTAACATGCTAGGCTAGATTTATCTTGTGTTTGCTTAGATCTAATGAAACCTAACTATTGATTATTAGTTATTAGTGTGTTATTAATTGTATTGGATGATTGTTTATCGATGTTAGGCTTAAGAAAACTGGCTAACTTCCTATACGGTAACTTGCTTGAACGTCTTAAGAAACATGAACCAATGCGTACTAGGTTTATATGGTTGTATTTAATGCATGAGCGAATTCTAGTGATCCCATGTTAGGAGCTTCCTAGCCGGCTCGACATAGGAGTGAAGTAGGAGCTTGTAGAGTTGGGGAAGTACGTACGCCACCCCACGATTGGTATTAAGGAATACACCCGTCATCCACGCAATTAATACACACTAATCAACCGGTAAAAGATAGTTAGGGAGTAAGGAAATCTAAGTAAACACATTTCTCCCCATATAAGTTTCACGACCTTTTCATTTTCTGTTATTTTATTTTATTTGCATTTGTAGTTATTTGGGTTAGTTGACTAGCAACTAATTCCGTCCACTCCTTCAAACCCGAGATTTTACTTGCTTTCATAAAATCATAAAAATACAAAAAGAATCTTCCCTCACCCTTAGACCTATTAGAGTAGTTTTTCAATCCTAACGACACTATTCCCTGTGGAGAACGATCAATCCCCCGTACTTACCACTACACTATACTACATCGGTCAGGTACACTGCCTGGTGGGGTTGTAAGCCTCTTGAGATCCCTCGAGAGGTAAAACCTGTTGTAAGGTCGCAAAACCACGCATCAAGTTTTTGGCGCCGCTGCCGGGGAATAGTTATTGTTTAGGTTGAAAATTTTATTTTATTAGGTCTACTCACTAGATTCCTTTCTAGTGGGATTTTTATTTTATTTTTCTAGGATTTCTTTAGTCTATCTTTTTCTTTGTGCCATTTGTTTGTAAAACCATTTTCATTTGTCACTATGATGGATGAAATTCCATTTAGATCATTGACAATAGAGGAACAATTATATTTCACCAATAGATTTGTTTCCTATCATTCCTATGAATTTTTGTGTGATCTTTGTGATTTCCAAAAGGAGTTAGGGGTAAGTTTAAATGGGTTTAATGAATTCTATGCATGTGAGATTTCTATTAGACGAGCATTATCTGGATCAATTCCTTTTAGTCAGGCCCTTTGGATGAATTTTGAGGAAAGCTTCCTAACCATGACCCATAAGTGGAACGAATTGGTGGATTCGTATGAGCAAAGAGACCTAGTTTCTAAGAACATGGACTTAGAATCAAACCAAGATTCTGAGATGGTTAGTTGCATGAGTGGGATAGATTTCACCAAAACATACGACACACATGAGGGTAGAGTTGAGCCACCTAGCTGCATGTCATGGTTTGGCCCTACCATAATACAAGATGAACACATTGGTGATCTTAATGTGATGGAGGATATAGTAGAGAACCCAAGCCCACCAAGTACCCCACAAGTCCTACCATCATTTGAGGCACACACACCACCCGTGACTTACCCAGATGATGTAGAAGAGACTATAGGAACCCCAATAGAGGTAGAACCCTTGGACCAAACACAACTAGAGGATGTAGGTTTGAATACTTGTAGTCATAACCTTTCTTTTAGTTCTATGGAAGTTCCTAGTTTTGATGAACCGGAACCTAAACCAAAACCGTTACCTAATCTTCCATCCTTAGATGTGAACTTAGGAATTGAATTAGGTCCCGATCCACCCATCAAACCATGTAGTCCGGGTAATGTTAAGATTAAGGTAGTAGACTCTAGGCCTTGTAGAGAGGAAGCTAACATAGGAGTGAACCATGACCTTACATACTTACATCACCCATTTATGATTGATCGCAAGAAACATTATGGGTTTAAACCGGGTTTATTAGGTCAAAGTGGATTCTTAACTTGGAGTCTCTCGAAGTTGATAGAAGATGATCCCTTTCTAGGAGAAAACTTCAGTTCACCCATTGACCCAATTGAACTAAGTAAGGTTATGATGATAGGATCCCGCATCTTTGAGCATATAATTCATCCACCACTCTTTCCTCACGTGGCATACTCCTACCGAGTTGGTGTGTATCGCTACTATCACCCGCACTTAACCCTAAGTGTAGGGAAAACCTCCCCTATTTCTGTTAAATAAGGGTAGAGTCAGGCTCGTGACTCGAACAAAAACAAGCGCTTCTTGGGAGGCAACCCAAGCTTTATTTGCTTTGTGTGTTTATTTATTTGTTTGTTTGATTTTATTTGCTTCCGTATGTATGTTTAATTTTTATTATTATTGATTCATGTTCAAAACTAAATTGTGAAAATGCTTTATCTTGTTTTTAACTTTGTCTTAACTACATATAAAGGTATTTTGCAAAAGATAAGTGTAAGGGAAATCCAAATCGGTTTATTAGAACACAAATGAACATGAATCGTAACAATATTAAATTAACATACATATTAGTAATTGTTTGAGTCAAATGCTTATCGAGTCATAATGATGTTTTGCAGGAATTCCAGGAAGTAAGGTATAGGTTTTTCCAGAAATTTTCCGGAAACTTAACATAAGAATTCTGTCAGATCATTTCTGACGGCGTCAGGACTTACAACCTGACGGCGTCAGGTTTTAATTTTCTGAAATTTTTGAAAGTTTTGTTTTCATAAAAAGTTTTTATTAAATCTCTAACTTATTAGCTCCAGGAATCTGCAAAATTATCATTCCACAAGCATTATATCCTTATATAGAATTTATCCCGCCGATGTTATGCAGGTTTTCGTGTTTGTTTTCTCAGGTTTAACAGGTTATTTTGGACAAGGAGATGTATGTGGAATCAAGCTTTTGGCGATGCTTTAGTCTTGAAGCTTCTACATTCTCTTGGAAGAAGATCTAACCATGTTACCTCTTTATCCACCAAACGAATCAGGGGAGTATTTGATTTCATTCTTTTACCTTATTTACTTTTACATCTTGTTATTTGAACATTGGGGACAATGTTCATCTTAAGTGTAAGGGGGGGTAAAGTACGATACTTTAGAGAATGCTTTTACGCTTGATTTTTGTTTGTTTAATGGTAAATGTGTAATAAAACTGAGATAAATACCTGTTAGGGCAATTTTAGTGCCAAATTTAAAAATTTTTACAGCATATATGAGTGAAACTTTGGTCTTAATGAGCGTCTCACGGATAGGAGTTATATGACTAGCACAAAACCGTACCACTAAAAAAATTTCCACCCCCAAATATGTGAGATTCGCCCCTAGAATTGGTAGGAAAAGCATTTATGCTATGATGTGTGTACCGGTAGCACTTAGATTCTAGAACTTGCGTTAGGACCATTCTGAGGCCACAAGTGAGACTACATTCGTGTAGTTAGATTTACTACATGATAAGAGGCATTAGGATTAACCCATTGTTTTACACCTGTGTTTTTGTTATAATTACATTGGCTACATTGGTCAAGTAATTCTCCCACACCCTTTGCGTTGTACTCATTTTTAGTACACGATACCCCTAGTACACCCCTCAGAGCCTATCTTTTCGTTTCTAACTTTAAGCATTTTACTTAAAGAAAGAATTTGTTTACACCCCACTTAAATGTACACCCAAATCACCTTAGCCTACCTTGTATGCACTCATCTTTAGTGCATTTTTGTGACAACATTTGTTTAAACCCCAAGTTAATTATCTAATTGATTACATGGTTTCTAAGTCGAGTCATATCCTTGTACATATTGTTTTGGGACGATTGGGACTCATGGGTAAAGTACTAGTGTAATGGAGTAATGGGGAAGAACAACATTATTACCCCCATATGTGCTAAATATTTTAAAAGTACTCCAAGTTTTTCGATTATCTTAATTCGAGTCATTAGAATAGTTATTTGTAAAGTTATGTAAAAGTTCAAGTGTAAGGGATGCAACGCCCCTATGATGTATTATTTTGGATGGTAGGGCAAAAGTGTATGAAAAAAAAAAAAAAAAAAAAAAAAATGAGAAAAAGAAAATTAGAAAAAAAACATACGGACTACCATCCCGTTTCATTTTATGTTTATTTTATGTTTTTGTTATTTTGTTTTTTAGCTTAATTCGAGTCTAGTCTTGGCTTAGCAACGCCATATTGTACATGTAATTAATCAAGATCTTTAACTCGCCACCAGTAAAATATCCCTCATCCAACAAATCCGTGTTTATCATATCCCTACACCTAACATTATAACCCGTTTAAAAGCCCTCTTTGATAGTTTATCTTAGGTGCTTACGCCTAGTGGAGGAGGTTTTTGATCCTTTCCCAAGCTTATGGTAATCTATTTGCTATGACAGGTAGTGAGAGATATTATCCGTTTTCATTTATGAGATTTATTTTGATGACACCTGACAGATGTGAGTATCTAAACACTACTTGTGAGGTGCTAGTTTGTAATCTCCGTGCTTATTATGATTAAAGTGGAACGACTATTTGTTGTAATTACTTTTATATTAGCATTAAATGACCCCTAACTTGTATTTTGATTAGAATAAAAGCGCATTTGCTTGAGGACAAGCAAATCTCAAGTGTAAGGGTATTTGATGAAGCGAAAAGTGTACCGCTTTTAGGGGGTCATTTAAGCCCTAAATCGTATTTATTTGATCAAATATTGCCCTAAATCATTCCTTTTGTCATTTTAGGTACTTTGAAGAAGAAATCTGGAAAATGAAGCATTTTGGACGTTTTTGGAGCATAAAAGTGAAGAAAACGACAAAGTCTCAAAATCGGCTGGAAAAGTACCTTTGACGGCGTCAAGGATTGCTCCTGACGGCGTCATGGCTTGGCAAAAGAGGTGGATATGAAAAATACACATGATAAGCCAGGGAATTTTACAAAGGAAGTCTGACGGCGTCACCCTTTAAGGTGATCAAGGCCATCACGGTTTAAGTTAAAGAGAGACGGCGTCAAGCCCATTTCTGACGGCGTCAACCTTTGATAAGCCAGAGCGGATTTTGGAGCACTAAAGAGGGACGGCGTCAAGAAGGCCATCCGGGAACCCTAGACACGGCGAGATGACGGCGTCAAGATCTACAACGTGACGCCGTCAGCCACTAAGTTCTATATATAGTTTTGCAATTTTTTGTCATTAGTGTGTAACTTTGTGAGGAGAAACCCTAAGACGAATTTCTGCCATTTTTAAGGGTTTTCATACCCTTGGATCTCCATGTTTAATTGAAGATAAGTATTCATTTAATCAATCAATATGTCTATGTGTTGTTTGATTATATCTTGTTCTTGTCTTTTAATTAACATGCTAGGCTAGATTTATCTTGTGTTTGCTTAGATATAATGAAACCTAACTATTGATTATCGGTTGTTAGTGTGTTGTTAATTGTATTGGATGATTGTTTATCGATGTTAGGCTTAAGAAAACTGGCTAACTTCCTATACGGTAACTTGCTTGAACGTCTTAAGAAACATGAACCAATGCGTACTAAGGTTTTTATGGTTGTATTTAATGCATGAGCGAATTCTAGTGATCCCATGTTAGGAGCTTCCTAGCCGGCTCGACATAGGAGTGAAGTAGGAGCTTGTAGAGTTGGGGAAGTACGTACGCCACCCCACGATTGGTATTAAGGAATACACCCGTCATCCACGCAATTAATACACACTAATCAACCGGTAAAAGATAGTTAGGGAGTAAGGAAATCTAAGTAAACACATTTCTCCCCATATAAGTTTCACGACCTTTTCATTTTCTGTTATTTTATTTTATTTGCATTTGTAGTTATTTGGGTTAGTTGACTAGCAACTAATTCCGCCCACTCCTTCAAACCCGAGATTTTACTTGCTTTCATAAAATCATAAAAATACAAAAAGAATCTTCCCTCACCCTTAGACCTATTAGAGTAGTTTTTCAATCCTAACGACACTATTCCCTGTGGAGAACGATCAATCCCCCGTACTTACCACTACACTATACTACATCGGTCAGGTACACTGCCTGGTGAGGTTGTAAGCCTCTTGAGATCCCTCGAGAGGTAAAACCTGTTGTAAGGTCGCAAAACCACGCATCAGTAAGGTTGTGTGTATGTGTCGATCGGTTGTGAATTGTATTAACGGGTTTGAGATCAGAATCTATTTGATCGGTTGGAGATGAGATTAATTGATTGATTTGTTGAGAAAGGTGAATTGCTAGATCCGTTTGAAGATTATAGCAGTAAGGATGAAGAAATGGGGGCGGATTATTTGGAGATTAGGGTTAGTGGGGATTTGGAGTGGGTATTAAATACATTAGTAATTATGTTTAATCAAAAGGTTGGACTGGGCTTATACCGATTTTGATGTTGGACCTATTTCATGGGGCGTGTAGATATGTAAGTGGGCTGTGAATTACTCTTGGGCTATAGATTTGGTAAGCACTGAAGTTTGGTGGACTAACTGCTTGGGCTGGACTGTTGTCATTTCGAATATTGTGGACTTGGTCAATCGATTGTTTCCTATGATTGTGGATACAAATTTTTGGCTAGTCCTTAATATTTGGTGAAAAAGGAGTGGTAGCTTGGGTTATAGCAAAACTTCACGAGGAATCTCTCGTCACGGCTAGTATTTAGGTAGATGAATGTCAATGAGATTACAGAGGTGTGAACTTGGCAGCACTGTCCTATTGGAGCCTACGATTTGAGTGAGCTTGCAATTTGATCTTTGCGATTTGAGTTATAGTTGACAAATTGCGACTTGGTTAATTGCGAATTGACAAGTTGCTATTTGATTTGTTGCGATTTGACTGATTGCGACTTGACAAACTGTGACTTGACTTGTTGCAATTTGATCAAGTTGAGATTTGACATCTTTGACTTGAATTTTGAAGATTAGTATTGCAATTCACTCTTGGGTATTCTGGTTGATTTCACGGTTTCTCTTGTAGATTTTAGAAAATCCCGCGAAAGATTCGATTTCTCGGTTTAAATCTCAAGAGTGGTAAAATCCCGTCAAATCAATTTTGGACTAGTAGGCTGGACTTGGATTTAGACATGATAAAACTTACGGGGTTTGACTATATTTTCGAGATAAGTTTGTGCTTCGAGATCGGCAGGAATTGGGAAATTATGGTAACTTGGTTGGTTTGTTAATTCACGGGTTGGTGTACTTAGTGTCACAAACATATCGGGGTGGATGGATGCATGATGTTTGATGACCCTTGCTCGAGCGTATTTAAGGTGATTAGACTTGGATGTTCAAGAAGTGGATATATACAATAAAGGATGGAAGGTTGGGTATATATCACTACCTATATTTAAAGGAGTTACGTTGTTGTGCTCAATATAGGTTCTAAATCACAATTTGCAATTTAAGGTGATTAAGGTGATTAGACTTGGACGTTCAAGAAATGGATATATACAATAAAGGATGAAAGGTTGGGTATATATCTCTACCTATATTTAAAGGAGTTACGTTGTTGTGCACTTGTGCTCAATATAGGTTCTATATCACAAATTTAGTGCAAGTGTAAGTCGCGAACTTGTCCTTTATCAAGCTTCATCAAGAGATTGTTGTTTCTCAAGCTTCTAATGGGATTGTAGTACAAGATCTTCTCAAGAGGTGGTCAGACTTAAAGACGGGAGGTGGTTTGTTCAGAGACGCGTTCTAAACCGGTGCACATTCTTGAGCTTCAGGGAATGTTAAACATATCTCATCAAGCGGTGTTGGCATATTATGAGCTTCAGGGAATGTTAATCTGCTAAACCATTGATGAGGAGACAAACGAGGGGTTACTACAAGCGAGTCTTTATCACCATCTTCTTTGCAGTAGCTTTATGTGTCTCTTTCCATGTATATGTATTGTGCTTGTCAAATTCACAAACATCACGGACTCTCAACTTTGGCAAAAAGGTCATTTCATGCCCTTTTTGAGGGGGAGAATTAGCGCGAGTTTCCTAGCGGTTCCGTCTACAACGATGTGAATTTTAGTAGTTCCAGTTTCAGTGGGTCAGATCGCAGCGGTTCAGGATTCAGTGGTTCAGTCTCCGGCGATTTGAATGGTGGTTCCAGTTTCAGTGGTTTAGCCTTCAGTGGTTTGGGTCTTAGCAAATTGCCTAAGATTTAAGCGATTTGATACTTACTGTTGTGCAGTTTGTTCTTGAATTTACTTCTCGGTTAAATCTCAAGAACTGTAAAATCCTGTACACAGTACGACAACTATTCCATGCACTGCACCGATATCATCCAAGCAGCTGGGTCAGACAGCTATGTTTGTTTGGACTGACTATGAGTCATGGGCACTGCTAAAAATTAGCGCATATTTAGTCTCCCTTCGAATATTCAACCGCACAAAATGATCACGAAGCTAATTTGGTATTCCTTGCTTGAGGGTGAAGTTGGATTTCACGAAAGAGTCTACCTATTTTATCTTGAAATCGGGGATGGTTGGATGCATGATTTCAATGATAACTTGCTCGTGCTTAAGATATAAGTTGAGGACTTGGGTTATCTAGTTACCAGTAGTTGGGGTAACTATCACTTAAGAGTTATTGGAGTACTCAGTGTCACACGTCAATGACGTTGTCGATAATCGCAAGAGGTGTTAATGTCTCATACTTTGGTTGGGTATTGAGCACTTAGAGATTTGCTTAGAGCATTAATTTTCTACACCGTTCTTCCAACATTAGTGCAAGCTTAAGTAACAAATTTGGGGACTTCTACTTCAGTTTTTCAGTATTGGTATATCAGGTTTCCTTCATCAAGTGGTCACTAATCTGTGTATAAGGTTGGTTGGTTGGCCAAAGGTTTTAAAAGTTGTGATGTGATCTGTAATTCTCACGGGATATTCTTAACCCGAACTGATGTTCTCCAAAATCAAATCAGTCATGCCACATACAATCTATTACTGTCTCACGGTTTCTTCTTGGTTTTGTAAAATCCCGCGAAAGAACTTATTTCTCGGTTTAAATCATAGATTTGTAAAATCCCGTGATGATGGATTATGCGCTCTTGACCATGATCGGGTTAAAACCATTATCAAATATCAGCTAAAACATCACTAATGGCTGGATCGGGGCAGTTAATCGACAAGATGTGACTACGGCGTTAGATCAGTATTATTTATTTGAGGCTGAAGTGAAATTTCATGGAAGCGTGTACTTAGTATCTGAAGATATCGGGGAGGTTGGATGAAGATTCTTCGAGATCCTTGTTCGAGCTTTCAACATTTACAATGACGAGGACTTGGATATCTAGTTATTTTTTCTTTCTCTCTTTTACAAAATAACTATCACTTTAAGGAGTCACGTTGTAGTGCTCACTGTCACACGAAGTTGTGGATATCCAAGAGGTGATGTACGTCTTATACTTGATAGTTGGTTGGTTGAAGAGTATAGAGTACTTAGGGATTCGATGTTGCACGAAGTCTCTGCACCGCTCTTTGTCTCGCATTAGTACAAGTTTAAGTCACAAGTTCGGGTTATGTTACTTCAGGCTCAAGTTCATCATATTGGGTTTTTCTCCTTCAGTGGTCACGACTTCAAGCCGACAAAATGATAATGGGGTTGGTAACGAGTTAGATGAGAGAAGTAGTAAAGAGAGAGATAATGACGTCTGTACATGTCAGTGCAGGCCTCGCTCTTCAACATTATGACGTCTGTACACTTCAGTGCAGGCCTCGTTCTTCATATAATGACCTCTGTACACATCAGTGCAGGCCTCGCTCTTCATCATTATGACGTCTGAATATATCAGTTCAGGCCTCGTTCGTTAAAGAAAAGAAAAGTGTATGCCTCAGTGCGCTTTATCTTTGGAAGAAGAGAAATCTTCTTATTTATGGCCATTCTCATCAACAAGTTTCATGCTCTTTCCGTACTTATTCAGTCTTCAAGTGGATCGGCTCTCATCTTGGAGTATACTCTTATTCACTTATTCAACCAAAAATTGCAGTTGACAGGCATATGTAATTTTTGAGGGGGGGAAAGGGTGAATAAACAACATGTCAGTCTTCAAGAACCGTCAAGTGGAGCTTCTTACCGTTGATGGTATTCATATTCACTAGTTCAATCATCAAAAATTGCAGTTGGCAGGCATATGCAATTTTTGAGGGGGGGAAAGGGTGAATATTAATCTACATGTTGGTTGATGATTGAAGAATGGTCATACGACTCCTGAATACGTCAGTTCAGGAGTCGTACAAACCATGGTTCTCCAACACTATTCTTTCTTCGTCTATCAAGGTGTTGTAGAACATGGTTATGGAATGCTAATCTACTTATTCTCACGGGCTAGTTCAATCAGCAGCAAAGGGTTTCTAGTCAATGCTTCATGTATACGTCATTAGGCTACATGTACACATCATGATGATGATTCTGATTAATCGTAACCATCATGGGGGAGAGAAATGTGTACTCCAAGGACGCACAACAGGTTCACGTGATCGGGCTTTATACTGCTTCCGAGTTTAAGTTATTCCGGTGTTGATAACCGCAGAGATGATCAGTGGTTCAACTTGTTACCTTGGTATTTACGTTTCACTGTTACGTCATGGGCTGATTAATCGTAACCATCAGGGGAGAGAGAATGTGTACATCAAGGACGCACAACAGGTTCATGTGATCAGGGCTTAATATCCAAGGATGGATACATACTATAGATGATCAGTGGTTCAACTTGTTACTTTGGTGTTATACTTTAGACTGAAGAAGGTCGTGTCGTCAGTCTACTCTTCATTCTCTGTTGGGTGTTATCATCTCATGTGTATGCTGCGGGCTGATGGGTTATATGTAAGGTTACTGGAAGGCATTTGGTGAGATGAAGATGATTGGTATTCTGTTCCTCCACATTGGGCAATCTTGAAGAAGGTCGAGTCTACAGTCTTCTCTACATTCAAAAATGTTGAGCTCTTTTCTTACAACTTGATATTTAACTTAATCCCATGACAGTTCTTGTTTGATGAGTTGTGGAGTTAAGTTAGGTTCAAGTTGTTCTGTAGTTTAAGGTTAGGTCCAACTTGATTTTAACCTAATCTCATGACAGTTCTTGTTTGATGAGTTGTGGGGTTAAGCTAGATTTCAGTTGAGGCTCAACTTAAACTATCGAAAAGATGCCTAAGGTTTTTGACGGCGTTACTCAAGGGCGGGAGTGTTAGAAGACTAAAGACGGCATGCATTTGGTTACCAAAAGACTTCTTCTTATTATGGGTGTTCATCCAAAGTCTTCGTCTTCTTTCTATTATGGGTGTTCATCAGAAAGGTTGTCAGGATTGGGGGAGAGCACTAATTAGGGGAGAGTGAAAAGCCTGAATTAATCCCTAAGATTAAATGTGCTCACATTACTCTTCAGCAAGTAAAGCGATGGCAGCGGAGATATTCTGGAAGCTGAGGAGTAATGGTTTTCGGTTCGTATCCTTGTATATATTTTGCTTCTTACATTCTTTTTCATATCTTATACCATTTTTGTAAATAGATATATAGAAATCTTGCTAATTGTAAATAGGAAAAAAAAATAGAAAATACCAAAAATAGTTTCACCTAGGCATGTCTTCTGTTTATCGATAACATTTACGGACTTAGAAATGTCATTCAATAATGGCACGGGTCTTTAAATGAAGCTCGAGCAGAAGTTAAAATGGATGGTTAAAACATGTCTAAATGGCTTGCTATTACTTTAGATAGCAACCCGCGCTTCAAAATGGGGAAAGCACGTCGCCAAAAAGACGGCTGTTCCTCCAACTGGGTGATGTTCACCTGGGCATGGATTACTTTATATCCATGTTTCTTCGATCTGATGTACGTTTCAGTGCATCATTTCTGGTAAAGGAAGAGAAATCTTCTTTGCATACAAATAGTTTTCATTCTATGATTCTTCTGAAAATTATTTGTGAGACACTTGGTGATTATGTGTTGTATGAAATTTGTTTATACTTGGATTATGCATAAAATTTGTCACTCAATCAACGACTACAAATCTTTAACTAGGTCATTGATTGAGGGGGAGAGTGAATTCAAATTTTATATCATCAAACGGATTTATTGGTTAAATCATACTTGTTAGAAATGGTTTTGTAGTTAATGGGGAATTAGTTGAAGAGGATCTTGCTAAAACTTTATATCAAATGGCCAAACGTGTTAGTTGCTAGAAAGTTTAGGACATTATGTGCAATTTGCTTATAGTTTCCTAGCTTTATGTATCTAGAAGGTTAATTTGTGTTACTTTGGAATCCTCGTTTAATCCCCTAAATACATTAAAACTCGAAACCTAAAAGAAGTTAGAAAACCAATGTGTTTGATGTTCTTGAATACCCCATAGGCATTTGTATGATCTAAATGAATGAGTTTCAAATGTTGTTTGACTTGTGTTAGTCGATTGCTGCTTAGTGGTTGTTGTTTTTGTGCTTATGCTCTCAGGATATGCTTAGGTATATAGTTATCATAATGGAATCTTGTCCCTAAGAACCTGAGCTAAATATTGAAATATGAGTGAATTGCTATGTTCATGATTGCTAATTGCTCATCATGATAGATAGAAGTTTGATGTATTTCCTGGCTGTGGTTTGATTAAATGAACTTGGTATTATAATGTGGCAAGCTGCTGAAGGGTAGCTATTAAGGAATAGTGTATCTGTATGTATGTATATCTGTTGATATTCTTATGCAGATTCCATAGCCAAAATGAATGTGCCAGTTCCCATTCTAACCATTTGATCAGACGTTCAAACTCTATTGATTGGCTCGAAATTCACCTCAACAACAACGTCGGCAACAACAACAACAACAACACTTTCACCACCGCCACCACCATTCATCTATTTTAGTCTCGCCAAGTGGGGATCAACGACATTTGCGAAAGATTTGTTGGTGGATGGATAATTGATGTTGACTACTAACTCAGAAAAGCGGGTGATTACATCATCTGCGCAAAAAGGTCAATATCATTTGTGTCATAATTGTCAAATTGTGCATAATAAGCAGTGAATCTCCCTCTTAGTTTAAGGGGGAGCATAGTATGTTCCATTATCAGAAAATATTAAATCGGACACATTTTCTCCCACATTTTTCTAACTTATTTAAATCAATTGGGATCACAAATCTCAAATGGTTTGAAATTTTTGATCGGGGGAGAGAATGTGATTTAAATATGAAATCTGATAAAATGTGATGTTTTGGACATATAAGTAAGCTCTCCCATATGTGCTAAACTCTTTCGTATAACGATGCACATATTGAGGGGGAGCAAATGAACAAAAAGGATTTGGCATAGCATGAGATCGTGACTCAGACTTAACCAATGAATTGACGATAGCTAAAGTCAGTAGTCGAAAGGACATGTCCTGGACGGGTAATAATTTCAAGCCAGTTTATCTGGTGATGTAAGCGTGTCTCGCAAAGGACGTGTCTGAGTAGAATGTACCGATTTCGAGCGATTTTCCTTGAATGTGATCTGGACGGGTAATAATTTCAAGCTAGTTTACTAGTGATGTAAGCGTGTCTCGCGATGATCATGTTTTTGGAAAATCAATCAATTCAAAAGTGCGAGCTTCACCTGACATGTGCAAATTTATAAAACAATCACTTGAGCACATGTTGAGGGGGAGCATTTGAAAAATATAAAACTCTCAAGTGTTTGCAAAAATGTGTTTCAGAATCATGAACACTTTGAGAGATTTTTCAAAGATTTGGTTTATGGCAATCGTGGAAGAATACCAAAGACCGACCATTTTAATTAATGCAAGGAGTTATAAGGATGGTAAGGTTAGGTTCAAGTTCCCACGATCCCGCCAGAGCTGGAGGGATCTACCCAGGGACAATCCACTAGATAGTGTAGAAGTCCTTAGGTATGATTAAAAAAGGAGAAAAGTGAATCAGGGAAGAGTACAGACTGAGATGGAGCTAGAACTGGAACAAACCCAACAAGGTTCTAGTAATGAAGTCTTGGTATGCACTGAAGGGGTTGAAGAATTAAAAAGAAACGAAGTGAGAAAGGGTGAAAAGAAATAGCCCTCCTTACAACTTAGGCAGAAACCGGGTCAATACATATGCTGTCAGAATCACATAGTTGATTGCTGGAATTGAAGACAAAGTATCATGGACCCAGTGATACGCTGCACAACCCTCCCTAGCCACTCAAGGTCCCTCAAAGGATCCTTGTTTCAATTGTCACGGAGTTCAATACATTCCTATCGTCTCTCTCACTCCGAGTTAGATGATATTGAAAAGGTGGCAGTCCTCTCCAGCCTCCGCTCACTAAATCAAAACGCACTATAGAGTCTAGAGCCACGAGATTCATAAAAAGATCTCATAGGAACACAGATTATTTCTACACTGGTTGTTCAACATTAAGGACACCAGTTGTAAACTTATGAGTCCTACGCAGATCTTAGCAATCTGCCAGAACATTTATGAGAGAATTTACAAATGTAATTCTCAATGATTGAATGGAAATTCCTGCCAGGGTCAACATCAAGCAGCCCTGAAAGCAGGTCACTTCGGTAATTCCCTGTGGATTATGCTTAGTGATCGCGGCGGTTTCAAACGGTCTACAGTCGTGGAGTGATCTCCAGCGACTCACCTAATCGTTGATGTGCTACGGTTCGATCTTAAAAAGCCCTCTGTGGGTTTTCGATTAGGAACGGTCTTGGTAAGGATTAGAGAGAGTTTTCACACTATGCTGTTAACAATCTCGAAGTCCGAACCTGTAAGTACCGGACGTTTTATTGCTAACTGTCGTATGCAGGAACATCTGGCGGTTGAAGCTGATTGCTGTTGCAGCTGTTTGCGGTTGTAGCTGATTGAGGTTGCAGCTGAATGCGGTTGTAGCTGATTGAAGAAAAGATGCCAATCCTCTACCACATGCTCACACTACATCATCATTGTAACTCAACAAAGTCATGATCAACCTAAAAGACCTTTAACACGGCTTCTGCAAACTCTGATGCTAAAGATCATGACACCAAATAGTGTGAGCATGTCGGCTCAAAGATTTACACATCACGTGGAGACATACTACTGAAAGATGGCTTGAAGATACATGTTGGATGATATTTTCGAAGAATACTCAAAATCATCCAAGACAAAGGAAAGGTCATCAAAAGTTCACTGCTGAAAGCACAATGATCAAAGACGTTGAAGAATCAAAGACTACGAGCTATGAAGACAAGTTCTGAAGACAAAATGCTAGAATTCAAGTTATTATTTCCGGGGTGACCTCCCTTAGGGGGAGATTGTTAGAAATATAAATATTCAGATGAAGGTTCGGTCACCCCGAGCATCTATTTAGCATTCACATAGCTCGTAGGCTTATTTATATTAGTTTAGTACTATTAGTATTATTAGTATTATTAGTGTAGTTAAATATATTTGTGGAGTGGGTCGGGGCTTTCCCCACTGTCAGCTCACTCCACAGCCCACTAGGGGCACAATATTAGGTACTATATATATAACCCTTCCCACACCAGGGAAGGGTGGAACTCTCATTTCACTTAATCTAATTTTCTGTTTTTGAGTTTCCCTTTCTCTCTCTAAACTTCTCTCTACAACCTAACTCTAACATGGATCTCATCTTCCATGAATCAAGACCCCCCGAATCAAGCACACAATCAAGATGGTTATATCTTACATTTAGCTTATTTGTGGCTTAACAGCCTTTTTGGTCCAAAAACACTATCCCATTTTTAGCCCACAGATCAGCACTCTTTAGCTTATTTCTGGGCTTATTTGTGGTTTTAAAAATAAGTTGTCTTCATTAAAGTTGATTATTTTCACTAGCTTACTAAGTAGCAAAAAGAAAATTCCAAAAATAAAATAAAAACAAAAACACCAAAACCAGGGTTCGAGCCCTGGTCACCAAGCACACAACACTACAGCCTTACCACTCTGCCCTTGGGTCTTCTCTGGTTTTACTTTGCAACATTTAATATTTAACCCCTTTTTCTTCCTTTAGCTTATTAGACTGTTTGGCTTATTTACTGCTTATTCCAAAAAGCTTTTTCTTGTTTCTTATTTTTCCTAGGTTTAGCATAGTTTAAGGTATTTTTATGCAAAGTTTCAGATTTTTCCAAATAATTTTACTATTTTTAATCATTTAATTAGTTTAAATTAGTTTTTAATTCGTAATAAATTAAATAATAATCAGAAAAATATAATTCTTTTTTTTCAAAATTTTCTTTTATCATTTAGAACTTAGGAAAAATAGATTTGTACCCGTAGAGTGAATATTTCTTAGATTTCACGTTTTAGGTTCGGGATTTCCCGTTTTAAGCGCGTGTTTAGTTTTTCTTTTCGTTTTCGGCCTTGTGTGTTCTAGATTCATTGTTTCCTAGTTTATTTAAATGTTTTTAGTTAAAATTTCATTATTTTAGTTTAAAAACCAAAAATCTCTTTATTTTCACTATTCATCACACGCAATCACGAATCGAATCACGAATTCCATTCAAACCTTCATTGGGGATAACGACTCGGGTTTACATATTTCCTTTGTAAATCTTTGATGAAAAATACGTGTTGATTCCATTGAATCAGGTTGTTTTGAAGTGGGAAGAGATGAAGAGGGTAGGCCTAAATATGGGCCGGTTGCTCCGAGTTACTTTGACATTGAAGATGAGATGGAGAGAGCTCTAGCAATGGAGGCTTTCTATAACCCCTTTAAAAATGTTTTTGTTTTTAATAAGCTAACAGATTTTCTTGGATCTTTACCGGTCCAACTAAATAATTTGGAGTGGGGATCCAACTGTCCTAGTGTTTATAAGAAGGAAGAAGGAGACGGAGAATGGCGTGTGAAGTTTGACATTATTTGCCCAGATGGAAGAAACTTTGCAAGACGATTTAAAACTCAAAAGACAAACCAAAAATTGTCCGGAAAATTTCGAGGAGATGATATCTTAAGGCATGAGTATTTTGAAGGATGAAGATCAAGTGACAAGTTTGGAAATAAAGCACAACACTTGTGCTAGCTAATTGTTTGTTTTCCTTTATTTTTATGCATTTTAGTTTTTAATGTTTGCATTTAATTTTATTCAAGTTATTTAAGTTTAAGTTTAAGCTAGGACCTTTGTTCTTTTTATTAAGTTTTATGATTAGGAAGTTATGATTTTAGTTTAGATTTTTAGTATTAGTTTTGTTTTAGAATTAGTAGAGATAGACTTTGGACACAATTTGGTAGACTAAGTGTGTTGGAATTTTTATATACAAATAGAATTTTTGAAGAAAGAAAAACATTTTCACTTGCTCTAACAAGTATAACAAAGTGTAGGCAAGAGAAAAGTGAACTTTTTGCAAAAACGTAATCCGAATCGGTTGGATCAAATACTGATCGGATGGAGTTTGATATATAAACTCAAAATTTCAAAAATCATAAAAACACTCACACACACAATCCACCAAATTCGGGTTCCAAAAATTCGACCACCAGGAGATAATTAAGAGTTGAAGGTGTGTTTGCAGATAATCCATGGCTCCAAAACAAGTAAGTAACATCATCAATTTGGTTTAATTAGGTTTTAATTCGGATTTATTGAATTAGGTCAAGATTTGGGTATTTTTGATAGAGTTCGAATTAAGATGTAATTTTTTCTGGGATAGATAGGTAATTGATAGAGGAATTCATTGGAAAAAGAATTAGATTGATTGATTAAGTTTTGAGGGAGAATTGGATGATTGAATTTTCGGATTGAATTGGGTCAAAACTTTGAATCGATTTAGGTTGCAATTGATGATTCCCAGATGTTATTTAGTTGTTAATTAGTGATGCTAGGATAAGTGCATTGTTGATTAGAACACTAATTGAAGAGTTTGATTTGGTAGTGTTCTTGTGTTCTAGGAATGATTGAGAAATCATGTAGATGTGTTATAGATTGTTATAGGGATGAATGGGAAATGTAGAAACAACTATAATTGTTCAAATATAAGATAGGAGAGAGTAGGAATTGGTAGAAATTGATTTGGAGTCGAGAAAAATATTTTGCCTTCACAGTAAGCCCCAACCAATTCGGTTGCGGGTTAAAACCGATCGGTTGGGCGGGGTAATTTAATCCATCCGATTCGGTTAGAGCCAATACCGATCGGATGGAGGGCTCGGTAAAATTAAAATGGAAAATTTGAAAACGAGTTTTTGGACTTCTAAATCATGTAGAGTTGGTTCTTATGCTCTTATACTAAGGTATAGTTGTGTTTTCTACAGAGTTATGTTGCAGGTAGTTCGAGATCATCACGTGCGAGTGTTAACCCAATTGTGACAAAGTTTGTTAAAAGGAATGCGAAGAGTAGGGTCACTTATGATGTTAAACCGGAGAGTAATGAGAATCTAAAGTTTAGTAAGCTTAGGAAGGGGGAAAAGCACGCTTTTCGTGAGCGACTGTCAAAGCTACAGGTTCGAAAGATTGCACAACCGCGTTTGGTTGATTGGGATGTATTTACGGATTATGAGTGTGAGGATGAATTGAGAAAGATGATGAGGATGTCTTATGTGTATGAGGGCGATGGAGATACTTTTGAAGATCTTTCATGGGAAAGAGCTTTTAGTATTTATGAGAATGTTTATAGAGAATGGTGTTTGGAGTTCTTCTCCACATTTTATTTTGAAAGAAAGGTTGTTGATGTTGTGAGGGATACATGTATTTGGTTTAGGCTTTGCGGGAACGAGCACGCCTATACTTTGCCGGAGTTCGCGATTGCTCTTGGATTGTATGAGCAAGATGAAGTTAAGCATAGATTGTTTGAACCTCATTTCGTGAGCTTGGTGAGGTACCACAATGATTATGAAGGGATTCCGGAATATTGGAATCGTGTTGGTGATCCAAGTTGTTCAAGAAGAAACTCGTCCAAGCTAAGAAACCCGTTGATGAAAATTTTGCAGAAATTAAAAGGTTGGGGTGTTTTGTACAGGACGGGGAGTCGAGACAAATGTAATCAACCCGACTTGTGGTTGATGAAGTTATTGGAGGAAGATAAGAACGGGAATGCGGCTTGGATTATAGCCGAATATCTTTCGAGAAGAGCACCAGGGATCAAGGATAGTAGTGATATTTGTGGAGGTCACTATGTGACTGCATTGGCTAGAAATTTGGGTTATTTCGAGAATGAGGAATTGGCTAAATGTTCGGAGCCAACTGAGAGTGAAACGTGGGATGCTATAGGTTTTGGGAAAGCATTGGATAGGAGAAGAAAGACGTTGGGAGCTTGGATGGAGCCGGCGATGGCCGCACCTCAAGCCGCACCACAACCACCATATCAACCACCACCGCCAATAAGGAATGTTCATGCACCGAGTAGTTTTGACTCGGGATGGGGGGATTGGAATCGAGAACTTAATGATATTGAACGTAGGGAAGTGTGGAGAGATTCGATGATGATGAGGAATAATTACAATTTTGATTATTCAATGCCGATGCTCCAATACATGGCACGTGAAGCCAATTATGAGGTACCACCCTACAACCCACCAAATGTTCCACCCTACTCATTTCAGTATGATCCATATCCTGGCCAGTATCCTTACCCATATCCGGGGTATGCTCCATTTCCCGAACCAGTACCTGTTTATGGTAGAGTTCCCAATGTTGGAGGTTCAAGTTATGATGTGGGAGGATCATCATCTGGAGTTGGAAAGAAAAGAAAAAAAGTTTTTACAGTTTTTTATGAGGATGAGAACTACGAGGAAGTGAACGAGGAGGATGACGAGGAGAGTGAAGATGAAAGAATTCATACTCCTGACGACATGGATGATGAGTGATCATCGTGATTTGATTGTGATGGTTTGTGTTTAAAAACAATTATGGGTCGAACAATTTCTATTTCTATTATCTTTACTTAATTTTCTTTTAGGATTGATTTCATATGGTTTATTTTCAATTACTTTAATTTGTTCTAGTATTTTGGCTTGTTTGTTTGTTTTGTTTCGTATATTTTTGCAGTTTTTGCAGGGGAGAATTACCGGAAGCTTATTGTTGATAAATATTTGGAGTTGGAGAACTCATTTGCGTATCTATGATCAAATATGTGTAGGCGTATTTACCCTGGTAGTACCTTTTAAACTAAATTTTTCTCATTTTCTTTACTTTGAAGTTCATTTTTTATTACATTGGGAACAATGCAAAACTTAAGTGTGGGGGAAGGAAGAAAATAGGAAAAATTGGTTTTTTTTTTTTTTTTTTTTTTTTTTTTTTTAGGTTTAGTATGATGTTGGATTCAAGTAACTAGAATTTTCTCGCCCTTGATTTTCTAGTTGTTTTATCACATAATTTATATATTTTAAAGAACCAGATTGATTCAATGGTAAAAATGAGGCTATTTGAAATTTTTTTGGAATTTAATCAAGTTATGAGAGCTATTTCAATTTTGGAGTCGATAACATTTACTAGTACATGTTATAACTTACCTTAAATTGTGAGGATTTAAGCCTTTTTGTATAAAGCATTTCTTATGCTATATATTTCGTTATGAGTGTGTCGGTGATTATGCTGATTCTAGAACTTGTACTTGTTATGCATTACGGTTAAAATCACTTTCGAGTGGTAGAAATATATTCAAATGATAAGAGGCAACTTAGGATTTACACCAAATGGCCATCCGTTTACAGAAATATTTTTGCTAGCCACATCGGTTAGTTATCCTAGTATTTGGAACCCATTTGTTAGCGTTAATATCTTACGCTAGATACCCATAGTTACACCTTCTGAGCCTATCTTTTCTTTTTGATTAAATTCAGGAAAATACAAAAAGATTTTACACCTTAGCCTTACCCGAATCAAGTTCATTTGAAGTTCAAAACTATTATTTTTTTGATGATTACATGTTGGCCACACTTTGACATGTGTATGTGTTGTTTCAATGAAGAAGGAGGTCGCTACTCTTATTTGTATTTTTTGTAGCGTGTGCTCATCCAAAGTGTGGGGGTGACAAGGAAATATTGTTTGGTATGTATATATATATATATATATATATATATATATATATATATATATATATATATATATATATTATATATATATATAAGTGAAAATGTGAATAGCCAATGAGCTATAATGTATGAGTATAAATTAGCCAATGAGCTAAGAAGGAAATAAGTGAGTATGAGATGCGTAAAAATGATTGAAGAAGTTTGGTAAGTGATCATTTGTATGGGAGAAAGTGGATTTTACCGAGAGATCCAACCGATCGGTTGGAGCCCAATACCGATCGGTTGGATGAAGCTGTTATTACAAAAGTTCATTTAATGTCGGATTTAAGCCCCATAATCATGGTGGTTTATCATTTCTTACTTATTAACTCACTAGTGACGTTTTTACTTGAGAGAGGAGGGTTCTTTCACTTATTTAAAGGACCCTAGGCTAGATTACTAAGTGTGACACCCCAAAATTAGTAAAGGCTTACACCAAGTCCTTGCTATCTTATTATCATTGCCCGAAAGCTTAGAAGTGCTGTAAAAATGTCCAGGAACTTTGAGTTAAAGTCTTAATAGTGTGATTCGAGTGTGGAGTTTTTTACGTGTCTTGTTAGGCGATTGGAGGAGTGTGATTGCTATAGTGCCACAAATCTAGTTCTTGTAATCTAAACTAGGTATATCTTGTTTATTTATCATGAACTACCTTTACTTTACGTTTAATGAAAGTATGTTTTGTTACTTGTGTTTTATAATGATTGTTATGGAGTAATTGTTGGTATACTTGTGTATTATGATGTGACTAAGTGTTGGAGTATTCTTATTTTATAGTGATGCATGAAACCAATTCTTATTTTATGAGTTTGTTGAAATAACATCTAATCTTGCTTAATTAGTTGATAAAAATATTTTCAAAGGATAAAAGGGCCGAAAGGATTTTCTTTATGTTTTTATTCCAAAAAGTTAGTGCACGAATTAGTATGGGATATGGTGTGTGACAAGCACCATACTTACTCATTAAAATGGATTTGAAACGATTTCATCACGAATAAAAGGGCCGAAAGGGTTCGTAGGAACAATTAAGATAAGAATTGCTTTTCAAACAACTAGTGCTTAAAAGAATTGTCATAATAGTTAAAAAGGCCGAAATGAGTTAACTAGAAGATTGAATTCTTAGAAATGATTTTTCATGACATAAACCATTGATTGTTAATCATTCATATAAAATTGTGCATCATTACAAGTTACACCCAACTTGTTAGAATACTCCATGCAATTAGTTATAGAATTACACACAAGTATATGTTTTATTTGATTGAATTTACTTTGAGAATTTCCACCAAATTGGCTTGACAACCTTTTTGTTAAAACTTGTTTTACCAAATACAAATACCAAATCCCTTGGGACGATCTCGACTTACCCACCTTTACTATCATGGACGAGTATACTTGCTCGTATGTGTTAATTAGAGAATAGGATAAATCGTGTTTATAAATTTTTAAAACTTGCACACGAACGTAGCACATCAATTGCTATAGCATGTCAAGCATTGACGACATATGGAAATGTTGTTGTTAAGTGAGTGTATGTGTTTTACATGAGTAAATGTGTGTACGATGGTGTGTGTATATATATGTTTATATATATACATATGGTTTTTGTAAAGAAATGTAAAGCTTGAAAATGTTCTCATCTTGTCTACATTATTTCATGATGTGTTAATAATTCGTGTTTACAAGAAATCCTTGTTTTAACAAAAAAGGAAATTTGGGTTTGAAAAATAATCGTCTCACAATCTAATGATTTATATAAGTTTTGGTAAAACAATGTCGAGTAATATGTCATGAAAACAATAAATTTGTTTACATTTCCCATTTTAGTGTTTCAAGTCGTTTATATATATATATATATATATATATATATATATATATATATATATATATATATATATATATATATATATATATATATATATATATATATATATATCGTTTAATATGAAAGTTATGTGTTCAAAAATGATTTGCACATCAAGTGTTCATTATAAAAATCACGTCGGGTTTTAAATTACCCCGTATGACATATATATATATATCAAGTTATTATACTTTCACGACATGTATTGAAACAATTATATGAAGTTGAAATGATTTTTATTGACTACTAGAACGGTAATGATCACGTCTCGTGTGTTTGGAACGATTTATCGTCAGTAATATTTATGCGTGTGATGGAGTGGGCTGTGGCTCACGTTTCATGATTAACATATTTATTTTCACATAAGACCTTGGGCCGCAATACACAAAGGCGAGCGGCATGGTTGTTTTATATAACGTGTGGGCTTCGGCCCACTTTGGTTTTTAATAAGAACTCAATGTAACAGCATTGGCTTGGTGGGTTTTTACTAATACCAAGTCCCCTTGTGAGCTTCAAGGGATTTCGGCCCACCTTGGGGAATCCAAATCATTCCCAGTATCACAAAATTCTAGAACAGAACATAAAATTCATATGGCTTTCGGATTCAGCAGTTTTTGCGAGTTACAAATGGTTCAAAACAAGAGCTTGACAAGGACATGAAGTATGAGGATTTGGTCTTAACGTGCACCCGTTGTAAGACCTACGAACCGTGAAAAACGAGCACCCCTTGGGATGGTATACACCGAGACAACACCAAAAGAAATGACCATTAGAATGGAAACTACGGCACCCTTCGAAGTTGGTGGTCGAACCAAAAAGAAGGGTAACGAGTCACCTTTCTTGGTGAGCTCGAGTGGCCTCTCGACTCACCCAAGACACCCTTGACTCAATCTTTACCCAAGCCTACCAAGTTTACCACATTTGACCAAGATTAATTACCACTCAAAAATCACACTTGAATGACTTAGACCACGAGTTCTTGGTTTACCCTTGAGTCGAGTACAACTCAACTCAAATTCCGAGTACTATTGTAAGCTATAACGGCAAAAGGAAAGGATTTGAGCACTTCACTCTACTCGACCCAACTCCTATTTGGAGTGTCACACATTTTCTTTCAAAACAAAACACAAACACCTTGTATGCACCTTTTTAGACCACAATTTGGCTAACTAAAAATCTTAACACAACAAAATCATTCGAATCTCATTAGTAGAACATATATGTGAACAAATGTAAATCGAACGAGATGTGGACAACCGCAAGACAACACAAGACAACCAAAGTTCAATCTAGACTTAAGCATACCGACTCAACACAACTTAACCACAACAAATTTTAGCTCGATTTAACCTAAATATTCTTCCTCGGATTGCTAACATAACCTTTTGGTTCCAGTTTCGATTTAACAAGATGAATGAGGACAATCATAACAACCTAATTATCGACACACCATATGAATCCTGAGCCAATAAGAGTTTCTAAATAGTGTTCCAAGTTTTATCAGCTTCAAATTTTGGTTCAACCACACCAAGGACAACATTTTATTTGACATAATATTGGCAAAAAAAATATTCATATCAACACAAAATGATGTACAATTCGAGGGTACAAAGAATAGAACAACAAGAGTGAGATTAAACCTTACAAAGGATGATAGTGAACGATTACAGGAGACAATGATGTGAGCCCAACCCGATTCCAAGCAAGCCACACATCCTTTTCTTCTCCTTGAAGCCTTCGATTGAAGTATTTGATGGAGGTGAGATAGATTTTGGTGTGACTGCTTCTCCTGGAATCGGTGCTTTTAAGGAATGATTCGTGGCAGTTTATTGACCCACTTTTGATCATCCACGGATGAGGTTTCATCATTCTTGGCTAATTTCCTTCTCCTTGCATCGAATCCAATGAAGTTTGACCCATTTGGATCGGATTTTAGATCCGACAAAGCAATGGGGAAATGCAAAAGTACTCATAGATTGGCTATGGATGGCGATGGAAGAAGAGGGTAGGGTGTTTTCTTGGTTTTCTTCACCAAGAAAGTCAAAAATGGTTTTGCAGTGAGTTGTGGTGATCGAAAAAGAAAGAGGAACAGGGAAAGTGGGTATAGCTATCACGTGGGTAAGTGGAAGGGATTGGATATATTTGTTTGTTTTAAATTTTATAATGTATTGTGTATACCTCGTGTTCTGTTTAGCTGAGGTAAAATTGTGGTACCTCGGTTTCACGTAAACGTGAAAAATATAAATCTGGAGCCTTTTTTACAATACTGATGTAAAATAAATTTGTTGACTCCGAAAAAAGAATTTTAAAGTTCAACCTTTACTAATGTGGTGTCGGTACGCGTGTGGTGTCGGTTTTCAGGAAAAACAAGATAACCTTTCATTTTTGTTACTAGTGTCTGAAATTGTCAGAAAGTGATTAATTCACTTTTACTGATAAATTTAAATAGTTTTGGTGAGTTATTGTATGCTACTGCGTGCGGGTTTGCTTCCCGTAATAAATATGTAAACACATAAATATTTAGTTTGACAGTTGTGTAATAATAAATAAACATTTATTATTAAAATATTGGTGTGAAAATTACCATTTGTCACAATCACTTGCCAATTAGTCGTATAAGTCATACTAGATCTTATTGGCAAACCTAAATACGTGAAAGGTAACTTGCCTGCTGAACAACCCATTAGCTGAGCCATATCTTCATCCTCTTATGTTGTTACCCCGATGCCGTAAAGGTTGGATTTATGAATGTTTATCTTTAGGCCCGAAGCTAAATAAAATTCGTTTAGAACCCATATAATGTTCACCATCTCTGCACGGCTCCATTTTGACACCATTACAACATCGTCGGCATAAAAAAAATGAGAAAGATGTAAGCTTGGATTACCTACAATGACCCCACTTACTAACTTTCCTTGGACCGCATCCTTATAGCAATGTGTAGACCCTCTATAATAAGAATAAAGACGAATGGGGATAATGGGTCTCCTTGCCGTAACCCTCGTTTGATAGAAAATTCCGCCGTTGGGCTACCATTTACAAGGATAGATGTTCGAGCCGAATGTAAACATTCTCTAATCCATCCCCTCCATTTCTCCCCAAAACCAAACTGAGTTAGCACATAATCCAAGTACTTCCAACTTACAGAATCATATGCCTTTTCAAAGTCTACTTTAAATATCATATGTTTGTTCTTTGTTTGTGAAGTTTGTACTATGCAGGGACTGGAGTTGCCATCTTCCTTTCTTGGGTCAATAACCTACCCACTTGCCAGTTGCAGTGTATTACTTTTCACCCATCTTGTGTTGTCTTCAAGAGAGGATAGGCATGCTACTTTGTGTAACGGTAACATCTTCCCCCTCAGTATTTAATTCTCCTCTTGGTTCCATGTTGAGGTATGGAAGTCTAAGATTATCTGAGGAGATGGATCCTCAACAGTCAAACATGGAGTATCACTCCATATTGTTGTGCCTTTCAAGTTAATCGATGCCTCCTCTTAAAAGAGGAGGCTAGTGTTCTTGACTGGTTCATTGTTAAACTATTAATCTTGTGACTGATCATGATGATTCAGTCACATCTTATGTTCAAGGTGTAATCATTAGACTTTTCTAGTCTAGTTGTATTACTTGTTGTTAACTTCCTGGTTTCTCAGGCTTTCTTGTTCTTAATCTGATTGACTCTATTAGAGTTCAATCTTGAGTGTGAGTGACTTGTAGTGAGGATTGATTAGAGCCCTTCTGAAGGGGTTTAATCCTTGTCTTTGTAATTGTTTAGTAAGCACCCAGTTGGGGACTTATCTTCTATAGCAGGTTAGGTTATACTTTTTATCTTGTAATGTAACTGTTATCAATAAATTGAATCAAGGGGAGGTTAGTTGGATTCATACCCGATTTTTCTTAACCATTTTTACATGGTATCAGAGCTACGGCTCAAGTGAATCGAGTTTGGTTGAAGCCACCAATTATCCGCCAGTGTTCTGTGTTGCCGGAACCCTAACCATCGGTGTTCTGTGTAGCCGGAACCCACGCCGGCATTTGCTAGGTATATCTTTGTTAATTCAACGATTATCGTTGGGTTAATTTCTTGTGTGGCTGCTGGGATTATTGCTGTTTTTTCAGCATGTTTCAAGGAATATTGTTGCTGATTTTTCAGCATGTTTCAAATGGTTTGGTTGCTGATTTTTCAGCATCTTTAAAAGTGTTTTGTTGCTGTTTTTTCAGCATCTTTCAAAGTGTTTGGTTGCTGATTTTTCAGCATGTATTATGGGCATGTTGTTTGTTGTTTTTTCAGCCCTAAAGGGGTATTTTGCTGCTGGTTTCACAGCAGCAGGAGGGGTGTTTGCCTTGCTTATTTGCAGCCCCAAAAGGGGGTGTAATAGGGGTGTAAAGCTGCTGAATTTACAGCAGCATCATGTCTGTTCGGTGGCTGATAAAACAGCCCTAATCATGTCGTAAAGACCTACTCGTTGCATTGGTAGACATGGTGATCATATTATCAGCCATGTTGGTTATTTGTTGCTGCTGATATTTATTCAGCATGTTTGTGGACATGGTTCGTGGTACTATGGGTCTTGGGGATTGATGACCCCTTGCCTACGTTGTTTGCTGTGTCGTCTTGGCATGGCCTTGGTTAAGATTGGTTTACCAAGTGACTTCTAAAGAAGTTCATTTAGAATGTTGTTGGGTTCTCTCTTGAAGAACCTGACCTTGAATCAGTTACTGATTCTTTCAGGTGGTTTATACCTGGTGGTGTTTTGTCAGTCCTTTATTATTACTGTGGCTGGATTATTGATAGTTGCAACCGTTGTGTTGTGTGCAACGGATTGATTGGTTTGAGGGTTTGTTGGTTTTTTCCGATCGACATGTTTCTTGGTATTTCTGGTCATCGATCAGTGTGGCAGTCTTGGTCACATTCAATGTGAAGAAACTGTTAAATATTCAAAGGTTTCTGTTTCATGGGAATTATTTCACATGCTATTAAAAGAACAACATTGGGCTTTAGCTCATCTGTCAATGAAAGCATTTGGGTATATTTATTGCACGTACTAGTTGCAACGAGCTGTGGAGGTTATGGCATTTGTTATGCTGGTTTGCTCATGGGCTGTGATATATTGGTCTATGTATTATGAGGTTTCGGATCATTGGTTTTCTAGTGTATTGTGATGGATTGAGGGATTCTGATTGGTTTCAGGGTCTCTCATGGATTCAGAAGTATGCTGGGACGTCCAATGGTCTGCTCTCATCTTGTTTTATCTCCACTGTTAAAAGTCGCCTTCAAATATTTATGCCCGCAAGAACGAAGCAATTCCAATTGATGACTCAAAAACCTTTTGACATAGAAGTCAATTATTATCTGAGTATATTGCTACTCAGTTGTTAACATGAAGTCAATCATTCTCTGAGAACTTGGATTCTCAGTTGTTAAACATGGAGCATCACTCCATCTTGTTAAATCATCCCAACTGATGTAAGAGTTGGGTTCAGTTGTTAATCATGGAGAATTCCTCCATCTTGTTAAACCAACCCATCTGTTTAAAAGTTGGGTTGAGTCTTGTCTAGTTCATTGATGGACTGATCATTGTTAAAATAATCTTTGTTACCACCACCTTTGTGTGATGTTGGTACTTTTCACCTACAAGATGATCGATGCCTAACTCTAAAAGAGTTGGCCTTGTGTTCTTGATGGTTCTCCCAAGTCTGAGCAATTGATCGCTGACAGCTTAGCTTTGGTGTATCTATTGTTAAACCTTTTTTGCTCTTATTCAATTTGCTTTATTGAATCACCCTGATATTCGATGTTTATTGTTGTACATTGTGAACTGATTTGTATTATTTGTGTATGTTGGAATCATTTTTCATTCCTCTTAGATGGCTGTTATCTTCTTATTGAATGGTGTCATTTAGTGTCATTGGAGGATCCTAAATTGCAGGGTTTCTGTTTACATAACTATCTAATCACTAATGGCTTTATGTTTTGTTTCTTTGTTATGTGTATGTAAGTTTTAGTGTTATTTGGGTTCTAATATACTCATCCCACTTGCAGTGTTGTCATGTATTACTAATTATCTACATCTCTTATGTTGTTCTTAAGTGGAAGTAATGTACTTTGTGTGGAACGGTAACATCTTCCATTGCAGTGTATTACTTTTAACCATCTTGTCTGTCTTGGATTTACTTTGTGTAACGTACATCGTGTCTTAGTATTACTCCTTGGTCGTTAGTATAAGTCAGATCTTCGAGGAGCAGATCTCAAAGTCAAACATGGAGTATCACTCCATATTGTTGTGCCTTTCAAGTTAATTGATGCCTCCTTTTAAAAGAGGAGGCTAGTGTTCTTGACTGGTTCATTGTTAAACTATTAATCTTGTGACTGATCATGATGATTCAGTCACATCTTATGTTCAAGGTGTAATCATTAGACTTTTCTAGTCTAGTTGTATTACTTGTTGTTAACTTCCTGGTTTCTCAGGCTTTCTTGTTCTTAATCTGATTGACTCTATTAGAGTTCAATCTTGAGTGTGAGTGACTTGTAGTGAGGATTGATTAGAGCCCTTCTGAAGGGGTTTAATCCTTGTCTTTGTAATTGTTTGGTAAGCACCCAGTTGGGGACTTATCTTCTATAGCAGGTTAGGTTATACTTTTTATCTTGTAATGTAACTGTTATCAATAAATTGAATCAAGGGGAGGTTGGTTGGATTCATACCCGATTGTTCTTAACCATTTTTACATCAACATCAAGGGTCCATCAAGGATTTGAAGACCCGAAATAAATGCCGATTGTTCCTGACTTACCAGCTTGTTCACCACTTTTGCTAGACGCTTTGCCAAAATTTTAGCAACAATTTTATATTGAAGACCAATTAAAGATACAGGCCAAAAATCTTCAATAAGGAGAGGATTTGATACCTTTGGAAGAAGAGTGATAAACGCCGAATTTGCTCCCCGTGGCATCTTACCTGTTGCAAAAAAAATCCAAAATAAATCGTTCTACATCGTGTTTAAGACACTCCCAATACTTCTTCAAAAATAAAAACGAAAATCCGTCAGGACCCGGAGCCTTATCGCTACCACAATCCCAAACCGCGGTCCGGATTTCATCCAAAGAAACTTGCGTCTCGAGCTCTTCACATTCCAAAGCAGACAACGAAACGAATGCAGAATGCGGCCGTATTTGTTTTTGAGGCAACTGATCATGGAATTTAGTCTTATAAATTTGTGTTTGAGGCAACTGATCATGGAATTTAGACTTATCGCTACCACAGAGATGTTTTATTAGAGCAAGACTTAAGATTGATAGTTTTTATTCACATACACACATTCATAAATAGAAAGTATAGAATGGAGTGGGGATTCTCATGCAAAACGGGTAAACGAAAAATAATCCTTGTTGATATAATCCGAGAAAATCGATCTCAGAGGCGGAGGGATGTATATGTTAGTGGGGGGCAGTGCCCTCTACGGGTGTCTAATAAACTTAGACATCTAGTGTAAAAAAAATTTATTACCGGTCATTTTTCTAGGTTGCCCTTAGCCCAAAATCTGTATTGCTCTCAACAAATTCCAAGCCCAACGTAATTGCTTTGTAAATGTACAAAAAATATTCGACTCTTCAGTTTTTACTTCTCAACTACGAACAATCTGATCAATGCTCGCCTTAGAATATGGTACGAAATAGCCCTAACTCTAATTTTAATTTTCTAAATCATGCTTTTGCATGAGATATATAAAATTGTGTTACTCTATTAGGAAGGAAAAAAAGAAAAAAAAAAAAAAAATTCTAAATTTTGAGATTGGGAATATTTTTTTGGTTTTGTCATTGTCAGTTTGGCTAGAAACAAGGCTACTGCCTATGTGGCTTTGTATATTCTTGTTCCATATTTTAATTTTTATTTATTTTTAACTTATTGTGATTATATTTGTAGACGTTAGTGATCGTTTTAGTGAGGCAAGTATTGAATTAGTGATCGTTTTAGTGAGGCAAGTATTGAATTAGTGATCGTTTTCGGCTTTTTTTTTCCTGCTAAAAGCTTAATTTTGTTGTTGTTTTTGCCGATGTATGGTTGCTATGGTTTCTGTTTGGTTGATGTATTTCTTCTTTTTTGCTGCTGTTTCGCCCATGTTTTAGCGTTGTTTTGGCATTAGTAAAAGCTATTTTTCTCGACCTTAAAGGTGTTATTTGGGCATATATTAGCTGCCACTTTGGTGTACGTTGTTTTTGTGCATTTGTAAGCCGTGTCCTTTTTTTTTTTTTTTTTTTAATTATTTTTTTAATGTTTTTTGTGCAATATTAAGTAGGTTTAATATAAGTTCTTGTGGTTTCTTTGTTGAACGACTTTTGTGAAGATAAAAGTTTTTGCCCCGCGTATTTGAATTTCGTGGCTCTTCCACTGATCGAGCCTTTTCACTATGATATACACAATTTAACTTGTATTTCTTGGAACGTTTCCAGACTACAATGGGATTTGTATGTGTTGTTTAAAATCGATTTCGGGGGGAATGAGACCTATGAATCAAACTTGGAAAATAAAAAGTAACCTTAGCCCAATTAAGCGATTAACCCACCATATCTCCTTTCTCTACATCGTGTGGTCGTGGTTTCATGCAAAAATTTTAAGTTATTTATGTTAAACCAAATCACAATGGTTGATCATCTTTTATACTTACCAAATCTATGTTTCTTAGCATTCTATACCTATTATATATAAATCATACAGAGGTTAACTTGACATCATTGCTTGAGCAAATAAACAAAAGCAAAAGATAGTGCGCGCCCACAAGAATGAAAAAGTAGTCTTTTGAGTAAATATGGCAAGCCAATGACTAGTGCTACATCTTGTGTGGTTCGTGCAAAGTGGCCTTTTTGGTCGGACAAAATATAGGCCATTCAATACACCTTTAACATGTTTGGCTAATACTTAACACGTTAACTAGACGATTCATGACTCATTAATTACAATACGTATGAACATTAGCTAGCATTATTCTGCATGAATGAGGGAAAACTTAAGCACGAATTTTGTTGAATTGAATAGAGATTATATGATTTGTTGCTAATGTTAAATATCTTTCTTCATAAAATAAGTCGATATAAAAATATAGACGTTACTTTTAATGTTAGTTAAGTTGACGGTATCTTTTCGGTACAACCAACCTCATGAAGTCATAATCATACATACGTACATGCACTTTCCTATATAAACCCCATAACACCTCATTCAAATTAAAGACTCATCCTCCTTAACTTCAAACACACAACAACAACATTATAAAAACATTAACAACCTTAAACCATAATGGTTGTTAACATGATGAAGTGGGTACCATGGCAACCACTTTCATCAACTAAGTTCCAAACAAAGATCACCATGCCTCTTGTTGGAGACGAGCCTTTGGGTCTTAAAGCTGGTTTTAAGAAGGTCAAGATCTTTAGAGCATTCTCTCCTAACCGGGCTAAAAAATCATATTGTGAAGAAGGAAGCAGTGATGGGAAAAGTTCGGTCAGAAGTTCAGACACATTTGACTCAGACTCATTTGATGGAACAGATGAAACTGATTCTGAAGAAATGGATAATACTGATTTTACTATTAAAAAGTCTATGAGCTATGAAAATTTAGCTTATGCAAATCATGTTGGAGGATCATCTGCAGGAGATCGGATATACTACCAAAGTTATTACTCAAATGCAGATGACTTAAGTGTATCTTCTATTGATCGAAAAGAGAGACAAATGCCAAAGCGTAGCATCTTTACATGGAGGAAAAGAAAGCTAAGTCTTAGATCTTTTAAAGTTAAAGGTGAGCCACTCTTGAAAAGAGATGTTCGAGAAGAAGGTGGAGATGATATAGACTTTGATCGCCGATTGCTGACATCATCAGACGAATCCTCATACGGGGTAAGTTATATCAATGTTTTTAGATATTTACTTATGAACCTGTTAATTCGTGTTATCTTTTTATCCATGTTGGGTCGAAAGTTTCTCAAACTGTATTTCTAGTTGCCTAAACCCTCGTTGTTTGATTCAAAAAATATTTATTTATGGGTTAAAAGTATTTACAAAGGAGTATCTGTTTTGACCCTTACGAAATGACCCATTTTGAAGATTTCCTTTTAATCCTTCTTCATTCTTCCACTTTTTAACGTCTTTATAAACATGACAGTGGCACAGAAGTAATGAAGGCTCAACAACAAGTAGATCATCAGTATCTGAATTTGGAGACGACAGTTTTGTTGTCGGTAAATGGGACAACACAGAAGTAATAAGTAGAGACGGGCTCATGAGTCTCCAAACCCAAGTTTTCTTTGCTTCCATTGACCAAAGAAGCGAACGCGCATCAGGTGAAAGTGCATGCACATCATTAGTCGCAACAATTGCCACTTGGTTCCAAAACAACCATAATCAAATGCCCTTAAAATCAGAACTTGATACCTTAGTTCGTGAAGGTTCATCAGAATGGAGAGACCTTTGTGAAAATGAAGTTTACAGAAAACGCTTCCCGGATAAGCACTTTGACCTTGAAACCGTTCTTGAGTCCAAGACTCGTAATCTTGAAGTTGTACCTGAGAAGTCTTTTGTTGGATTCTTCCAAATTGAAGATGGCGTTTTCGACTTTCTTGATGGCGCTATGTCGTTTGATAACATATGGGATGAGATAAGTCAAAATGGGTCAAACTCAAACCATGTCTATATTGTTAGCTGGAATGACCATTTTTTCGTCTTGAAAGTTGAACGCGATGCATACTATATCATCGACACTTTAGGAGAGAGGCTATACGAGGGCTGCAACCAAGCATACGTCTTAAAGTTTGACAAAGATACAACAATTCAAAGACTATCTGTCGACTCACAAAGGTCAAATGAAAAAGTTGAACATTCGTTGGTGTCGAAAGGTAAAGAATCGTGTAAAGAGTATATTAAGAGCTTTTTAGCTGCAATCCCGTTAAGAGAACTGCAAACAGATGTCAAGAAAGGGTTGATGGCAGCATCAAGTCCAATTGTGCATCATCGGCTACAAATTGAATTTCATTATACCAAGTGTTTGGAAGTGAACACTAATATGTCGACTATTGTAGTATGACATAACATTTGTTAACTGTTCTAGATGTTCTTGTATTCTTATAATGTTTTTACATTTTTGTTCCCATGTTAGAGTTCCTATTTTTGAATGATGAGATTAGCAGTAAGAATCCAATATCATGTGTCAAAGATTGACTTGAGTTTTCATAGACATTGCTGAGCTATTTATAATTTTATATCAATACTTATTTTATCTAACACAATTTTGATGAAAATTTTCAAGCTACATGCACTGCTTAGAATTTTCACCAAGGTAGCAAAAACATATACATAAAAGGTCGTTAAGCTATCGAACCAAGTACAAACTTATTGAGATTGAGAGAAAAATGAAAATGATTATTATTGAAGTTGAAAACTTATGGTCAAATGACCAATTACAGAGTATTTATACAAGACTGTTACAGACTATTGCTAGCTACAATACATCAATCCTGCTGCTACACTATAACAATCCTGCTACTACACTATAACCATTTCTGGTGCTAGGCTACATCAATCCTGCTGCTAGGCTACATCATTCCTGCTGCTACTTCATATCATGCTGCATTTCTTCAGACACTTGGAGTGATGAATATAGTTTGTAGATACTGCATTGACCTTGTGTCCATTACCCCCCCTGCAAGTTGGCAGTGTGTATGGATCACACATGCCAAACTTGGAAATACAAGCTTGGAAGGGTGACCTGCTAAGTCCTTTTGTTAAAGCATCAGCAGTTTGAGCTTTTGTAGAGATGAATGTAGGGAGAATGATTCCAGCTTTAATCTTATCTCTGACAAAGTGACAGTCAATTTCTATATGCTTTGTCCTAGCATGCTGCACAGGGTTGGAGGCTAGGGCAATAGTGGATTGATTGTCACACAGGATAGGAATTGGTTTGTTAATAGGAACATGAAACTCCATAAGTAGACTTTGTAGCCATGTTATCTCACAAGTGCAGTCAGCCAATGCTCTGTATTCTGCCTCAGTGGAGCTCCTTGAGACAACAATCTGCTTCTTTGATTGCCAGGAAATCAAACATGGGCCTAGAAATATGCAGAATCCTGTGACAGATCTTCTGGTAATTGGACAGCTTGCCCAATCACTATCACAATAAGCTTGTAGCTTTAGAGGAGAATTGGATGGGAAATGGAGACCTTGTCCTGGGCACATTTTGATATACCTTAAAACCTTGATGAGAGCATCAAAATGTGGAGTTCTAGGGGCATGGCTGAACTGACTGAGATTGTGAGCAGCATATGAGAGATCTGGTCTGGTAATAGTCAGATAGAGAAGCTTGCCAACTAGAACCCTGTAGAGTGAAGCATCTGGTAAAGGGTCACCATCCTTGTCATTTAACTTGATGAGGGGATCAACAGGGATGTGAGATGGCTTGAGGTCAAGTATACCGGCTGTATGTAAAAGCTCAAGGGCATATTTTCTCTGGGTCATAGTGATGCCTTTGTCATTCCTGAGAAACTCAATACCAAGGTAGTAATTGAGTTCTCCCAAATCCTTGATGCTGAACTTGTGATCCAGTTGTTGCTTGAAGTATGAGATGAGTTGATTGTTGTTGCCAGTTGTGATGAACTGCTATGGCTAGAAAAATTCAAACTGTGACCATCTTTGCAACTGGAGCAAATGTTTCAGTGTAATCAATTCCCTCCTTTTGAGTAAATCCCTTTGCCACAAGTCTAGCCTTGAACTTGTCAACTGTTCCATCAGCTTTGCATTTGATTCTGAACACCCATTTGCAGCCAATTGGAGATTTGCTTGATGGCAGAGTGACCACTTCCCATGTTCCATTAGCATCCAGTGCCTGCAGTTCTATAGACATAGCATCTATCCACCTAGTATCTTTTACAGCTTGGGTATATGACTTTGGTTCCACAATATTATTAATGGTGTTAATGAGATGTCTTTTGGTTGGAGAGCAAATGTTATTATAATTTATGTATTTTGAGTGATGAAATTTGATGGTGGATTGAACAGTGTGTTTGGTTTTGGGTAATTGGTAATGATAATCTTTGTATTTCAGTGGTATGTTGGATTGTCTTGTGGATGTTCTTGGTGGTGGTTGTATGGTTTGAGGTTGTTCAATGTGGCCAGGTTGAATTGGTGGAGGTGATGGTGGTTCTTCTTGAATGTGTGTGGTTGGGGTGTTCTCAGTTAGTATAGATGGCTCAGTGTGGTTAGGTTCAGGTGTTGGTGAGGGTGTTGGTGTTGGTGTTGGTGAGGGGGTGTTGTTGTTGGTGTAGGTTCTGGTGTAGTTGGTGTTGGTGATGGTGTTGATGTTGGGATAGGATAGAAATCAGATGGTGTGGCTGTTATGGTTGGAATTGAGGTTGGTGAAGTTTTGGATGGTTGTTGATGGAAGGGAAAAATGGATTCATTGAATTAAACATGTCTGCTTACAAAGGTTTTGTGTGTGTGAAGGTTGTACAAAAGGTAACCTTTTTGTGTTGTAGGGTAACCAAGTAGTACTGATGGTGTGGATCTTGCAGCAAATTTGTCAGGGGTGTGATCATGTGCATAGGCCTGGCATCCAATTATCCTAAGGTGTGAGAGTGATGGGGTTGTTTTGTGGATGAGTTCATATGGTGTTCTGTTTTGAAGGGGTTTTGATGGGAGTCTGTTTATGATGTAAGTAGCTGCTAAAATGCAATACCCCCAAAAATGAATTGGAAAGTTTGCCTGAAATCTTATAGCCCTAGCTACTTCAAGTAAGTGTTTGTGTTTTCTTTCAACCCTTGCATTTTGTTGTGGGGTGTATGGGCATGTTGTTTGATGAATGATACCTTCTTTGTGGAAAAACTGGGTTAAGGATTGATTTACAAATTCTGACCCATTGTCACTTCTTATAGTTTTGATTTTAGTACTGAAGTGAGTTTTGACAAATGAATGAAACATTTTTATGTGAGAGATGGTGTGGTGTTTTGTGGGCATTAGATATGTCCATGTGGCTCTTGAATGATCATCAACAATGGTTAAGAAATATTTACACTTGTTCACAGTGACATGTTTATAGGGACCCCATACATCCACATGAATCAAATCAAATAAGTTTGTAGCATGAGAGTCACTAATTTCAAATGAAAAAGCATGTGGTTTAGCTAAAGGGAAAATTGTACAAGAGTTTGATGGTATTTTACAAGGTACAGTAATAGACTTTATTTGTTGTAAGGTAGAGTAAGCAGAATGTCCAAGCCTTGCATGCCAGAGGTGATGGTTGTTGTTGTTGACTGAGAGTGTGAGGGATTGAGGTGATGGTTGCTCTTGTTTGATGATGTATAGACCATTACAAAGGTTGCCATGTGCAATCCTCTTGTGTTGGTCCTGAAAGTAACAGTTAAATGGTGTAAACAGGACAGATAAGGGTAAGTGTGAACAACAACACAAGATTTGGAAGGAATTTCAATACTGGTGAGTCATCCACAAGAATCAACAATCAAAAGGATCCACCAAGAAGGAGTAATTTTAGAAAAGGGGTCATTTGTGGAAATTGTAACAAGGAAGGACATCTCAAGGAAGAATGCTATCAATTGGTTGGGTATCCAATAGGTCACCCACTGCATGGGAAGTATAAACCACCAATCTAACAAGGAAGAACAAACTCAGGGAATATGTTTGTGAACATGACAGTTGGGCAAGAGGTCAACTCAGATGGGTCAAATGGAATGGGTCAAAATGATGCAACAATGAATGCTAGGATGGACAAACTGCAGAACCAACTCAATCAAATGATGATGCTTATGCAGCAAAACAAAGAGGCAACTGAGTTTGGCACAGCAGGTATACCTAAACTCAAAATCACTCATATTACTTGCAGTACCTATAGACTAGTTGGTTCTATCATGCTTAATCAGATACATCTTTGGGTTGTTGACAGTGGTGCCACAGATCACATTTGCATAACCTTAACTTCCATGCACAACATTAGACTATGCAAACACCCCATTTATGTTACACTCCCAAATGGCCAACACACACAAGTTAGACAAATTGGATCAGTCTATATTAATGATCATATCACCCTACATGATGTATTATACATACCATCATTTTCATATAACCTGCTCTCAGTTAGTAAACCTGGCTCTGATACCATATTGAGATTGAGAGAAAAATGAAAATGATTATTATTGAAGTTGAAAACTTATGGTCAAATGACCAATTACAGAGTATTTATACAAGACTGTTACAGACTATTGCTAGCTACAATACATCAATCCTGCTGCTACACTATAACAATCCTGCTGCTACACTATAACCATTCCTGCTGCTAGGCTACCTCAATCCTGCTGCTAGGCTACATCATTCCTGCTGCTAATTCATATCATGCTGCATTTCTTCAGACACTTGGAGTGATGAATATAGTTTGTAGAAACTGCATTGACCTTGTGTCCATTAAAACTTAGTCCAATACAGTGGACTCAAACGCTAATGACTCTGCCAAACTTTTTTTGTCACAATGGATGTTCGTGATTGCTTATTTCAAAGTACTTATGTACTTCAAAAATAAATAAGCTCACGCCTATTTGCTTAATTCTAGATGTTTATCACTTATATGCATAGTACGTGCCCCCGTCTCAATTAAATTCACATTACTATTTTACCTTGTGTAATTATAGTTATAATACTCGTGCACGCATCTATTCTAAAAAATTTAGTTATATATTATTATCGATTAAAAAAAACTTGACGTGTCCTAAACAATTTTACCCGTACATCATTAACTTAGGTGTTGGTAGAACATTGAGTAATAAACTAGTATATATATTAACATTTTTGATTGACAAACCACTAAATCCATCATTAAGAGATAACATTTTCTAATTCTCTCCGCATATCAATGCCTACTATTCATGTAAACTTCAAATATTTGAATCAGCGTAGTTCGGTCCGTGCCAAATGCAGGAAGAAACAATACAATCAATATCGCATAAGCAAATCCGAGTTATCATTCTTTTCCTCGGTGTGCCACTTGAATCTGGTCCTTGTCGAGCGAAACCTGGGTGACCTTGAACATATAGCCTAAGGGAAGAAAAACTCGACTTGAACTCTTTATGACATAGTAAATTCTTTGGAGCCATTGCCATAAGTGGCTTACAGACTCTATATGCAGCTGGAATACAGGACTAATATGTAAGAACGTGATGAATCTCTTAAACCTTTTCTTAAATGAGATACAATCAGCTTCTTACACTTACTTGTTGACGTAACACATGGAAATAATTTGCTGGAGTTGTAACATTGACAACTTGCCAGTTGCATGTTTAAACTTGATAATTTGATAAGCGCAATTTCAGTTAAAAAAAATAGCATAGAGTCTCAAGTTGGCTACCATGAACAATATATATATATAATAAATCTAGAACAATTGCTCGAGATGGTTAAGAAAAGAGTAGAAAATATCACGCCTAAAGTGGCAAGTAGAAAATAACAGTTTTATCCTTTTCTTTGTCCTCTTGTCTAAAATTGTTTGTTTATGCTGATTAGAGCAATAGGTGTCATGGGCAAGCAAAACTCTTGATTCGGGTCTCACGGGGTGCCACATCACCATGACATACCTCCCTTTACAACCCCCTTCCTATAACATACCACAACTTACTCATTTGAGTCCCACCACTATCTATTTTATTTTTTTATTCAATTTAATTCATTCATTCATTCACTCACTCTCTATTTATATTATCTATCTCTCTTTCATCATTTCACCTCATTCATTGTCTCCATCTTCTGGGTTTTTAACATCATCCATTTTTGCATCTGGGTTTTTAATTTCGTAAGGTATTATTCACTCTATATCCTGTTTTTCAAGATTCACCTTCACTGTGTGTTTTTAACATCATACATTGACATTGTCATCTTCGTGCTTCCTGCACACACACATATTCACACACACACACACATATTACACACAGTTAATATAAATCGAAAAAAGGAAATAAAAGAAAAACACTGACACAAAGGACGATAGTTTGCTTCGCCGTGCAGACGAGGAGGTTACCACGGCGAGATGACGGCGAGCTGGGGTGGTGTCATGGCGAGCCGTGGACGCTGCCATGTCACCACGGCGAGAACCACGGCGAGCCCACACCGATTGCTCTTATTATACAAATAAACAAGGGTAAATTGCAAATTTAGTCCCTAAAGTTTTCCAAATGCGCAAAAAATACACCGAGACAAAAAGTTGTGCAAAAACGACATTAATGTTTCGTTTTTTTGCAAAACAGCCACCGAGAGCTACTTTTTGCTAACGCCCGTTAGTTATCCCGTTAGTCAAGGGTAAATACATATGAAATGACTAATATAACCCTTCATCTTTAGATACAATCCTCATTGGCTCCGCCGCCCTAACTCGTTACCACATTAACCCGACCACCTATTCAGATACAATCCTCATTGACGTATAGTTCCGGTTATATTACAACGATCGTCCTTTCCTTTGCAAAATACGGTAAGAAGACAGTGCATTTTCATGTTTACTTCAATATTGTTCTTGGTTTTTAAAGAAGGTACATTTGTTGTTAATGTTATGGATTTATAATTGTAGGTGGTCCTACGGGAAATGTGAAAGAAGTAGAGGTAGATACTGAAACAGAAGAAGAGAGTGGCGAGAGTGGTTCAGAGGATTTGGATTATAATCCAAATAATGATGAAGTGTTTGATGATGATGATGAGCATATACTTGAAGATGTTCCCATAAGTAAGTATGATATGCTATGCACTAAAGACTATAAACATCATTCAGTCTTTACGGAAAACTATGCACTGCTTAGAGAGTATGCCCAAGAGTTGGTTAATCAAAATCCAGGCACAACTGTTAGGATTGATGTACAGCTAGAACCAAATCCAGGGTCCTCAACATGAACTTTTAAAAGGGTGTATGTGTATTTGGGTGCTCTAAAACAAGGTTTCAAAGCTTGTGGCAGAGAATTCTTAGGATTAGATGGATGCTTCATGTCAGGCCCTTTTCCAGGTCAATTACTAACAGCAGTTGTGATTGATGCAAATAATGGGATTTATCCAGTAGCATACGTTGTAGTTGATGCACAAAATAAGGCATCTTGGTGTTGGTTTTTGAAACTACTTGTAGAGGATCTTGGTATAGAAACCAACTGCAAGTTCACTTTCATTTCTGATAGGCAAAAGGTACACATTTCTATTCTATAATTAATCATGTGTTTTATGCAAAATGAGAACATGTACAGTTTTAACACCATCCAAAACCTTAACTGTTCACAGAGACTAATACAAGCCATTGCTAGTGTGTTTCCAAGTGTTGAACACATGTTATGTGTTAAGCATATTAATGAGGATATGAAGTCACATTTTAAAGGAGGTGTTTACAAGGACATGCTTTGGAAGGAAGCTAGAGCCACTACTGTTGTTGAATTCAACAAAGAGATGGCTCATCTCAAGTATTACAATTCTGCTGCTTATGATTGGTTGATGAAGATTCCAGCTGAACAATGGAGCAGATCACATTTTTCAGGTAATTCATTAACTTGCACTGGACAAAAGCATACTGATAATTGATCATATAGTAATATATAATGTGTGATTTTTTTAACAGGTAGAGCCCAATGTGGACTACTCTTAAACAACATATGTGAGGTGTTCAATAGGCAGCTATGTGATGTCAGAGATGGAACCATCATTACTTGTCTTGAATATATATCAGAGAGTACTTGATGAAGAGGATTGTGGTAGTTCATCAACTAATAGAAAAGAATGTTGGACAAGTTACTCCTACTGTGAAAGCCATGTTTGATGCTATAAAAAAAGATGCTACTGATTGCGTTGTTCAATGGATTGAAGGTTCTTAATATCAAGTAATTGTGCCTTACGAGGATCAGTGTGTTGTTAACATGGATAGAAAGGAGTGTTGTTGTAGGAAGTGGGAGCTGACTGGAATACCATGTAAACATGTTGTGGCTGCAATAAACCACACGAATGAGAATGGGAGAGGAGTTGGTATACCTAAAGAGTGGGTTCATGCTGCTTACAGACTAGAAACATGGGCACATACATACTTATTCAAGATCAACCCATGTTGTGGCAGCGACTTCTGGCCATTAGTTGAGTCTAAAACAGTAATAATACCACTTATTCACAAACCCCAAGTTGACAGGCCAACAAAAAAGAGGAAGAAGTCAGTTGATGAGCTTGCAAGTCAAAGTAGTTCAGTTGTTATGCACTGATCTTTGAACAATAGAAATTATGTTAACGTTCATGTCTTTTGGATTATATGTTTGAACTCTATGTTTGTCTTTAATGTCTTTTGAACAATGTTATATGTCTATCTTTGTTTAATCATGTTATGTATTGAGAAGTTGTGATGAAACTATTACATTGAATTCAATTGAAATGAATGGTTAGAAAGAGTATTTTTAGTACAATGAGTCAAAATCCAAATTGACCCAAACATTGACATTCTAAAGTCAACTGTCATATACTGCATGTTTGCTTACTTTGACATTCTAAAGTCAACTGTCATGTAGTGTATTTAATGTACTAATGTGTGTATTTGGCTAGAAATCGTGCAAATGCTCATGGATACAATCATGTCAAACACCACCTTTATCTAATGTAGTCAAAACTCAGGACTCCCTTTTAGCAATTGCATTTTGACTTTCCAAAGTCAAACAACACATGTTAAAGGGGTGTTTGGGACAAGGAGATAAGACAACTTTGCACCAAATTATCTCCTTCTTTTGGTGTATCTGAGGGCCTTGTACCTTGTGGTTGTTGAAAGGTGAATGGATAACCTACTCATTCACATTAGGAGTGTTTGTTCAGTGGAAATGTAGTCAAAAGTGAGATATTTCTCCATGATAACCAACTCATGTTACTGTCATGTTGTATCAGTTATATCAGTAACATAAAGATCCAAAATTTCATTGATGATCATAGGAGTTCACAACCATTACAAATTTCCATATCATCTAAACACACACTTGTTTAGAAGTTAAAACTGCTACCTTCCGCATCACCCTTTTTCTTCCCTTTCTTCATTTCTTTTTCTTTCCTGTCCTTCTTATCCTTTAGAGGCTTAAGCACAACTTCAAGATGTGAAATCCTCTTTTCCAAATCATCAAACTCTGGTAAACCGGTATCCGCAGTCTCTTGCTTCTCCTCTTCCGTATCACCCAAAAGCGCTTGATAGTAGTAATCTTGTTTCCTCAGCCAAGTCAGAATCTGTTTTCTCAACTCCTTAGGTATTTTCCTATAAGAACCATACTCATCAATTGGTTCAGCGCCATATCCATCAAGAACTAAATCAGTTAGATAATAGTTGCTTAAAACTTTTGCCCACTCTTCTTCCTCAGACCCAATGTAGATAGCCTTACCTTTATCATTGTTTGCCATCGTCAGTGGTTTTGTTCGTTGGGATTCTGTGTGTTTTGGGGAATGTGTGTGTAGTTTGGTGCGTTTAAATAAGCGGGATAGAGACGGAAATGAATAGTCCCTATGCAATCGCTTCGGTTGTCGTGTTACTTTGGGAGGGAAAGGTTAAGACGTTGCAAATTTAGTCGTTGAAAAAAAGTCCCGAGGCAATCTCTTCGGTTGCCACGTGTGTTTTGGCTGAAAACATAAGTTAAGACGTTGCAAATTTGGTCCTTGAAATAAAGTGTGGCTAGTCAAAGGCGGGAAACGAGTGAAATGGCGATAATACCCTTGACTAACGGGATAACTAACGGGCGTTAGCAAAAAGTAGCTCTCGGTGGCTGTTTTGCAAAAAAACGAAACATTAATGTCGTTTTTGCACAACTTTTTGTCTCGGTGTATTTTTTGCGCATTTGAACAACTTTAGGGACTAAATTTGCAATTTACCCAATAAACAAATAACATATTACCAAATTAATAAAATTTAAAACCGCGAAAATTATTGTGTTACCCTTTTACACGAGGGTCTGTCTTGCAGAGCCCAAGATTTTCCCACTTTACATATTTACCCAAGCATCTCGCGTATGCTTTTACCCGTGCGTTCCCGAGATGACGTGGCACCATATCATTGGTCGAAGAAAAAAAAAAAATCTCGCGTATTCCTATACCCGTGCCTACCCAACATGCAAAAAAAAAAAAAAAAAAAAAAAAAAAAAAAAAAAAAAAAGCTATTTCGTGTATATATATATATATATATATATATATATATATATATATATATATATATATATATATATATATATATATATATATATATATACACGGATGTACACATGAGACTTTTTAAAATTAAAAAACTTACAAAAACCACCCTTTAACTTTTTAATAATTACAACTTTTTTATATAACAAACTTTATTCGTCAAATATTTAGTAAATATCTATCAAATTCTTTAATGAAAAAAATATCGTTGCGAAAAGCTCTCAATTACGAACAAAACAAGCCCAATATTAACATGTTTTTGACGTACATACGATTTTATAAAAAATGTTGAAGTTTGATATAAATATATATATATACTAAAAAAAAAAAAAAAAAAAAAAAAAAAAAAAAAAAAACCTTTCAAAACACACTCTTAAACCACAGGGGCCAAAGACGTACAAAATTCTATAAAATAGGAATATCTTTTAGAAATAAAAACGTAAAATTTAAAACTAAAAACAGTATCCTTTTATTCATAAAACTAAAAACGCTAACTTTTTTTTATATAAAATTAAAATTTTTATTCATAAATTAAAACATTACATAGAAAATATAAAACGTAAACGTTTTATATTTCGTACATTTACGTTTTATATTTCATATGTAATGTTGTTAATTTATGAATAAATTTTTTTGTTTTATATAAAAAAAAGTTGCCAATTTTTGTTTTATGAATAAAAGGATACTGTTTTTAGTTTTAAATTTTACATTTTTATTTCTAAAAGATATTCCTATTTTATAGAATTTTGTACGTCTTTGGCCCCTGTGGTTTAAGAGTATGTTTTGAAAGATTTTTTTTTTTTTTTTTTTTTTTTTTTTTTTTTTTTTTAAGTATATATATATTTATATCAAACTTCATTTTTTATAAAATCGTACGTACGTCAAAAGCATGTTAATATTGGGCTTGTTTTGTTCGTAATTTAGAGCTCTTCGCAACGATATTTTTTTCATTAAAGAATTCGATAGATATTTACTAAATATTTGACGAATAAAGTTTGTTATATATTAAAGTTGTAATTATTAAAAAGTTAAAAGATGGTTTGTGTAAGTTTTTTAATTTTAAAAAGTCTCACGTGTACATCCGTGTATATATATACACGAAATAGGTTTTTTTTTTTTTTTTTTCAATGTCGGTAGGCAAGGGTATAGGAATACGCGAGATTTTTTTTTTCTTCGACCAATGATATGGTGCCACGTCATCTCGGGAACGCACGGATAAAAGCATATGCAAGATGCTTGGGTAAATATGTAAAGTGGGAAAATCTTGAGCTCTGCAAAACAAACCCTCGTGTAAAAGGATAACACAGTAATTTTCGCTTTAAAACCTGATTAATGGCCAACCTTAAAGCACTATGTGGATTGTGGACCATGGTTACGTGATCATACAGTGTTTAATCACTTTGCCATTGTGACCAAACTGGAAAAATCTAATGGTTGTGAGATAAAGGATGAAACATGTGTTGGATGTTGGAACTAGGTAGGTTATGTGGTCCATAATCATCATTAATGGACAAATAGAAAAGCTTTACACGAATGGCTAAAATAAAAAAATGCAATCAAATTCGCATTTCTTAATGTTTGATGATTACTACCCATTAACCTTTTAATCGCATGTGTCATGCTTTCTACTTTTTATTGTTTAATATATATCTGAAAGCCTGTTTGAAAATATCTTGAGATGGAGACAAATAGAAAAGCTTTACACGAATGGCTAAAATAAAAAAATGCAGGTGAGTTATTTGGCATGTTAGTTGTACATTGAACAAGGAATACATGCACAAAATGAGACCCTAGAATTTGTGAACATTGAAATGATATCAAGGTGAAACATGCACATGTGACAATTATTTCAACTCATTGTATGGGTTAAGTATTCCCGTAGTTTACACACTATTATTGATCAACTATTTATAAAGTAAAAACTTGATAAACCCTGATAAATCAAAAGCTAGAACAGGACTTAGGCCAACTAACTTTACTGTCTTGTATGTACAACTAAAAAATCAACTACTAAAACATGCAAGTTTCTTAGAATGGATTTGTTTACGTTAATATTTTAAGTATTTTAAGGTATTGTTTTTTGTAATTGCATGATCAGTGCACATTTTTCTTTTACTAAAATCAAGAAACGAAATGCATGATCAGTGCACATTTTTCTTTTACTAAAATCAAGAAACGAAAACTATCTATTATTATTCAGATTCGTTAGTCATTTCATTAACTATCTTTGAAAATTTGCCTATGCTAAAAGTCAAGTTTATGATCACCACAGCAAAACCCACTTCCAATTTGCTCCCTTAATGCATTCCACATTTGATAAGCAATGAAATGTAGATATGTGATGTTGTTTTACCATGTTCATCTTTTTAAGGACCAAATTTCCATCCTAAGAGATTTGTGTTACCTAACTTGGCTGTATTTGTCGGTGTCCGATCCATAGATTTTTTCTTAATAATGATACAAAAGAATATGTGTATATCTGTTTACCTTATAACACGGAGAAAGTTATTGCCCCAACGTTATAGTGACATCGGCAGTAATCCTATTATACTATCTGGTGTTATAGCATCGGCGTTGATGGAGCATCATTATGATTTATATGTGTATATGCATGTGTTTTGAGAGTGTTTTAGTAGGTCTAGTTTTTAATGGTAGAGGTCGACTTTCCTTTGGAGATGAACCGAAGCTATCCTATTTATCACACAACACACGACACAAGAACAATGATGACACTCACAAGACAATATGAAGAACAAAGAGAGTAGTGTGGATCGTATGGAAGAAACAATAGTCGAATGTATATTAGCTTTTGAGAAGAAATAATACAAAGACAAAGATGAAACACACACACACTCTCTTTCTATGTTATGAGGCATCCTCGATAAAGTGAGAGTGTGTGTGCTATATGTATTGACAGCCACATCACATGGGTTGGATGGGCTTTTCTTTTGGACCTTGATGTGGGCTAAGTATATGTATTACACTTATACATATTAAGTACAAACAACACTAATACTACTAGCCCACATTGTAAACTAATATTATACATGACACTTTTAATTCTAACTAACAAATGACCATCACTTCATAATTAATATAAATTAATTGCTAACAATCTCCCCCAAAGTGATGGTCATTTTAATGATGCTCCCGTGATTGGTCGTTTGTCTTCAATGTCTAGAACTTTGTGTGTCAATGTATAATATTATTCATTTAATGTTCCTTCATGCACTGTGATCTTCAAAGTATCGCCTTTTGGTAGATCTTTGCCTTGATCAACATCTTCAGGTATTCATAGCGTCGACGTTGTAGATGTTGAAACATATGATGATGGTGAATGGACTTTCGTCAGTACCTGCATAAGACAGTTAGCAATAAATCGTCCAGCGCTTATAGGTTCAGATTTCGAGATCGTTAACAGCATAGTGTGAAAACTTTTTCTAATCTTTACCAAGGCCGTTGAGAGCCTCTGAAATATACCGAAGTATCACTTCAAGACTGTAGACCGTTTGAAGCGAGTAACCATCATGTCACAAGGCAAGATCCTTAGATCTCATTAAGACTCATACAACTTGAATCCTTTTAGATGAACACAAGTGTATTGCATAGGAAGTGTTCCTAAGAGATCTTTGATGAATCTCATGTCTCTAGACTCAATTATGTGCGTTTTTGTTTTTGTCGTCGGAGGCATGGAGCAGAGAGCCACCTTTTCAATATCAACTCATCTCGGAGTGAGAGGCCGATAGATTATGCATTGATCTCCGTGAGAAATGAAACAAATATCTTTTAAGAGATATCTGAGTGGCTAGGAGGGGTGGTGCAATGCGTCACTGGGTCCATGACGTCTTGTCTTCAATATCAGTATCACCTTAGTGAGTACCGATAGCAGATGTATTGACCCGGTTTCTGACCTAAGTTTTCATGGAGGGCTATTTCTTTTCACCCTTTCATTAAACTTTTCTTTTTCATTCTTCAACCCCTTCTTTCTCCTTTCTCATTTTGCTCCTTTTTTCAATCATACCTAAGGACTTCTAATTCTAAACTATTGGAATTGTCCTTGGGTAGATCCCTCCGGTTCTGGCGGATCATTGGACATAACCTAACCATAATCACCTTATTACTCCATGATTATCCTAGATTATTTGTCACATGCCATTAAACCTTGTGAAAATCTCTCAACGTGTTTATGAGAAAACACATTTTGTTAACACATTAAGAGTTTTGCATTTTTGAAATACTCCCCCTTCACATGTGCTCATACATTTTTGAAATAAATTGCACGTGTTGGGTAGAGTTCGCACATTTTGAAATGATCGATTTTCAATGAACATGACCTTCGCGAGACACGCTTACATCACTAGTTACACTAGCTTGAAATTATTACCCGTCCCGGTCATATTCAATGATCATCTCTCGAATTGGTACATTCTACTCAGACAAGTCCTTTGTGAGACACGCTTACATCACTGGTAAACCAGCTTGAAATTATTACCCGTCCCGGACAAGTCTTTTCGATAACAAACAGTTGATTTCGTCAATTCGAGGGTTAAAACTGAGTCTGTCTTTGAGATTCGAACCATGATCACATTTTAATCACATTTCTCCCCCTCAAAAATAGCATTTCAATGGTATTTTTGATACCGTTTGATTAAAAGCATTGTTTTTGGAAAGCTAATAGGGAGAAACGGTTTTGCATGAACTTTTTGGAACAAATTTGTTTCAGAAATACTCCCCCTCAAAATTTGCATTGTGTTTGATATTTTTAAACTTTGGAGCGAATTGGGGAGTAAAGATTTGAAAATCTTAAGCAAAAAATTTTTGAAAAAGTTTTGAAAAACCTTTTGAGAAATTTTGAGTAAAATTTTGCTTAAGATTAAGAAGTTTGGATAAACATTTCATGTAAACTTCTTTTCTTGTTAGGATTGTTGTTATAAAACGTACAACATGGTCCTTTCTTTGAAAAACGGGTTATACACTGTTATGTGTGCATAAGCCAAAACGTTGAAGCCCGGGTTGTAAGCTGAAATACTTACAAGCCATTGATTTTTAGGATAAGTGCTCGAAAGATTTTGATTAAGCACTTTCCTTTCTTTGAAGCTCGGGTTCGAAACTGAGATGTTCCGAAGCCATTAGGTTAAGCGCGGGTCCTAATCCGATATGATTAGAAGCCATTGAAGAAGAAAATGGAGAGACGACATGTTTTGAAAACATTTAATGAACTCTCGCTCAAGCATCTGTACATGCCCGTATCATTGTTGAATGACATTTCTAGGAACGTACAGAATATCGATTATACGAGAGACATGTCGTGAGAAGAATATTTTTGGTTTTTATATTTTATATTGTTTTTGTCCTTTTGAGAATTTTCTATTTTTATATTTTGCTTTTGTTTGTTTTTTCAAAAAATATATGTACAAAGAATGATTAAGTATGAACAAGTAAAAGTGGAGTTAAAAGTGGAATAAGACCAGGATTTCCAAATGAAATATTGGCATAAAGCTCTTCTTTTCCACATTCAGCGTATGAAATCTCAACACTTTCACGAGTACCTGCATTCACAGAATCCAAAAAAGAAGAATATGCACAAATAATAGTGTTAGAAGAACATGAATCATCACATTGAGGGTGTCCACTATCAACGGTTGTAGTGATTTCTACATCCTTATCCTGATGATTTTCACTATTACTTGTCGTGATGCAGATATCAAAAATCTTCCCTGTGGGAATCCATCTAAGACCAACTGTTTTAAAAACTTTTCCCATAGGAATCCACCTAAGGCAAGATCTAGGAGTTGTTTTCTTTTCAGATGGAGCGGAAGTCTCATTTTGAGAAAAACTACGTCCTGTAGAGATCCACCTAGTTGGTTTCTTAGCCTTTTGCTTCTTAGCAGCGGGTTTGTTGCTATTTGGTGTCTTAGAGGATTGTGCCTTAGCACTTGATTTGTCTTCATTCGAAGAGGAATTTGAATTCTTATTGTTGCATTCTACGTGCTTAGCATTTTCATTTGAGCAACTACTTTTAGATGCAAGCCAATCCCTAGTCTTTAGTTGAATGATCCTAGGAAGTGGTATACTACTACTAGCAGTTCCTTGTAATGTTGTAGAATTCATCATTGTAGGTTTTGTACCTAAAATTCCATCTTTTCGAATCTGTGCCTTTTTCCTAGCCTTATCTAGGTATTGATTGTGGACCATGTCGTTTGAATCACTAGATTCTTTAACAGTTTTTATGGTCACATTCGTTGAGCTATTCCTAGGGGCACACACATTTGGATTTAGCTTGTTGTCCTTTGAATTTGTAGTAGCATTCCTAGACTCTTTTGGATTATCGTTTGCACATTTGTCTAACGCCCTAAATGTTTGAGATGTAGAGGCAGACGCATTAGTGAGACTAATCCTATCAAGGTCAGGCGCTATTACATTCGATGTTGTTGTTTTGACAACAACTTTCCCTTTTTGTTTCTCACTAGGCAAGGGGGTTAATGGTGCTATACCCGTAGTTTCCTCACCCTGCCCTTTTTGACTTGCAAGCTGAGACTTCAAAAAATCAATTTTGACCTTGCATGTTTTTATAAGAGCGCTCATACGACAATTTGTCATACTTGCATTCTTCCTTTTTCGTATCAAGTTGTTTAAAATATGTAACATTTTGCTTTTCAAGCTTAAAAAGCGCCTTTTCATATTTTGAAACAATTTCAGAAGTCTCATCCCGAAGTCTTTCATCATCCTCAACAGAATATGTTTGGTAAATAATAGACATAATGTCGGTCGATAGAGCTTCTTCAGAGATCATGTCATTTTGTTGTTCCAAAACCTTTATTCGTTCCAAGTATTCATTTGCTTCCTTCACTAAGGATTTGTGATCCTTAACGAATTCTGCAGACTCTTTTAAAAGATTATTTTCCACATTTTGAACAACCGCATAGATTGCAGCAATATGTGGATTAATTTCCGTTTCAAAAATCTTTTTAATTTCATCCTGAACACCCGGAAACCATTCAAATTTTTGATTATTTGTTTTGGAAGCCACAATACGTTGAAGTGTTTCAATTCTCTGTTTAAGATCCACCAAATATAGTCTAGCTGCACTTGTATCATAAGTGTTTTTAGATGCCATTTGTTGAATGTTAGACAGATGTTTTGAGACAAATATTCATTTTGAGACAGCCACTGGTTTTTTGAAAAACATTGGTGACTCTTTTTGAACCAGATCAACTTCAGAAAGTTTGTTAAGCTTATAATAATCAATTGGTTGAATTTCTGGGTTCTTTTGTCTCATTTTGGCACGACTCTCTGCGGCAAGCTCTAACGTCTCAACAGAATCATGAACCTTAGGAGGATCATGCACATCATTTATAACAGTACCATCATATAACACATTCTGGTCTTTCTGAGCCTTTTTGAGGTTATAAGGGTTTTCACAGCCAATAGCCATTTTCTTTACAGTGTGTAAAATCGGGTTTGGGTCGTTTATTAACAAATTAACTGTCTGTGCAGAATGACCCGTTTTTACAAGTAAATCTTCCAACTTTGCAATGGTTTCCTTTTTGTCAGTGATCTCTTTATGAAGATCCTTTTCACGTTTTGAAAACCTTTCATTCAACTCCTTCTTTTCTTTTTCAAGATTAGAGCAAGTTGATTTTTGTTTTGAAAGCTGGTTGGTTAGTTCATAAATTTCTTTGTTAAGAGATTTGATTTGCAAATTCAAATTAACATCTAGAGTGTCAAATTTTATTTGCAAACGTTTCTCTCTTAACTCAGAATCTCTTAAGCTAACCTCAAGTTCAGACTGACGTTTGTTGTGAAAATCAAAAGCTCTTGCATTATCCTTATAACTCTTAAGCTCAGTGGTCAAATTTTCATTCGCGGCCTTTACCTCGCGATTGATCTTTTTGACCTTTTCAATCTCTATTTGACAATTTTGAAGTAACGATTCAAATAGAGCACGGGTTGCCTCATCATTAGCATCATTTTGTGCAACTTGAACTTCATTAGGATCTATATATGAAGTTTCACAGTTAATATTGCTATTAACTTGCTCCCCCACATATGTATCGAAATTAGGTTCGAGAGGCACAAAATGTGGCTTTTCATGGGCAAACGAAAGTGGTACCTCATGGAGTGGTTCTGTGTCATAGGATGGAGGAGTTTCAGAATCACTGCATGATGTTGGTTCTTGCTGATTAGGCATAGGGTCGGAGACTCCAATGACTTCTGTAGAATTATCATTGATTCTGGTTGTAAGCAGGAAGTCGGATTCCTCAGCAGTCAAAGGTATTCCCGAATGTTCCTTGTTGGCTAGCATCAACATGTACTGGAGCTTTTCTACTTTCGTCATTGCATGAGCATTACCAATTCTGCCTATATCACTCCTTTGGATTTCAGATGAAGTCATGAAACAATAATCCTCATTCGGATTGACCCCATTCTGATTCACAAAAGGATCTGCTTGGTTTCCCGTATACAACCCTGCATATTGCATTTGATTCCCCATCTGTATACCCGTAGCATTTCCTTGCTGATTCTCAATAACATCAACCATTTGACCTTCTTGTCCCAAATATAACTGCGTATTATCAGTGTACGATGAAATCCATTGGTTGTTGTTATGTGGTTTGATGTTTAATGCCCTGTATACCAAAGCAAAACCATTTGCCAAAGCAGTTGTGATATCATCTTGGTGAGTTGCCATTGATGATGACTGGTATGATAAAGTGGATTGAGGATCGTTTCAACAAAATAGGAGTTGTTGTTGTTGAAGGTTGAGCTTTGTTGTTGTGAAGCCTTGGTTTGTTGTTGATGATCGTTGAAGTTGTAGGTTTAGATGAACGAAACAAATTTAAATAAAGTTACAAAATTTGATTAGAGTATAATTAAGACAAAGTCAAAAGTTTACAAATTCGACAAAGTTATGTAAATTACAACTTAGATAAAATGACAATTTCTATAGAAATTTCAATTTGACCAAAATTTATATAAATTATGGCAAAATGTCAATTTAGATAGAAATATATCTAATTTATATAAATTGGTAATTTATATAAAAATCTAACACTCTTATACAAGAGAGTAGATATCCGTTTGTCGAAGTATTTTACACTCTTATACAAGGGTGAAAATACCGAATTCACTTTTGAGTTGATGAAATTACGTTCGAATCAAATCCTTAAAAGTTATTTAACTTTGAAAGCGTTTCACAGAAGTACGAGGGCCAAAACTGTCAATTCTGTAACTTCCCTAAGGCTGCTGGAAAGGACAAGGACTAAATGTGTCAATTCTAAAATCTGCTTCTTTGTCTGATATCGTAACTGCAATGTTGTCCGATATCGCAATTGAGAAAAGATGTCGGAGAACACTGAATTGCGATGTCTGATGAAAGTTGATTTGCGATAATTTCTGGCTGAGGTCCAATTGCGATAGTTTTATCGTAATTCAATTTGCAATAGAATCCAACTTTGAATTGAGATAGAATTGTTCAGCTTCAATTCCGATAGTAAAACTGAATTGCGATAAAACCCTGCATTTCAGTGAATTGCGATAAAATGACTGCAGATTTCAATTTCGATAAGATGGTTGACTTTATGAATTTTGATAAAATTTAGTCTTGTACCCACTCTCACCAACTTTTTGTCCTTTTGTTACTTGCCCATGCTATGCCCATACTTGTCAGTCTTTTCCACTGCCAACTTTCACTAACTTTTACTAACTTCAATAATTCAAACCTGTCACTAAAATATCCAAAACAAATCTTATACAAGACTTGTGGATGATTGTCGATCTATGGAACTAAGAACAAACAAAAATCCAACACATACACACTATATTCAAGTGAAAGATACTCACAAGCTCATAAACCAAGTCGCAAAACCAAGAACAAACACAACTTTATGATCTTTATTTGCGTATGAAGTTCAAGAAAAACACAAATTGTAGTGTTTTTTTAAAGAAAAACGTTACAGTTGATGTTTTTTGGAACCGAACACAAAACAAACAAAGTCCTACCTTGAAGATTGGCTCTTGTATACCACTTGTAGAGGTCGACTTTCCTTTGGAGATGAACCGAAGCTATCCTCTTTATCATACAACACACGACACAAGAACAATGATGACACTCACAAGCTAATATGAAGAACAAAGAGAAGTGTGGATCGTATGGTATAAAATCTAGTCGAATGTATATTAGCTTTTGTGAAGAAATAATACAAAGACAAAGATGAAACACACACACACTCTCTTTCTATGTTATGAGGCATCCTCGATAAAGTGAGAGTGTGTGTGCTATATGTATCGACAGCCACATCACATGGGTTGGATGGGCTTTTCTTTTGGACCTTGATGTGGGCTAAGTATATGTATTACACTTATACATATTAACTACAAACAACACTAATAATACTAGCCCACATTGTAAACTAATATTATACATGACACTTTTAATTCTAACTAACAAATGACCATCACTTCATAATTAATATAAATTAATTGCTAACACTAGTTTTTAATGTTAGAGCGTCTACTATGATATGCTTGGAAATAGGTTTAACAAACTTGAAAAGAAAAAAAAATCGTTTTAACGATAGTGGACTTTTACTTGATGTTTATGTGCCATGAAAATGTTCCGAATCTTTTAAAAATAAATTATTCTTACATTTTAGCTTGTCACAAAATAAGAAAACCAATACCTAGATGTTTTGCAAGTTTCTTTGGGCTAATGTTTCGCCGGTAAAATTGTGTTTATCTTAATCCTGCCGCAATACGTTGGTATCCCACCTCAATATCAGTATTTGATGTAAAGTACTCTTGCAACTTTTTGTACTCAAAACTATAAGTCGCAGTCAACTAGATTAAAATTTACATGATCTTATATACATAAGGCGAGCCACGCGACACCCCTTTGGGAGTATATCTTCTTCATTCTTCTCTGGTTGGTTGCATCAAAGTTTATTAAGTTGTTAATATAGAGCTAATCCTGTAATAAACTCATGAAAACATGGTAAGCAATTAATATTTGCTTAGCAGCTTAAAAAGCCTAAAATGGCAAAGTTTCTAAATTCTAGCCATTTGAATTTGATGGATGAGTTCTCATGATCCAGGTTTTTGGCCCAACAAAAGGCCTTTTATTTTTTTAGCTAGTTTCTTTTGTTTTTATTCTTTACCTTAATTTTAAATTAATAAAAATGATAATTGATGTAGAATAATTTATAAATATATTTTGGTCTCATATATATATTTTTTAGCGAAATAACTTTCTGTAGAAAAAATATATAGTTGGAAAATAACAAATATAACCGCAACAACGTTCGAAATGGGGTTGTATATCCTATGATCAATTTCGCAAAAAATATGAAGATACATTCTCAAAATGGGATTGTATATCCTATGATCAATATGTCGTATGACCACAAAAAATTTTATTACTTAGGGAAAACTTGAAATGGTGTGTCTTAGTAAATTGTGTTGTTGGTCTTATTATTCCAACGTATCAGTGTCACGTATAATCCTCATTGAAGGGAGTACGATTGCTGCTAACGGATTTCTTTCAAGCCCGTCACCCTCATCAATAATGAGCCGAAAGCCCTCAATATGCAGCTTCCCATGGTGACCACTCACTAAGATTGTTTCATGCTTTGCTAGTTCCTAAATTATTCATATAATCAGTTAGTATTATAAGTATATGAAGCTAGCTTCTAATATTCTAATTAGCGCGCAAAATGGATACCTCAGGCATTTCTAACACACTATTTCTCCCACTGATTGCTTTTAAGCTTGGGAATTCGGTGTTCCTTGTTCTCAGAGTTATCATTTGTTCTTCGAGATCTTTATCTTTCTCCAAACCGGCATGAACTGCAATCAGTTTACAATGTTTGGTCCCTTGAGCGGTGCTTATGCATACATCGTCCTGAAAATAACAAGTGCGTCATGATTTAGTTCTCACTGTCACTAAAAGAAATAAATCACATGAATTTAGATAGAGAGCCACACCTCTTCATGGATCCATGCCATATCCGCCAAGAACTTCTTATGCTCAATGGGAAATGCTTTGATAAAATCTGAAAATTATATACTGTACTAGATTAGGAGGGTTAATGTTGAATTATTTTTACGTAAAGGATCTTACTCCTCCGTTCCAAAATTATCTCCAGACAAAAAGCACGTAGTTTAAGATATACAATAAATATGGGACGAGGGAGTAATTACTAACCCGGAGAGCCGTGAGGGAACCCATAAGATGAGAATGTAGATCGTGAAGTATAAACTGAGCTATTATTGGGATGCCACAATTCTTTGTACAATCCACCCCACCTCCTCCCTTGCACATGCATATTTTCATAGCCGTCGCCCTTATACCACCCTTCGGGCTCCTCAAGACTCTTATATTGATCCCACGTGGCACAAAACTCCGCACCTGTAGGTGGCGGAGGCAAAGCTCCAACAAAGGCTGCAAAAGCAAAGTCGTGATTTCCAGCAAGGAAAACATGAGATTGTTTTGGATGTTTTGAAGGCAAAGATATCAAAAAATCGAACACGTCCCGAGTGTGAGGTCCATGGTCACAATAATCACCAAGAAAAATTACGTGGGCTGACTCGAACTCATTTGGCTTGATTTGGATTTGCAAATTGGACCAAAGATTTTTTATCTTAGTTGCATAACCATGGATGTCTCCTATGCAAATCACCACTTTTTCATTGGTAGTTGTCATTCTTACTAGGTAGATTTTTGTGCCTAAAAATTTTCGTATAAAAAAGGAAGGGGCATAAAGTTCAATGAATTGAATAATAAGTTGGTATGTAGGAGCATAAGTTAGCCACCATGTTTGAATCCAACTACAAAGTCGTGTAGTTTTGATTTATTAATGACTTGAGAAATTGCTAATGACATGCACAAGGTTTATTAAATATTTAAATGCGTACTAGCTATAATAAATAAATAAATGGACATTTTGTTCTCTATGTTAAAATTGCTTGTTTAGCTATTCTCACTGAAATAATATTTCTTCTTTTACGTCGGGTGATTTGGATTGAAATTATTTCACAATGTTGTGATACAAAACTCCTTTTTGGCATGTACAAACTATATTTCATTTCATCCAATAATTATGGCGCATACATGTAACTATTATATAGTTAGAAGATTAATAAGAAAATGTAGAAACAAAAAAGTATCATTTTGTGTTAGTTAAAGCTAACATAGAATCAAATTCTATTTTGTAGATAGTATAGTACTTGTAAAATAACAAAATATATTAGAGCTTTGCTACACATTCTTACATTTTCATCCTACAAATTCTCCAACACTCACAATAATATTATATAGTTTTTTCCCGTTCATTTTCTTTCTGTATGCAAACCGTCAATTCTACTACTTGGCAAGATCTTGTGAATAGAACACACTTTGTAGGATGATAATGTAGGAATGTTTAGCATTTTCCAATATATTATATGGCTAATGATTTGTATACTCTTTTATTTTATTTTCACACTCCATATTGTGCTATAAAGAATTATACATTTACTATATAATGCATCTCCAATTTCTATATTGGAGTGTACAAATAAAAAAAATGATTGTGCTAATCAACACTCATTTGTTCAAAAAAAGCAACACTCATTTATATTGATTGAGAAACTTTTGTTAAATAATCACACCATTAACTTTTTGACTATATAGATATCTCATGGAGTCAGTGCAATTAGATTCTTTTTGGTTCTTCTTTTTAACTTTTTTATTTACTATTTTTCATCTTCATTTCTTTTCTTTTCATTAAAAAACTCAAGAACACGACACTTTTGAGGTTTTCTTTCGTTGGCTTTATGTATTTTCTTCCAAAGTTAGACTCAAGAACAATATGTAGATCGAAGGCTCTTAGAGGCTAATTAAACTCATGCACCATTAAGTTTGAATACATATGGATAAATTTAAGTAACTAGATCGAGAGGTCAACATAGATTAAAGGACAACAAAAAATGAGTAATTTAGAATTAAGAACCGAAGTAAAGAGAAAACTTCATTCACACACCAGCACCTTCTCGTTGATATTACCATGGTTGTTAAGATCCCGTAGCTAATCTTGCGATTTTACGATAGTACAAAACACAATAATCCAGATCCTACGTAAGATCTAAGCAAGCTTAAGATCTTATAAGATCACTATCTTGAACATAGGATCTTAAAATCTAATACGATCATATCTTACTTTTCTCGAACCCGAAACTAAAAAACTACAAAGTTATGAATTATGTTTTATATAAAATATAAAAAACAATATTTTAATCTTCTTAAACATTTTCTATTTATAATTTAGATTGCACGTATCAATGTATGCAACCTGACCCATTTGAAATTTTGAATACAAACACGATCCATTTGAATGCAACTACCCGCCTGATCCACTTGAATTAAATGATCCATATGATTTGTTTTAAGATAACTTGGCCCATTACCCTATATATAATTTAGCGTCGAGTTTTGCTACAGTTGTTGTAGCAGTGTTGGGCTCGGTTTTGGGCTGTGGGCTCCCGCTTTTTCCCTTTCGTTTGTTCCCTCGCTTCTTTAGCTATCAATCCGGGTACCTACCACCTCACTTATTCTTGCACGTTCTACTGCCTTCTACCGAAACCCTAATTGGTTGCCGGTGGTGTTTACTTGCGGATCGGTTATGGTCTTTTAGATTTCTTTTGCTTATGTGCCTGTTCTTTGTGGTGGTTACTGTTTTTTTTTTTTTGTGGTAGGTTATTTGTTCACTGTTTGGTTATGTGCGCTTGCCTGCCGGCGTTGTTTACTTGCGGATCGGTTATGATCTTTTAGATTTCTTTTGCTTATGTACCTGTTCTTTGTGGTGGTTACTGTTTTTTTTTGTGGTACCTTATTTGTTCATCGTTTTACTTGCGGATCGGTTATGGTCTTTTAGATTTCTTTTGCTTATGTGCCTGTTCTTTCTGGTGGTTACTGTTTTTTTTTGTGGTACCTTATTTGTTCACCGTTTGGTTATGTGCGCTTGCCGGATCGGTTATGGTCTTTTACATTTCTTTTCCTTATGTAGCTGTTCTTTGTGGTGGTTAGTGTTTTTTTTTTGTTGTACCTTATTTGTTCATCGTTTGGTTATATACACTTGCCTGCCGGTATTGTTTGCTTGCGGATCGGTTATCGTCTTTTAGATTTCTTTTGCTTATGTGGCTGTTCTTTGTGGTAGTTACTGTTTTTTTTTTGTCATAGGTTATCTGTTCATCGTTTCGTTATGTGTGCTTGGCTGCCAATGTTGTTTACTTGCGGATCGGTTATGGTCTTTTAGATTTCTTTTGCTTATGTAGCTCTCCTTTGTGGTGGTTGGTGTTTTTTTTGTTGTAGGTTATTTGTTCATTGTTTCGGTCACGGTGTTTTTTTTGTGCTTCTTGCGTGCGCGTCCGTTATGATACCTGCTGTTTTACATGTCTTTTGGTTATGTTCATCTTTTACTTATGTGGCTACTGCTTTTGCCGTAATCTACCGGTATTTTGTTTCTTTAAGGTCTATGTAGCTGCCTTTTCTGGTACTTGGGGCTTTTTTTTTTTTTTTTCCGTTATTTGTTCGCCTTTTGCTTATGTGGCTGCTTCATCCATTTTTAGGTCTGATATTAGAATTTTAGATCTGTAGCTGTTTTTGTGGTTTATGGTTTAGGTCTTTGGATGTTTTGTGTGGCTAAAAAATATTATCTTCATGTTTGTGATGCGTTTGTTAGCTCACTTGATATGTTACCTATACCTGTTATTACCTGAAATGGCAGATATGAGTGCCATATCAAGTGGTGTAACCGACGTCTCAGATTTTTTCCCCGCGATTCAGTTTACTTACTTGCCTTTTTCTTCTGTGTTGGTGTTACAGTTGCCTTGCAAAGGTATTCGCGGCACAATTCTTGAATGTCATAGTATGAATGCTAACTATGTGACTGGACCTGTTTCGCATACACGTTTACCTTGCTTCGGCTATTATATAATTAGCTGGTGGCAAGGCAATCAGCAGCTTACTTCGGCTATTATATAATCAGGTGGTGGCAAGGCAATTACCGGGCGGCATGGTCTAAACAATAGCTAAGCAACCGGTCTTATTTTGCAGCCACCACCTCTTTTCAGCTGTCTCTGTGCAGCAGCTGGGATAATTTTGTCACCTTACATTCTCTGAACACATGTTGCTTGGCAAGGTAACTAAGATTGCGGTTGCAGCCATGCTGTGTGTTTAGTGTTCCTTGCAAAGGTTTCGGCAATAGAGTTCTTAAATATCATGGTATGACTACTGCCTATGTAACCGGATCCGTTTTGCAACTGCCCTCGATTTAGAGTGGCTGGTGTTGCTACCAAATGAGAGAATGCAGTGGAGAATGTGATGACCACCTCCTTTGCTCTTGCACTCTCCTATATATAATGGACCGTGGAGTTTTGTTACAGTTGTTGTACCAGTGTTGGCCTCGATTTTGGGTTATGAGCTCCCACTTTTTCCCTTTCATTTGTTCCATCACTTCTTTTAGCCTTTTTCCGATCGCTAACAAATGATAGAATGCGCTGGAGATTTATACATGTCTCTTCCCTGTGATTCTCTTGGTAGTTGTGCACATGTTCTTTGTGAACTTTTGTCGCCTGCTGTCGAAATGTTGTCATTTTCATATGAAATAATTAACATGCATGAATGTCTGCGCAATAGGCTGTGATGAGTCTGTGAGTCTGATTTAAGAAGTGAATCTCTGGCACTTGGCAGGGCAAACTTTCAGATTTGCAACCGTGCCACGTGTATTTATTTCTGATGATGTAAAACTCATAATTTCTTCACAGATCTGAGCTAAATTGTTTGAGTTTTTCACTTATTGGTTGTAAACTTTTGACACCTGCTGTAGAAATGTTGTCATTTTCATATGAGATAATTAGCATGCATGGATGTTTGCACAATAGGCTGTGATGAGTCTGTGACCCTGATTTAAGAAATGAATCCCTGGCACTTGGCAGGGCAAACTTTCAGATTTGCAGCCGTGCCAGGTATATTTATTTCTTCTGATCGCTTATTAATATCAGTCCAATGATATGAAATTCATAATTTCTTCACAGATCTGAGCTAAAATGTTTCAGTTTGTCGCTTATTGGTTGTAAACTTTTTATGCTTGCTGTACAAATGTTGTGATTTTCATATCAAATGATGAACGCACGTACATGTTTGCACAATAGCCTCTGATGAGTGCTGGCACTTGGCAGGGCAAACTTTTAGATTTGCAACCGTGGCAGGTGTGTTTATTTCTTGCAATCGCTTATTAATATCAATCCAATGATATTAAACTGATACCTTCTTCGCAGACCTCAGCTAAAATGTTTAACTTTGTTACTTATTGGTTGTCATAGCCTGTCATGAACCTGTTACTCTGCTTAAAGAAGTTAATATGTAGCTTTTGGTAAGCCAATCTCTTAGATTTGCACCTGTGCCAGGTATATTTATTTCTTGCAATCAGTTTTTAATATCAATCCAATGATATCGATTTCTGAATTTATCTACAGGTCGAACTCAGATAATGTAAAACTAAAGATTGTAAAAAAAACAGACAGAATATCAGTGATGGATGTATGGCAACCAGTCACGGTTACTGCATATATGCAGCTATACCCAGTTTCATATGGTGTATACATCCATCATTGATACTTTGTTGTTGTTTTTTGTACCGAACATTTTTCTTACACTGAACTGTCTCACTGCATATAATTGCCTCCTTTCACCTACCACTATATTTACATGGTATTTACACTCAACATTCATACTTTTTAAATCTTTGCGTAGTCATTGTCTTCGTATACATAATTTATTTATATTTTTTTATTCTTCAGGTTTCTGTTGTTGCATATGGCGATGACCAGAAGTTAAGGGCAAGTTATATTTCACAACCTGTTTTTATATTTACTGTATTCATGTACATACTTTGACCAGTTTTTTCTATTCTTCAGGTTACTATATATATAACATGTAAAATACATAAATACATACACACTTTTTTTTGGGTGCATATCTTTGTTATTCATTATTCTATTAAAAGGTTTACACTAACACTATATATATATATATATATATATATATATATATATATATATATATATATATATATATATATATATATATATATATATATATATATATATATATATATATATATACTAGAAGAATTAATAACAAAGATATGTGCCAAAAAAAAAGTTTGCATCTATTTAATACATGTTATATATAACAAAAGACGGTCACTGATAATTGACTACAATTATCAAAGATCAATGCGAAGCAAAATAGTATAGTCTTAGAAATGATTTGGTGCAGATTACTTCTTTACACTATGCTATTTCGCTTCTCACTGATCTTCTAAAATTCGTCCATATTATTAGCCATCAATTTTGATCAGAGGAATGCATATCTCGCACAGAGTAAAAAAAAAACCCAAAACACAAGTAAGGGGTAAAAAACAAACCCGCAGCCCAACACTGACTCCAACACTGTACGTTCCCTCCTATGTCTTGCTTCGACCAGTAATTTTTCTTCGATAGAAGCTATTCCTTTTTCTGTCTTTCTAAAATGCCTTTTTGTCAATGGTTTGCAGCCACAGTATTTAGGCGATGATGATAGGTTTGCACATTCCCATTTTTCCACCTATGCATTCGTTGGCAGGGCAACCATGATATCAGTTGCAGCCACAATGCACAATTCATGCTGATCACAAACGTGCATATCTGAGCCTGTCAAAATGTCTAGCTCCTCCTCAGTCAACTGCGGCCCCTGATCTGAGGTATGTTGGATTGATTTATCTGACGGTAACCATTTACTATCCATCAATTGATTGCTAATATCCTTTATTAAGTTAAGAAAAAAACAACAGTTAATATTCATTATGGTTTACCATCAATTTTCGCTTCAGGAATACTACCACCTATTAATATGGCGTCTTTTTCTATTTCCAGATATTAACAATTGAACTTACGCAGCAACCATACATTGTTCTTTTTTGCATACTCATAACTGTAGTGACATAAATGCTTCTGGTCAAAAATATACTTCAATTTGGAAAGAAGGATGAGAAGCGGAAGAGAATGGTGTGATAAGTAGTTTGATCCAAATTGCTTCTTCGCAGCATTCTCTTCCGTTTCCCATCTTTCTTTCAGACTTGAAACATATTCTTGGCCAGAACCAATTGTGTCACTACACGTCCGCCTATGCAAAAAAAAAAATGTTACCTTTTACTGGCACATAACATAAACCTTTTGTATCCGTCCTTTACCAGGTAAAGAAAATGTTTCCTCCTATCTCTTGCTTCGAACACTAATTTTTCCTCAATACAGGTTATTGCTTTTTGTGCCTTTCTAAAATGCCTTTTTCTGAATGGTATGCAGCCGCAGTGTTTAGGCGATGATGATAACTTTGTGCATTCCCATTTTTCCAGCTGTGCGTTCGTTGGCAGGGCAACTACGGTATCAGTTGCAGCCACAGCGTACATTACAAGCTGATTACAAACGTACATATCTGAGCCTTGCTAACATTGAAACATGTGGCACTTCGCTCGACTACGGCTCCTGATCTGAGGTATATTGAATTTATTTATCTAAAAGTAACCATTTGCTGTCCATCAATCGTAACTTTATATACATTTTACCCAGATTTTTTAATCTATGAATATCTGTAACAGGTCATGTATTCAGCAGCACCGCTACGCACACCAGATTAATACAATCAGGATTATTAATCTGACCTTCACCTCGAATTCCTTTTGCTATTTTAATCGTCTATCAATATGTCTGGTGCAGACTTTTGTCTCAAGACTATTTCAATAACAAAAGGGGTTTGAGGTGGAGATCAGATTTTCCACCTATATGTCGATTAAAATAAAATAAAATAAAATAAAAAAAAAAAAAAAAAAAAAAAAAAAAAAAAAAAAACATAAGAAACAAAGACTATTTGGTACTTTTTTTTTTGCTGATAGTAACAATACATGTCATATGTTTACAATTCTTGAAGAAAGGTGGGAAACCGGAGAGGATAGTGTGCCATATACTTTGGCACAAATTACTTCTATGCACTATCCTCTTTTGTTTCCCATCTTTCTTCGATAATTGACCCATACTGCTGATCACCATCTTTTCTCCACCTCCAGTTGTCGATAGGCAACAACAAGTTAACTTTCGCATGCACATGACATCGACTTTTACTATCACCAAAAAAAAAGAACTAATAGATGCCCTTTGTTTCTTATGGTAAAATTCTGAACTTAAACATAGTTACTCATTCTAAATTCCCATACAGTTCCTTTTGTTCTTTCAACAACCTAGCAGCTCGCTTGGTGCAAGCAGTTGCACAAAGGAAGGTGAAACAACAAATGGAACTGTAAGGGGATTTAGAAAATTTAACTAAATTTTTGAATGAATAAATGAGCTGGGTGCCACATGATTAGCGGTCTGGGAAAGGCTAAAAGAAGAGATGGAACAAACAAAAGGCAAAAAACAAGAGCCTGCAACCCAAATGCGGGCCCAACACTGCTACAAAAACTGTAGCAAAACTCGACGCTACATTATATATAAGAGAATATTGTCACCCGATGAACTTGATGATTCCTGTTCTTCAGGTTCGCATACCCATTCCCATTATTGCATTCATCTATTTTACGTTCTTCTTTTTTCTGACTTTCTAAAATCCCTTTTTCTCAATGGTTTACATCCGCATTCTATAGGCAATGATGATAACTTTGTACGCCTCCATTTTCCCAGCTGCATGTTCGTTGGCAGGGCAACCACACTTTTAGTTGCAGCCACAACATGCATTTAATTCTGATTATATATGTACATATCTGAGCCTTACTAAGATCAGAACATATAGCCCGTCGCTCAACTACGCTTGCTGATCCAAGGTATATTGCATTTGTACCATTTCATGATCCAATGTATATTTACTAATTATATGCTCCTATAGTAAAAACTGTCTATTCATTTCAGCATAGACGCTTATTCTAAGATCCTGTGGTACACCCAATTGTGCAAAGACACTCGAAACGACAAAACTGCCTGTACAGATTCTCAAACCAGCTGCCTGCATTCCTTTTTTACTTCTATTCAAGCTACATCCTCATAAAAAGAAGCTGAAAATCAAAAATATACAGAATATCAGTGATGGATGTACCGACACCGAACATAGCTGCTGCCGCATTTGCATGGTGTCTGCATCCATCATTGATATTTTGTTACTATTTTTGTCCTGTCAAAGAATCGATACTCACATTCTCAGTATATTTTATTGCCTACGACCAAAAGATAAGTGTTACTTATATCACTATGGTAAATTTAAAATGCAATTGCTGTTCGCATAGATAATCTCCTTAAACATTCTAACCATTACTGCTGTGGCGCTTAACTTATTTTCCTTTTTTTTATACCAGCGAATGATGCACAGTTATCTACTCCTGCTGCCATTTGTCAAACAGTTACAAATCCTGTAACGAATGCTAGCCAACCACTCAGAACACACAGAACTCATGTTAACTGCCAACGCACAGGTAGTATTAATTATGTTTTCTTGCTATATGAGACTTTTAACTGTAACTAATGTTTGTTTCTCTTTTCATGATTCAAACTGACCCTGCTCCTACTGCATCTTCTAACTATAATCCTGTATCTCAATCGTTTGCAGCTACATTCTTTAGGCAATGATGATAAGTTTGTACATCTCCATTTTCCCAACTGCATGTTCGTTGGCAGGGCAACCGCACTTTAAGTTGCAGCCACAGCATGCACTTAATGCTGATTACATATGTACATATCTGAGCCTTACTAAGACCAGAACATATAGCCACATGCTCAACTGTACCTGTTGATCAGAGATATGTTGCATCTGCACCATCTGGTACTACACATGATCTTATGCAACTGTTTCAATTACAGCAATTGCATTCAGATGGTACAATACCCATTCATGTTATACAACACCTGTCAATATTACCGACTGAAGACTATTTGGTGTTGTTTCGTTCTTGATACTGACATTTGATATACTGCCTCCACAGTACTTACTTTTTTTCGTGCATATTTATGCCTGTCACTACACAAAATGTTTTAAACACAAATATGATGCAATCATAAAAGATACATGCCAATTACAAGACCTTTTTTAATCAAACCATGTTATTGATCCGAACTTTCTGTAAAACTCCATCTACAAGTATGCATAAATTAAACAAAATCAGGTATTCTTCATTTGCTAATACTGACAGGCGCTGTGGCGACATCATGAACTAGCCTACAGGTAATCTTCACTATCAATACTTCACATTCACTTGCTTTTCATAATATGTTATATATTTTAATGCTCAGGGAATTTATGCATTCCACGGAATTACAAATTGTATGGATTCCTGTGTTCTTCCCAACCTATTTGGATTAAAAACAAAAACGTAAGTACCACACTATAACTTGACTTAAATTCTTAATTTTATTTAGTGAAATATCTTACAATCAACATAAATTTGCTTCACATAGAAACTAGCCTTTATTGAAAAACATATCTTACAATCGACTAGCATTAACCATAAAACATCCTCCAATTGCATCCACACAATTAGAAACGCATTGCACCTTGAAGTTTCATAATAAACACATCATTGTTACGTGCATTTAACCCAAATTCAGCTGCTATTAAGCGCATCTGCATGACTTTCTGTTCATCTTTTGCTATCACTTCTCTTAGATACTCTGCTGTTTTCTGAGCATGACTATTTCCAACACCTTCAAGCTCTTGAATAAAAGAAAGCCTGTCACGGTTAACACTAGCCAACCTATCACAAATCACACTCAGTTGCTGTGCCATATGAACATCCTCGATACTAGCTTGGCGACAATACAAAACTAATATGTCAGACCAACTATTAGAATTGGCCTCAACTCTTAGCTGATCACACTTAGGATGCCTAGACATTTTCTTTTCTTTGTTTTCCTACACACTTATCAAATGAGTTATGAAAACAAATGTCCATTTCAGCTATCTTAAATAGGAAAACCAGATCCAAGACAGACAGTCACGAGATTCTCTTCTAAAAACAAAAAAAACAAAATGCCCATATCTATAATGCACACTGCCGACATCTACTCACCCATAATTGGACATTACTGTTTTGCAGGTTTCGTACTTATGCTCACAGACTTTTTTACAAATGCCAGATTCTTGACAGGTATCCAAACTTTCCAGCCACATACTATAGACTAATTTATTCTACCTTGCCTTTTTCAAAGCATTAAACATTATTGAACTGAAGATCTTAAAAGTGGCCAGAAATAAACAAACAAATGCTAACAATATATCTTATCTATCATTTCTTTATTCCTTGCTAATGAACCTCTCGCTTGGTTTCATTGGTTTTAGTGATTAAGTAAGTTATTGCAATGAATTAGTGCATGGGAGCTGCTAAGCTTATTAGTTACTGCAAACTTAAGTATTACACATTGATTATCTAATGATATTTCCATTCGTTTGTTAATTTGCAGAAGCACTGCTTTCCTTATATGCTACTCATACCTGTTCTAATTAGATGCTAAAGCACTGTGTTGTAAGTTTCTTTCTAATTATGTATCTTTAAGCGTTTAGTGTTTATAATGTTTTCTGATATGTATTCTGTACATGTTTTTGTAGCTGCTACAGAACCTTCTATTTGTTTTCCTAATGGTGGCCGTTCGCAGTTACAGACATCGTGTTACTTTCGGTTAAATCAGGTAATCAAATAACCATTAGTATAATAAGCTATTGTGATCAGTCAATTTTTTTTTTGTTGGGTACTCATGCCTGTTCTAATTATACAATTGCCATTTACAGATTACTCCAGCACCTCACATCTCAAAGAGGTCATTTCTTATATTCACAGCAAGCTTTCTCTCATCTTTATGAGCAGCCACCAAAATCAGACTTTGCTCCAAAGCAGGCCCGAAATTCCGATTACTTCCATTTGTATATGTTGTTTGACTTAGAACAAGATTCGTTGTATAACTGTATAACACAGCAGAACAACCGACAAACATAGCAAACACTTCGTCGCCCCGCCGCAACGCGGCGGTTCGACGCACATCTCGTTTAATAAAAATAAAGGGGCTTTAAGTTTATATATTGATGCACACCCCTAGCCTTATATATGGTGTTTGGGTCTTTGTATATAAAATTATTGGTTATCGTTGCTACAACAACATTTTAATCGGTCTTTGGGTCTGTCAGCTACTAATTTACAACTTTAAGACCTGTTATGGCTCATACAACAGTTTAACTGGTGTTTGTGAAACAATATTTAAAGGCCCATTTGGGTCAACTTGAAAAGGGTTATGTATTTTACTCATACATGTAAAAAAATGACATCAAATCACTTTAGAGGAACGGGAAATAGGTACCTCTCTAACACAACCATTTGACCAACCTAGGTTCCTGACGAATGACATTACGGTTCAAGAAGTTATACTAGGTACTTTCTCCAAATACCACATGGGAGATAGTCGCCCAAAAATCTTAGGCGAATATCATAAAATAGTGACAAGTGTCCCTATGTGTATCCCTACCATGTACTTACATAGTAACACTTATACTAGGTACTTTCCTGGGCGACTGGGACCCACATTTCTTGGGCGACTTGTTTTTTTTTTGTTTTTTTGTAAAAAAGTATTAACTACATTTTTGGTCCTTGTGATTTAATTGGTATTTCATTGTTTGTCCAACTTTTCAAATTCACATAAACACAAATACATAAACACAAACACTAACACACTAATCTCATCAATCTCTAAAATCTTTTCTCCCTTCTCTCCACCATCGACGCCACCAAAACTCCATCGCTACCACTAAAACTCCATCGCCACCACCACCAAACCCTATAAAGATCCAACCCCACTACACCCTATCAAGATCCAAACACCACCATCGACACCACCAAAACTCCATCGCCACCACCACCAAACCCTCATCACAACCACCACGAAACCAACACCAGTAGATTCGACCGAATCTGGTCAAGATCCGGCCAGATCCATGGTTGTTGGTTGTTGCCATGAAACTGAGATCTCCTTTTTGTTTTCTTTATATGAGTACGAGTCTTGTTTAAGATCTAGGATAATATCATTTTCGTGTGATTGTTCTTGTGAAGGATTTTGGGTTACTGTAAATCACGAAAAATGAAACTGAGATATTTAGTGTGCGTTTAGTTGGAGAAAAAAATCTCTTGTTTTCTATCTCTAGTTTTGTAAACATTTGGAAGGGAAATTTATCTCCAAAAAACACTTTGAAAATATAGAAAATGCATTTAGTTGATGTTTGTATTTTCTATTTTGAAGAAGGGGATGGAGGGTTGTGGGTTACAAAAGAAAACAAGGAAAACAACTAAACTTTGTTTTGTAATTTTACTCGTTAAGTTAGGAAATAGAGGATTTTGTGTTTTGCAAAACATTTTATTGGTAAACGCTTATTTGAACGCGATCTCTGTTTTCCTTGTTTTTCACAAAACATTTTGTGGAAAATAAGGGTGTTTTCCCCCCAACTAAACGCACCCTTAAGTTTTTCATGTTTATTTCGGATCTTGTTTGATTTGGATGAGGTTGTTTGTTGAAGTTGTTTTTTGATGATTTTGTACATGATCATGGGACAGTATTCCACATGATAAAGGGATGTGGTTGTGGAAATCGAGTTATGCTCTTTATGTAGAATGTGTACCAATTATCTGTAAAGCCAATATGAAATTCTGCATAACAAGTAGAAAATATAAAGCTTTAGGAGTTTAGGGTTAAAGTCATCATGTGGACTGGTTCAAGTTTTGTGAAGTATTTGTTTCATGTATTTAACCCAATATTGCAAAAATCGGCCAATAATCGCCGATATATCGCTTATCGGCCTTCGACCTTGTAGAATTTTGCATATCGGTCAAAAAATCAGTCTGGGCAAAAAAAAGGCCAGAAATCGGCCGTATCGGTCAGCTTTAAAAAAAATAAAAATTTAGGCATTCTACTTAATTTGGGGATCGTTTATTTCACTTATAACACACAATGAGCCTCATAATCAGAATTGGAGCCTTTTTATTGAGGTTTGGAAACATAGTAGGCTTGAAATCAGTTACGATCTTTAGTTTGGTCTCCAGAAATACCCAAAACATGCAAAAAAATGCCAATCCGATTAATCACCGATTAATCTCGCCTTGGCCGATTAATCGATGCAGGGTGGTCGACCGCCACGCTACCGATTCACGATTTTTGCAACATTGATTTAACCTCTTATCCGAAAATATATTCAACTAAAAGCAACAATATGTTACAAGCAAGGTTGCAAAAATTGCGAATCGGTAGTCAGGCGGTCGACCACCTTGTAGCTTGTAATCGGTCTAGGCGGGATTAATCAGTGATTAATCGGATTGGCATTACTGACAAATTTTAGTTATTTTCGGCAAGTTTTGTGTATTTCCGGTGAGTTTTAGGTATTTTCAGCAATGTATTTTCTAAAAAACAACTTGTAATAGACTTAAAGAGCTAATATAAATGATCAAAATAAGTTTACAGTGAGTTTTGGGTACTTCCGGCAAGATTTATAGGTTTCCGGCAAGTTTGACCACCATTGACCACCGTTGACCACAGTTGACCTACTTGTTTGACCCAGTTATATAAATCGGCAAGGCCGGTGGCCTTGTAGCACCTAATCGGCCTTGTAGACCTTTTTTTGCAACACTGGTTACTTACAAGTTCAACTAATTTATCTTTTTACTTTGCGACAAGTGATTAATGAGATCAGTTTTGCTTTTAGTTTTTAACTATTGTACTTGTCTCTTTTTTGATAATGTGGCTACACAAGGTATCAATTAATGTTCACTTTCTATGGGACATCATTCCACATGATCATAAGGGATGATAAAGAGAGAAATCCCTAAATAATATTGGCGGTGGTGGTGGCAATGGTGGGTGGCGCTGGGTGTGGTGGTGCTGGGTATTAACTTATTATAAAAAGACCAAAAATGAAATACCAATCAAACCACAAGGACCAAAAATGTAATTAACTCTATTATTAACTTTTTTACAAAAAGACAAAAAAATAAGTCGCCTAAGAAATGTGGGCCCCAGTCACCCAAGAAAGTACCTAGTATAAGTGTTTCATTGTAAGTACATGGTAGGGACACACATAGGGACACTTGGCACTATTTTATGATATTCGCTCAAGATTTTTGGGAGACCATCTCACATGGGGTATTTGGAGAAAAAAAAAATTTGGAATTTAGGGTGAGTGGTGTTGTACTGGCAAACAGGGAATTACCCCATCAAATTATTGGTTATGGTTGCTACAACAACATTTTAATCGGTCTTTGGGTCTGTCAGCTACTAATTTACAACTTTAAGACCTGTTATGGCTCATACAACAGTTTAACTGGTGTTTGTGAATGCATGCTACAACAATATTTAAAGGCCCATTTGGGTCAACTTGAAAAGGGTTATGTATTTTAATGATACATGTAAAAAAATGACATTAAATCAGTTTAGAGGAATGGGAAATAGGTACCTCTCTAACACAACCATTTGACCAACCTAGGTTCCTGACGAATAACATTACGGTTCAAGAAGTTATATAACTTTGGCCAATGTTGCATCCACTCCACAACTCCTTGCAAATTCTTCTTTAAACCCAAATCCTCGGTTTTTTGTTGACTAAAAAAGATCCAAACACCCAAAAAAAAAATCTTTAGAAAATATATATATATATATATATATATATATATATATATATATATATATATATATATATATATATATTATATATATATATATATATATATATATATTTTTGAGCAACTTTAGAAAATAATTCTAAATGCATATTGATATGTGTCGTTTTACACATATCTTTTCGTCCAATTTTCGAGTCAAAACAACCAAAAACACTTTAAAACGATCAAATAATGTTAAAAATATCTTTGAAATGTGTTTTTGTGTATTCCATATGCAAAATGATTGAAAACAATTGAAAAACAAACAAAATTTGCATAAATGGCAAGTCTAGTCCCTCGAATTTCAAAAGTTGTCAAAATTAGTCCCTGGGGTTTGAAAAATGACATTTATGGTCCCCGGGTGTTTTAAAATGGAAAATTATATTTTACGGCCCTTGGATTATTCTCATTTGGCAAAAATGGACCCTTGAAGAATTTTGAAGATATGGCAGATTTGGTCCTTGATTTTGACAACTTTACACATTTGGTCCTTGGTTTTTATCCTAAACTAACCAAAAACTCATAACCGGATCTCAACAACCCATTTTCATTCCTTAAACCCACAAAGCCCATCACCAAAAAATAGCCCATCCCTCTTTCCCTTTTAACTTAGCTACGGGGTCAAAAAACTCACAAATCGGTCAAACCCCCAAACCAAAGGTCAAAATCCCTAATCTCTGTTCTTCCCTACTTCACCATTTTCCCGCCTCATTAAACCCTAATCCGCCAAACCTTCACCCTTCCCCAAACCTTTCTCACATCACCATCATCCCCACCTCACTCCAAAATAACCTCACGGGTTCACCTCCACCTCATCAATCCGATGTGAAAGAGGATCCAAAGGCCAAGAATTAAAGTTGGGAAGATCAAGATAATCCAATGGTGTCAAGTGAAGGTTAAGAAAAAAAGAAGCACAGAAGAGAGAGGAGGAAAAACCCTAGTTCATTTTTTATATTATTTTTTTTAGTATAAGTAGTGAGTAGCTCAACTTTTCTGAGCAGGTTTTATGTAGCTTTTAGTCTCGGTATGTATTTATTTTAATTGTAATTTATTTTCAGTATTATAGTTTTAATTTCAGTTAATTAAATTTAATTTCTCTGTTTTTTTATTCCTTAATCAATTTCAGTCAAGTTAAGTTATATGCTTGTTCATTGTTTTTGTTAAGAGTTTTAAGTAGAATTTCAGCCAACTGTTATGTTTAAATTAGATTCTGAGGTTTGGATAATTTTCTGCATAAGTAGTTTAGCTCAAGTTGAGTCCTATTCTCGGTTAGATTTAAGACCTTTTTAGTGTACTATTACCCTTTTGTTGATTGTTGAAGTTTGGTGTTTGGAGTAGTTTATAGTAGTAGTCTCATAGCTGTGAGCTTATTAGGAATTGTAGAGCTCATTTTAGTGGTTAGTTTTTGATTGCAAATCACCCAGTTGGCTGCTATGCCCTGCAAATCAGTAGCCTGTGGGTACTTGGGTTCTCAGTTTTGATTCAGCTTATTCAGCTTATGTTATATCCCATTTTGATGTGTATGATGTCCTCAACTTATTATCCTCTCCATAGGCAGCCTCAGCTTTGTTTCATTTGCATTTCCTAGCTTAATTACAACTTTTGCAGCCATTAGAGTAAAGATGTAGTCATGTCATTTGAATTGTTGCTATGGATATTTTTGGCTTGTTTTTTTTAGCTTATTATGAGTTTACTTAAATGCTAGCAGTTAGGAAACTGGATTTTAAAAATGGATTCAGTAGGTTGAAATCAGAAAGAAAAGAAAAAAAAAAATAAATAAATAAAATAATATAGCAAAAATGTCAGGATTGGGATTCGAACCCCAGCCCCTCGACTCATCCACAAACACCCAGACCATCTGGGCTAGAGCCTTCTTTGGTTATATGTTTTAATTAGTTTTTATTTAAATTTCAGTTTTTTTGCTTATTTTAATATCAGATTTTTATTTTTAAATTAGCTTTTAATTAATATTAATCAGAAAAATGTAATTCTTTTTCGTAAAATTTTCTTGTCATTTAGGATGTAGGAAATTTAATTTGGAATCCGTAGGTTTAGTTTTTCATCGTTTTTACATTTACGTTTTAAGTATTTCCCGTTTAGTTACGTTTTCAGCTTTCGTTTACGTATTCATTTTCGTGCACTTTAGGTTATCGTTTTTCTTAGATGTTTAGTCGTTTTCAATATATGTTTACTTATTTTAGCGTAAAAACCCAAACTCTCATCTTTGTTTAACCATTCAAAACACGTATTCACAAACCGAGATCACAAATTCCATTCAGCCTTCGTTGGGGATAACGACCCGGGAATACAACTTCCATTGTATTCTTTGGAAATAAATAACGACTTGATTTTAACCGATCACATATAAACACGTAAAACTCAAAATATCAAAAATATAACCTTGTATCAAATGTAGAAGAAAGCATCTTCCGTGTTGTATCTTCTTCTCCAGCACATGATTTAGGATTCTAATGCTCATGAGAAAAAGATAATGATGAAAATAGGGGAAAAAGAAAGAAGCAGAGATCACAGAAGGGAAATTTGGGTTTTTATAGAAGAGGGTTGAAAGTAGGGATGACAATAAAACCCGTACCCGATGGAGACCCGATCCCCAAACCCGATTTGACCGGGGATGGGGATGTGGATGGGGAATCCCCGAATTTTGTAACCGGGTATGGGGCGGGGATGGATATAGCATCAATCCCCGAATCCAAACCCGACCCCGATTTTTTTAATGTATAAATATATGAAAATTATATATATCCAGATTTTACTTTTATATATTTTTTTATGAGAATTGATACGTAATATATATGCATGTGTGATATATAAATGATCAAATAGCTTTAAAAGTATAAACAATTAAACGCTAATTACTATATATTACTTAACCAATGTTTTGTCCGAATACACATATACAATGCACGTTAGTCTTATATTATAGGTGTTGTATGTCTTAGTATCAACGATGCTTTAAAATTAGATAACAATGTAACAAATTTAAGTATGATTGATATACATTTCTTAAGACACTTTATGGGTAAATTCTTTATATTTTCGATGAGTTTGTGTATTTTTATGTTTACTTGATAACGATGGAAAATCCCTGAATCTCCACGGGGATGGGGATGTAAAACTATTCCTCAGCGGGGATGGGGGCGGGGGTGGGGATGAGAGTGAGAAACGGGGATGGGGATGGGAAGTACGATCCTCAAAATTCCCCGATCCGTTGGCATCACTAGATGAAAGATATATGATGAGTCGTTGTCCTCATGACAGTTAGAGATTTACAAAAATTATATTTAAATTAAAAAACAACACAAACATGAAATAAGATCTTTACCAATCTAGCATGATGAGGATTACTCTTTATCATCGGAGCATGAAGACCGCATTTTTAAAAAAATTTGGGTTTGTGTTCTTGGTGTTCTTGAGTGTGGATTAAAAATAATTGAAAATTCAAAATAAAATCAAAGTGAGGAAGAAGATGATGGTATATTAGTCATTTCGCAAGCCTTTGACCATCAGTAACAAAAAAACTAACGGGTGTTAACTGAAAGGACATTATTTGTAACAAAACGTGAACAATAATGACATTATTTGTAATTAAAGTTTGGTAGTGGCGTAGAGTGAAAAAATGACAAACCACAAGGACATAATTTGTAATGTACCCTAATTATTAAGTTAACTTTGTGATTTGAGTTGAAATACTAGGGTTAAGGTTTTTGATTTTTTAAAATTTAGGGATTTTAGGGTTTTTGTTTAACTTGAACATATTTGTTGATGGGTTAGTTTTTGCAGGGTCTTTGGTCGACGATTATATGGCAGAGATGGGAGTTAGGAGACGATGGTGAGCTACGGTGGGGGTTAGGTAGCGATGGTGGTAGTGGTGGATCGTGGTCGCGGGTATGGTGTTCAGTATTGGCTAGTGGTTGTATGATTTGTTGTTTTGCCGGATTTAGTGGTGGTGGGTTGAGAAATTAAGACATGGGGTTGTTTTATCTTATGAAATGATAGAGTGAAAAGAAAAAAAGTAGAGAGATAAAATAAAGAAACCAGTTGGGTGATGGTATGTGTTTATGGATATATGACACTTAATTGTGGGTTGTTTTGAGCATGAAATAACGAAAGTACCCATATATTTAACGGTCCTATTAAATCAAATTAACAGAGTTAGTGAAATAGGACCAAAGTCGAAACATGTGTTTCACGTTTGGACCAAATCTGAAACTTTTTTAAAAATTGAACTAAAAATAAAATACCTAACCAACCACAAGGACCAAAATGTAGTTAAATATTTTAATTGACTAAAATTTAAAAGTACATCATCAATGTACTTTGAGATTTTTCTTCTAGATATATATACATAGAATTTAAAAGTGTCATTTTCAAGTTAAATACATGGATATGAAAAATCGTTTACGTGGTTGAATGAATTCCACATAACACATGCTCAATCCTCACCGCTAGTTGATACATTTAAACTCTCCACACTAGCTTGTCCAAACACATAACAAGAACAAATCCTGGGAAATCGTTTAGGAATCATGGGTATGATATTTGGCAAGATCACTGTCGAAACACCAAAATACGAAGTCATAAAATCAACAACTGACTACGAAATCCGTCACTACCCACCGTCAGTAATAGCCGAAATAACCTACGACCCAACACAAATGAAAGGACAAAACAAAGACGGTGGATTCTCCATCTTAGCAAACTACATAGGTGTACTAGGTAAACCCCAAAACACAACAACACAAAAGATAGACATGACGTCACCAGTTATAACTAAAGAACCTGAAAAGATAGACATGACGTCACCGGTTATAACACAAGATGCAGGTGATGAAGGTAAGGTGACCATGCAATTTATATTGCCGGAGAAGTATAAGAAGGCGGAGGAAGCACCGAAGCCGGTGGATGAGAGGGTGGTGATAAAGGAAGAAGGTGGACGTAAATATGGGGTGGTGAAGTTTAGTGGAATAGCGACGAATGAAGTGGTGTCGCAAAAGGTGGAGAAACTGAAGAAAGATTTGGAGAGAGATGGAGTTAAGATTGTTGGGGAGTATGTTTTGGCTAGGTATAATCCTCCATGGACGTTGCCTCCTTTTAGGACTAATGAAATTATGATTCCTGTTGAATGATTTTATTTACGTGTTATGTATAATAATTTCCTAGCTAATATTTGTTTGTGTGTCTGTTTGATGATATTATTAAAACTTGCTCTTTTGTGATCACTATTTATGCTTTAATCTCTATAAGTAACTGAAACATATTCGTCTAGACGTTAATCGATCACCAACTTTTTTTATTTGTGCAAATGGCGGTTAACGTGATGCTTTAACGAGAGATATTGATCTGAAAGCAGCTACTGAAGTCATATGTTCTCGGACTCCGTCACGGATAAGTATCTTAAGCAGCTTTACCATCAACTTTATGGTACTTGCATTTTATATAATTTGCGCACGTGACAACACATCAAAATATGCATATTGAAACACTTCATGAAAGTTCGTTGCATTTAATGCATGATACTTTTTACATTTCACGTACCAAGACTGATACGCGAATTTGGAAAAAATTCGTTGCTATTTTCTGACCAACTATTCTTTATGTATCAAGTGGTACAAATTCTTGATAGTACTTCAACTCATAAATCTATAAATTTCAAGAAACGAAACTTTGGTATGAAAAACGGACAATGGCTAGCTATAATTCAAATCTATGATCACCTCAATATAACCCACTTACTAATGTGCTTCCTTAATGCATTCCACATTTGATAAGCATTGGTATATAGTCAAATGTTGCTTTACCATGTTCAACTTTTTAAGGACGAATTTCCTTCGCTAAGGAGTTTAGTGTTACCTAGTGTTCGTTTATTTGTCGTTATCTATCGATGTACCAACAAATTATTCAAAAAAAGATGCGACTTGTGTATCACAATTAATGGTCACTTCAAACGTCGATCATCACTCTTTACTATTTTTTTGACGTTTTTATGATGTAGAAGTAGAATAGAAATGAGTCAACCTAAACAGAGAAAAGTTGTTGGAAAAAGATTAGTTATTTTAATGTAAAGAAAATGATACATGACTAAAATGTATGCCTACTAATATGTACTGTCACAACCATACACGAAGTGTCACACCCTTGCCCGAAGTTTAAGAGACTGCTTCTATACCAATTTTTATAGGTAAACTAGTTTTCTGTAGTACAAAATATACAATATCTATCAATTTAAAAAAAAACAAAACAAAAAAAAAACAAACTACTCTCAGACTTTTTTTGAATAGAAAGTCACTTGTTCTCGCAAAATATAGTGTTTAAATTTTTGTATATAAGCATAAATAGCGTAATTTCGAAAAAAAGGGTTACATGAAACTCATGCACCACAGTATCTCGTCGACTTTAAGTTGTAACATAGTACGGCTGAAAAATATGTTTAAACTCAAAACTGAAACACCAGATTAAATAAGGTACAGTTCTACGGTTCTGTGGAAGAACCTAGAGACTGAAAAAAAAGGGGAAAAAAAAAAACATGAAAAAACTTGATATATTCAAAGTTTAAATGCTTCTCTAAACTTGATGCTGAAACTATTCTCCATGCTCTTCTTTGGTGCGGAACCTCCTGTGTTTCCTTGCATCATGGCCACAAACTCGTTGTAGTCTATACGTCCATCCTATACAATATGAATCAAGAACAAGAAATATGTTATAGTTAGAGATGGAAATTTTGACATGTTTATATTTTGGTTATGTGTTATCTCTAATATGTCAAAAGAGTAAAATAAAATAAACAAATAGCTTTAAAAACAGGCCGAAAGTCATCCAAATAATTTGTTAGAAAAAATATCTCACTATTGAAATGATATAACTTGTTTTATTTCTAAATGACTGCGGCTATGTTTGGCGCGGAGCTTTTTGGATCTTTTTGAGGCGATGAGCGGTGAGCAATGAGCTTTTTGATTTTTATTGTTCGTTTGGCAAAGGAGCGGTGAGCTTTGCTATTTTTTAGGAAAGCTCATTTTTCCAATGCTTCTTTAAAAAGCTGTGGCTACAGCGGTGAGCTGTGGCTACTGCTCACAGCTCACTGCTACTTTTACCAAACATAGCCTGCAAAAATAGGCGAACCCTTATATTTTAGGGTATATTACACCTTAATCCCTGGCCTTAAGAGCAGGCACGGATTCAGTCCAAAAAACGAAGAAATCATCTGAGCAGCCCCAGAGTTTTTTAACTCGCTTTGTCGGGAGTCCTAATTTCTAATGGGTCGTTAAGTGCAAGGGCAGTTTGGTCTTTCAGCATTTTTTTGTCCAAACACCCATTAACCCACATACACAACACACGCCCACATTTTCACACATTAATCCAAACACCCCTCTCATTCAACCTCTCCACCACCACCATCACCCCCCAACTTGCAACACCGCAATTGCCGCCACCGTCCCCGGTCATCTCCATCAAGCCAGACGGTGGGTGGATTGTTTGGCTTCTCGGAAATGACCAGGACGATGGCGACAATGGTGGTGGTGGAGAGGTTAAACAATATGGGTTTTGGATTGAAGTATAGAAGTATGGTTGTGTGTGTCGCACATGGTTAATAGATGTTTGGACAAGAATCGCTAAAAAGACCACAATGCCCTTGCACTTAATGAGCAAGCTAATGACCAGGACTCCAAAAAAAGCGAAGTAAAAAAAAAAAAAAAAAAAAGGTTTAAGCTACACACGTAATTTCCTCATTTTTTGGACTATATATGTGCCCGCACTCAAGGCAAAAAATTAACGGTGTGATTTACCCTATATTTATCTTTAAGATAACTTTACGAGTAAGCTACCTAAATGGCCTCTAGTTTGGCCAATTTACAAAATTGGTCCCATACCATACTAACCTTTTCACTTTCACATGTAGTCCCTCAAGTATGTAATTAATTTTACTTTTAGTCCCGAAAGGGCTAGGGACAAAATATGAAAGCAAACAATGTTTCTAGAGATCACACCCGTAATTAGGGGCGAGGGACCAATTCCATAATTTTTATCAAAGCATAGGAATCAAATAAAAATAAACCATGACATTTTGGTCATAAAACAAAAGGATAGATCATAATAAACTTACATTGTCTTGGTCAACGTCTTGAAGCAATTCTTCGAAACGAGCTTCTATGCCAAACTCGTCACATGCATGTTGAAGCTCATCAGCAGTAATATAACCACTTCCGTCTTTATCAAAGTAGGAAAATGCCGCAAATAGATGATCTTCTCTTTCAATTTTATTCAAATGCAATGTTGCGGCAACAAATTCCCCGTAATCAATTGTTCCACTATTATCTACATCTGCCTGTGTTCAAACATTATGCAATGAATTAGAGAACATGAACTTCCAGTCCTAAAATTTTAAGAATTTCTAAAACAATCAAGTTAATTCTAAGTTTGACCAGACAACAGTCAAACTAACTTCTTTTCAAAATTTCTAGGCTTTACTTACCTATTTAAATAAAAATGATACACGCATTCACGAAAAGACAAAGTACCATAGACATCAGTTTAGTGCTTAAAAAAATCAGAAATTTTAACAGAATCGACTCCCAAAAGCACTATGTATGCCTAAATAAGAGTAGATATTTTCAAAAGGTGATGTTGTGGTATCAACTATCAAGCCAGTTAAGATTTATTAAACGCGAAAATAAGTGTATGATTTAAGGCTTACTGCTTGCATGAGATCATAGATTTCCGACTCCTTAAGATTAGCACCAACTCTTTTTAATCCGGCCTTCAGTTCTTCAAAAGTAATTTGACCACTGTTGTCCGTATCGATCATCTGAAACATTTGTTTTAGCCCAGCTATTTCTTCTTCCGACATGCTCTCTGCTATAACCTACAAACAAAACCACAGAAGTCAACAAAAAAAAAGTTACATGTGATGATACCACTTGACTTAGTAAGTCAACTATATGTTTAATTTATAAATTGTTTTTTAAACAAATTTCACACCATGTTTTTATGAACGATATTACGATAGTAACTAGTTATAAAGTTCTGACGTAATCAAGTTTTTCTGAACCACCTTAAAAAGATTGCCAAATTTTTAATGTTAAAGTTGGTCAGTTTAACCTTAAGAGTCAAATCAAAGGGAGTACATGAGGCAAATAATGTATATTACCCTAAGAGCCATTTTCTTTAACTTGTTCATGGCTGAAAACTGTTTCATTCGACTTAGAACCGCAGAGTCAAGAGGCTTGTCAGGAGCCACACCGTCAACTTGAACCCAAGGATGGCCTGTACAAAGGTTGAACCTTGTGTTAAACATTAGACACTTATAGGAGTCGTGAGTGTACGTTTCTTTTACACCAAAAGTGTATAAAAAGTAAGTTCATCATGAAAACATGAATTTAGAAGACTCACATAAAACTTCATGTGCAGTTAATCGTCTTTTTGGGTCCCGAACAAGCATTCTCCTCACAAGATCTTTGGCGCCTTCAGAAATATTTGGCCATGGATCAGAAGAGAAATCTAGATCACCTTGCAGAACTTGCTCAAATATTCCTTGCTCGGTTTCTAAAATATACCCATATATAAATAAATTAATTAATTAACCTCTATAAATGATCGAAAACATTGAGAATGGATACAATAAATAACAAGATTATATCACAAAATCACAATAGCTATCTAGATTACCCTCTTGTCTATTAAAATCACAAGAGTTTCTATTTTTGCTAAAATCTCAAAGTGAAACTAACCTATTTGTCCAATGTCATTACTACAGCTTACCAACGATATTCTCCTATACGGTCATTCTTGAAGGGTATTTTAGACATTAAAAAAACAAAGTAATGAAACGCATGACTCAGGACTTGAACATAGTTTATAAGAAGTGTTTGACTACTAGTCAAACCTCTAAATAACCCTCAAGAATCACAAATAGAGGAATTATCTGACTCAAATCAATAAATTCCAAATTATGAAAAGTTACTAATAGGTAAACGAAGTAATCTTCGATTTCAACTTGACCAAAAACCAATAAAAGAAAATGTTGCATTCATTTCAGAACCCTAAGAGATGAGAGGGTATATATGTAATGTTACAGAATTGAATACTGACCTGCCCAGAAAGGAGGTACACCACTTAATAGGATGTAAACGATAACGCCAGCACTCCACACATCTGCTTCAGGACCATAACGTTTTTTCAAGACTTCGGGTGCAACGTAGTATGGGCTGCCGACCACATCATGAAATGATTCACCTAAAATACATAAATGTTAATAGAAAGCTAGAAAATTGTGCATAGAGACAGAAAGTTGCTAAATTACTCAATATGAATGCAATATCTACCCCGTTTATATGAAAATGAGTAGGATTTGAGCTATACTTTATAAATAGTGCTCCAACTATTTCTACGCCGTCCTATAAATTTACTCTTTTTTTTGACAAGTCACCTAACCTACCACTTATGACTTCACAACCTATTTCAGTTAGTGCCTACTGAGAAGTCATCGGATATTTTGATTAATTAGATTCGGACCTTCTATATCTTCATCATCCATAATCAATTTCTATACACGCACACATATACTTATGCACATGTGGCTATATGTTATACCACTTGTGATATGTTGAGAGTTCATTATGAGTTTGTGTCTTCTATGTTTAAGGTCAAGTTTTTGCAAGGCTAGGCAGTTTATCTTATATACTTTCTCATTATTTTCCATTCTTTTCTTGTCTCTACAATCCTTGAGTTATTGTCCTACAACAAACGGGACTACGGGAATATCCCCAAAAAAATTGTAAGTTTGTCACACAAAATTCTTTTAAAAGTTCCCGGTCGATATGTAAAAGCAGGTGCAAGTATCCAAGGGTCAGAAGAAGTTGCACACTTGCACTATATGCTAGCAATTTATTATGCATGAGTTGTTTTAATTAAGTTGTTTATATCTCAAAAGTTAAATGGGTCATAAAATGATTAAGCTAAAAGGGGAACTGGTAAAACGGGATAGAAATCGTTCAGAGACTAATTTTAGAAGGTTATCTTGTAAATAATGGTGATAGGTGAATTACATGCTAATATTATTCCCTTTTGGAAGTACGGAGTCCTTACTAATCGATCAGACGACATTTATATAACTGATAGTTTTGTCAGTTTCCTTTGTTTCATATTTCGGCCCATGTAATATGAAAAATTTTACACAAAAACACTTGGTATCAGTCATGTTCTAATTAAAAAAGTATCTTAATATGCAAATAAAGGTATGGTGAGCTAGAGTGCCGGAAGCGAATAAATCAAGAACTCAAAATTCTCATGATTAAACAAGGGGTGTTTAGATGATACTGATTATAGTACTTGTGTAGTTGTGTAAACTGATCATTGCTCATGGATTTCTAACTATATATTGTCAAAATAAACTAATATGGAATAATGATGACTAACATAATTCAGAATTAACTATCCTCAGCGCCTCAGCTATAAGCAAGTTATTATATAGATAAACTTCACATCCAAACACCCCCTGAATAAATTTTTAACAAAAAATAACTCAAAGTATACCTGGCTTGAAGAAAACCGATAATCCAAAATCAATAGTTTTGAGAAGTGAATCTTCTTTCTTATCCACAAGCAAGAAATTCTCTGGCTTTAAATCCCGATGCATAACACCCAAAGAGTGACAAGTCTCCACAACACCAACAATGGTTCTTGTAAGCTCAGATGCCTTTTTTTCAGTATAATGTCCAACTTGAATAATCCTATCAAAAAGCTCACCACCCGCACACAGTTCCATTACAACATGAACCGCTATAGCATCCTCGTAAGCGCCTTTAATTGATATAACATTCGGGTGGCCCGCCAAATGATGCATAATTTGAATTTCTCTTCTTACATCTTCCACATCCTCGTCGGTTAACAATTTTCTCTTTGCAATTGATTTGCATGCGTATCGTTCGCCAGTAGCTTTTTCTGTACAAAGAAAAGTCGTACCAAATTGCCCTTGTCCTAACTTCTTCCCCAAAGTGAAAAATTCCTTCAAACTCCCGGTTTTTCTTTGTAAAACAGAATCAGTACGAAGCCCAGCACTTGATACCCTCTTAAATTGTGGACCTTTTTTGGGTTTCACGGGCGGCTGTTCTTCTGGTTTCTTCTCGGGTTTTGGCATTGTTATTTGTTCTGGTGGTTTGTTTTGAACGGGTAACGGTGGTTCAGGTTCTTTGCTATGATTTGAAGATTCTCCATTAGGCGTAGTTGGCGTTTCTTCAGGAGGTGTTCGCCACATTGCAGCGGAAACCGATTGAATAAATCCATTCTTTGAGATAGTTGGTCCAACACAAGTATTCCCCATTAAATCACTTTACAAGATTCAAAATCGCACCTTTTTCCACTTTTTATCATAAAGATCCGTTTTCACCACCAAATCAACGTCACAAAGATCTAAACTTTATGAAAAACCCAAGAAAATAAAGTCAACCCCACTTCAACCAACTCCAAAATTATCAAAACATAATCATAATTTCACTATTAATAAAACCATAAAGATCCAATCTTTCACCAAGATTTTCACTTAACGAAACAAAGATCTAAACTTTATCAAATTCCCACAAAAATAAAGTCAACCCCACTTCAAATATCACAAAGATTATCAATCTAAAACCAGAATCTCAGCTCAAATTATCACATATCAATAGCAAGATTGAAAAAGCATGCCATATCCATAACTTAAAAACAAAAAGATCTAAACTTTATAAAAAAACGCAACAAAAATAAAGTCAAACCAACTTCATTTGACTCCAAATTTATCAAAACAAGATCAAAATCTTAACTCAAACATGAACTAAAACAAGATTCAACTAAACACCAATTAGCAATCAATCACACCTACAACAACTAAACTAAAGCATTCTACATACATAAACTAAGTTTTTTTAGCAACAAATGAATGCTAAAATCTAGAAAAAAGGGTCAAAACATGTAAAATAGTACAAAAAACAAAAAGGGTTGCAAGAAAAATAATTTAAAAAAAAAAAAACTAACCAGAATAATATGAAGATGTGAAGAAGGAGTGGGGCAGAATGGCAGATGTGCTGCTGAATTAGTCTTGCAACATATTTTTTTTATAAAAAATTAATGAAGGTTTGATTGTTCAATGGAATGTGTAGAAACATGTTGGATTATTATTATATAAAAGATGTTTTTAGGACAATATATTTGTATTTATAGATGTTATTATTACAAGATTGGATTAGATATTGTTTGAAGTGAAGTGTTTAGTTTGTTAAGTCTTTTAAGACAAGCAAGGACAGGATATACGCGCTTTTTCCGGATTGAGAAATCTATACCGCAATTGGCGTCTCATCTTTTTCTATATGTTTTCTCTTCTTATCTAAGTATGTTTTTTCTAATGAGGAGCATAGACCGAACTGAACCGATAAACTAGCTCGAACCAGAACGATCAGATTGGATTGAACGTATTTTGGTTAGGTCCTTGGTCCACCATTTTCATCAATTTTGGTCTTCGGTCCGGTTTGGTCAGGTCCGGTTTTACGCACAACCCGTGAAAATGCTTTTTTGGATCGAACCGGACTGACCGAGCCGGGCCGAACACATTTCGGTCAGGTCTTCGGTCCGGTGTTTTGGGCCAAGTCGGTTTTCGATCCAATCCGATTTTTGCACCATGCTCAACCCTAGTTTTTTCTACAAAAATTATTGTATTAGTTTACTGGCGTCAAACAGGTGTATTGGTAATCACTAATCATCAAACTATATACATAAACATATCTCACTTAAATACAAACACAGCTACAATATACTCTCACACACAAACAAAATAACCACGTTTGGTAGTATGCACAATCAACTGAGTCTATTTTGACTCCTTTACGTGTGGCCTACGACTCGTGTAATGGTCACCACTCGTGGTCTAAGCCACCATTATGGATGGTTTAAAAGTTTAATTTACTAAAAGTTTAGGGAATCATTTTTATTATAATTCACTAAAGAAATTATTATTAAAAGGATATCATTAGCAATTTTTTAAAAACAAAAACTTCTTTAAAAAATAATGCCAAAAGTTACTTTAGGTTGCTTATAAATCATAAGCCTCAACTTTCAGCTCTTTCCGGTTTTAGTTTTGGCATAGGCTAATTTTGTCAGACACACATTAAGGTGCTTGAATTAGCTTATTTTGTGGGTCTATCGGCTTATTAAGATTTTGAAAACCTTGTAAGCTTACATTATTCGCTTATAAGTTTATCAACTTAAATTTCCTGCTTATAAGCTCTATTGAAAAACTCGATAAGTGAGTTTATTGGCTTCCCAAAATCTCAATAAGCTGATAAGGCCATAATATAAGCTATTCTAAACGCCTTCTCAATAGTTTTAGGTCAACTAAAGAACCCGGTTATTCACTAATCAACCTTTCTCATGAATTGAAATGGTGATTCTTATAGTTAAGTTGGGATCATATTTGTTATTAAAGATTGTAGTAACGCGAAATCATGTGTTTGTTTTCGTTTCATAGCTTAATAAAACACCATCCTCATAAAGAAGATTGTATTATGTAGAACATACGTTTCTACATTCAGAAGCAGCTATCAAATGATTTAAATTGTTGTCGAATAGTGAGCGGATGAACACCTCGATATGCCTCCGCTCTCACAAAGCAGGCGAGGCACGGGTACTCATTCTTGCAACAAAATTAGCTTTATGAGAATTTCAAATAATTTAACTTGTATAAGTACAACTTTTGTTCTAATTATAAACTCTAGATCTTGAAGAATATAAGAGATAATTATATTGTCTCATTAGTGTTTGGATAATTTTGCTGCTATAACTTTTTTTAAATTAAAAACCCTAGATCTTGAAGGATACAAGAGATAATTATTTTGTCTCACTAGTGTGTGTGACCTTGGACAAGAGTCTATCATATTGATCACTAAGAGCATCTACAATGGTTCCAACCTTTAAAAGACTTGAAGCATTTATGGCATTAAATGGTAAAGGTAAAAGACTTGAAGCATTTATGGCATCTACAAAGCGTTTCATTCAAACCGCTTGGCAAACTAAAAGTCTTTGTTTCAAGTCTTTGCTTCAAGTCTTTCATGCAATGGTAAAAAAGCTTTTGAAAAGCTTTTTCAAATAGTGAAAAGCTTTACCATTCGTAACCATTGCAGTACTCATAGACTAGTAGTTCAACTTATGTCTGTAAACATATATAGATGACGAAGATACGAATCACTAGGGATTAGATTTTTGTGTTTCATATTTCGGTTTCTAACTTAAGACATTATTTTCTTCTGTTTTTAACACTTGATAGTGAAATGTATTAGTTAAAGATCTCATTGTTTGTATCGAATGCCATTAGATGATCTTATCACAAATTCACAACCCATGTGAGATTTTTCGGAATTTTGTACCTAATATTTAATCGATAAGTTGTTTATCCTATTTTTGACTAGGTACATAATTAGTGGGCTCTTTAATGTCATATTATAATTAGGCGAGTTACCATTATTGGTCAACAGATCTTTGGTGACCAAATTTTCTTCCTTCTAGTTTTCGTGATGTGTTGATGCTCAAAATCACAATCATGTACCATGACATGTGACACAAAAAAATTATAGAGTATTAAGTATGTTTTTGTTCGTAATATGCTTAGCGTCGAATCGTAGTTATCTGTCAAAAAAAATAAGGGGTTCTCATGACAAATATATATGCATGAAAGTTATGACTGAAACAAGAAGTTAAAATTGAGAGAACAAGAATTATGTTGCTACCTCCTTGCGATGAGAATATATTAAACTTGTATTTTGGAGTTTATCTCTTCGTATCGTAACATCTTATTTATAAAATAACAATCGATATGGGGATGTGCCCCCTAGCTTTAGAAAACCTCTAAAAGATAGTGTGTTTTTTTGTTACAAGAGACATTTTTCAGCTGGCTCGTCCAGTACCACAAAAACTCATAATCGGCCGTGCAGATGAATAGAGGTATGAAGCAACAATCAACATTTCCAAAATATATCTTTTCATCAATTTCTTCATTAAGATCGATTATGTGCTTTCATTCTCATAACATGTGAGACATGGAAACCAGCATGGCATCATATATTTCGTCTATAAACAAATATCTGAAAATCCATATGAATTTTTCCCTAAAAGAATACAACCTTCATTTAAACCTCTATAAATGATAAGTGCAAAGCTTCATCCCACATTAATCTTTATAATTCTACATCTTCAAGCAAAAACAAGTGATGTTCACAATTTGGATTTGCTTAAGAAACAATCAATCCAAAATGTTGGTTAGCAGGACCATCCTTTCAGCCGGGACCATTCGAAAAGTCTAGAGTTTGGTTTTCAATCACATTTCGTTAAGATTTTCATCATTAATATTTAACCATTCATGTGTAACAACTCGTATCATTAATATCCTCAACAACCAATTTTTGTAATTATACTTTGTAAATTTAATGTACAAGAGGAATTGTGCACGGTACAAACTGTTGGTTTTTGTGAATCATATAAACACTATAAACACTAAACTATATAGATCACGCAGCGGAATGGATCATAAACATATAATTAATTAACTTAAAAGAAAACGTACCTTAGTGATTCCTAGCAAGAACAAGGAATCTCTTCAACAAGAACAAGTTATATAAACCCTAATGGGATTATATATGGATCGAACTACCACCAAACATGTTGATACAAAAGTTGGGCGTTCCTTGATAGGGCTTCTATTCTCGTACCAATTCGAATCTTAATGCTTGATGAGACCTGCGCACTAAGAAAAAGGACAAACACCGTTAGGCTTATCGAGGGATTGTCTCCCCCGATTATCCTCCGGCGTGAGAGTAAGTAATCGAATGTAGGGTTTAGTTTATGGTTAGGGTTTATTGAAGATCGTACCTTTACCGAGGGCTTGGGTGCCCTTTATATATGCATGAAACCCTAGTGGGTTTCGTGTTCCCTACTCTTCGGCGTGTTAGCCGACATCGGGTATATAGTATATATCTTCTTTATTTAGAAGATATTCTATATATTATCCGGAAATAACTTTGGGCTTGGGCCTTGTCGACCCAAGCCGCATAACTGGTAGTCCAGTTGCGGCCCAAGCGTGGTGGGCTTAATTGTTAGTATTGTTTACTAACCGGGTTCGTGACCCGGGTGTAGACTATACGTCATCATGTCCCCCCAGTCTAGTGTGCGCAGGGTAAAACCTGCGGACGCTAGACTAGAGTCGTGTCGAAATTATTCCCCATGCGTACGCGGGAAGCTTTCAAAAAATATACCGCCAAAACCACACGTGTGATGTATCTAGTCCAAAAAAGTGTAATTTGGGTACCTTGGGAAATGGAGAGGTTGCCCACTTGCCTTGTACCGTCATTTATCCTAGCCACACGATTGGGGCTAGTGGGATACACGTGTCACTTATCTGTGGTGGATGGGAAAAGTATATAAACTACCGCCTCTCATTCACTGTGACGTCCACAGTTAAAAAATCGCCATCCTCCATTTTTACATCTTCAAATCTTCTTCCAAAAAAGATAATTCAAAGGTAATTGCGCGTGCGCACATAATCTGAATCAAAAAATGGTAGCGCAACTTCGTGATTTCCATTCTAACATAACCGAGGAGGAACTGATTCAGTTCACCTCGGATTATTTTATCCCTTTGGGCCTGCGCCCAGAGGTACCCGGTCCGAATGACACCATCGCGGATTTCCCTGCTGGGAAGGTGGGGTTATATACGCGCTTTTTCGAGTGGGCGAATCAGCGCGTCCCCATCTCCGTGTTACTGAGTGACATACTCAATTATTACAATCTCCACATCTCCCAGTTGCATTGTATTGGTGCTGGGAAGATTGCTAACTTTGAGGTGAACTGTCGCTTGTTGGCGATTCACCCAACCCTCCACTTATTTCGCGCGTTTTATCACGCAACGTGGTCAAATGGGTGGGTTACCTTCTCGAAGCGCGTTGGAAAGTTACAGTGTTACGTGCAGAAGGTAGATAAGCTCAAGGATTGGAGGGAAAAATTCTTTTGGGTTGATGAAGCCGTCTTCCCTGACCATTTTCCATTTTACACCCGTGCCGATCTGCCCAAGGATGAGCGCCCCCCTGAGACGTGGTATAACGCGGATCATGCGGCGATCATTGATGAGAACCGTATTCCCATCAAGCCATATCCGGAGGCGTTCCTGGTGCATATGGGCACCAGTCGCAACTACTTCGAGCATGAGACGGAGGTCCCCACATTCTTGAATGCGGATGGCACGGGTGGGTGCTCCTTCTGTCGCCTTACTGTCGTTATTAGTGTAAGCGCTTCTTCTTTTTCCATACTTTATGTAACTTGCTTTCCTTTGTTTACTTGATGCGCAGATATGGATCTGTTCGCTGTTGTGAGGCTGGAGAATCCGCGTGCTGTGGCGGTGGGAGTGCGTCCTCTGGGGGACGGTGAGCAGACTATTCTGCAGGCGACGGCAGGGTGCGTCGTGGATTTGGTTATCCCAGATCCCGAAGGCTCCCCTGATGTGATAGCAGCTGAGCCAATACAGGAGGTGGCACCTCCTGTGCAGCCCAGTCCTGACGCTGCGCAGCCTCCTTTTCCTGAAACGGTGATCCATTTAGAGGAAACTGACAGTGAGATGGAGGAGAGCTCCCCACTGACGCGGAAGAGAGCGTCTGGTGGTTATGGTGAAGGGCCTTCCAAGAGGCCGCGAACTGAGGCTAGTGGAAGCCCATCTTTTACTGAGGTGCAGATGAGGTGAGTACCTTATTAGTTAGAAACTTTTGTCAAGTTATATTGTATTCTAACTTTGTTTCTTCGTATCCTCAGTGTGGATGCTGAGAAGCCTGGTGGAGGTGCGTCCACGACTGAGACTGAGAAGCAGAAGGACGTGTCCTTGACTCCTCCCCCCATGTAAGTATTATTTAGCGTTTCCTTAGCATTTTGTGTATGATTGACCGTGCACTAACTTTGTCTCTTGATGTTTTTTGCAGCGAAAAGCCTGTGGAGGACGCTGGCGTCCTAGATGGGAGTGCGCCACCCGAGGTGAGTCATGCTCTGGACGGGGCGCGTTCACCGAGGGACGTTGAAGTGGAGTCAAGTCCGTTTGACTCTACGATGGAGGAGCTTGCCTCTATCGCTGTGCGCCAGTCTGAGCTGGTGGCGCAAGCAAGAGTGCACAAGTCTGAGGAGGTTTCCAGACTGCAGGCGCAATTAGCGTCTGTGCAGGCTGAATTAGCAAGCTCTAAAGCTGAGCAGCTGAGCTCCAAGGCTAAACTGGAGTGCGCGGAGGCGTCTGCGCGAAGAATGGGTGAGGATAAGGTTATGGTGATGGCTGAGTTGGAGCGGGAGCGCGCTTTTGCAGACCGTCAGAGGCGTAACTCTTTGTGGGCGCTGAAGTACTTGGAACAGAATAGGAGCAAGCATTTTGCCAATATTGAAGAGTTCCGCAGCCGCATTGAGCTTGCCCTGAAGACGCAAGAGGAGAAGCTCCGCCAGCTCAGCATTGAGTACGATGAGGAGCTGTACCCCCATCTTGTTCAGTCTGTGGCTGAGCGCATGTACATGCTGCTTTACTTCCTTATATCTTATATATATTTGAGACCCCTTTTTTCTTATTAACACTTGTGTTATTTCGTAGGTGGTTGATCAGTCATGGTCTTCGCCTGGCCGCCATGTGTACGCTGGAGCATCCTGAGGTCACCGCATCCTTTGGGAAGGTTGTGAATTGCGCTATTGCGCACGGCGAGACCTCGGCCGCAGACAAGCTTGCGGAAGCCAAGTTGCTGACTGTGCCGCTTGCTGAGGTGCCTGGGTATAAGGCGGATGCCCATGCTGAGCTTGTTGCTGCCATGGAGGAGCTAAAGAAGCTTGAGCTTCCGCATATTGCTCTCTTGGAGCGTGATCAGGACCAGCCGATCAGCGTGATCATGGCGGGGCTCACTCTCCCTAGGCATCTGCAGGATGATGCAGATCAGCAGGTGGACTTCTACTTGAAGCAGAATGTGGCGCAGTTGAAGGTACCCATTTTTGCTCAGCCTCGTGACATTCTGAATCCTTTCCGTCTTGAGAAAGAGATTTCTTTGCAAAGATCGCTAAATGCGCATGTTTCCAGGGTCGCACGAAAGAAAGGCGAGAAAGGAAAGGCCATTCTGTGCGGCATAGGCGCTGCGCATCAGCCTAGATCCGATGGTGTGCCTGTCTGCGTAGCCACTGTTTCCCTTGATGATGCAGAGTTGTTGAAGAGGCTCGCGGATGCAAAGGAAGCGGCTTTGAGTGGGGGTTCCAGCCAGTTAAGGCGTACATATAGTATTTAGCTCTTTTGTACAAGTCTTTTTGTAGAACCGTATTCTATGAATAAAAAGTTGTTTTTGTACTTAGTGTTTCTATAACTTCTAAATACTTATGCTTTTTGAACTCGTAGTTCTTATATGACTTATGTATCCTTGCGTGAAGATAGCTTTAAGTGTTTAAGCGTATTTAGAAAATAAGGGTCATAATCGTGTATGAATTTCCTTAAGGACCGTAGTCGTGTGTTGAATTTTTCCAACTTAATCATAGTTGCCTATGTATTTTTGTAAGTTTACTTGTCGTAGTGTACTTTAAGGAATCAAGAGTCTTGATTTCCTGAGTTGTTAAACGCGCACAGTGTGCTTTATCGCGCATCCGTCGTGGGGTGCGTGAAGAGCTTGCGCCAACGTCTTGAGCGCAAGGTGTTTAACAAGGATTCGTGATCCGGTGTTGATGGGTTTGCAACCCTCTTACTCAACGAGTAGTTTATTAGGTTTACTCATCCTTTCTGCCATCGTGGGTCTTAGTGTGTGCATGCACGCCATGTAGGCAAGAATATAACAATATTGAAACATGATAATAAAAGATGCAAACAATAAAGTTAAATGTGTTATGGAGTTAGCTAGAAACCATAACGTTTTATTAATACTTGCAAGTTTTGAAAAAGAATGTTTATCTAGATAATTCATAAAAATAAAATTACATGGATCTTTATTGAGGGCACTTTCTAAAGCGCATTGGTGTCCATGTTAGGCCGTAGCCTTCTTCAAAGATAGCACCGTTTAAGGTTGCGGACGTTCCATGTTCGCTGTAGTTCATTTCCGTCCTTGTCGCGTAGCTTGTACGCTCCATTGCCAAGTGCTTCTATGACCTCGTAAGGTCCTTCCCACTTTGGTCCTAGCTTACCAGTGTCTTCTGCGCGGCTTGAGTCATTGTCGCGGTACACGAAGTCGCCTGGTCTAAATGAAGTGCTACGCACTTTGGTATCATAGTATTTTTTCATTCTTAACTTAGCTTTCTCTTCGCGTATTGCTGCGCGCTCACGTCGCTCTTCCAACAGATCTAAGTCTATGCGCCGCTCATCGTCATTGGTTGCCACGTTAACTTCCGCAGTACGGATGGTTGGCATTCCAATTTCAGCTGGTATAACCGCTTCTGTCCCATAGACCAAAGAGAAAGGAGTGTCCCCGTTGCTAACCTTGATGGTTGTTCGGTGCGCCCAAAGAACATGTGATAGTTCTTCTACCCATCTACCTTTGTGTCTGTCCAGGCGCGCTTTTATTCCTTCGCCAAGGCTTCTGTTTGCGCGCTCGACCAGACCATTGGTTTGTGGATGAGTTACTGATGCGAAGTGTTGCGTGATGTTCAGCTGTGCGCACCAGTCCTTGAACGGGTTATCACGGAATTGTTTTCCGTTATCAGAGATAATTTCTCCAGGTAATCCACAGCGACATACTATGTTGTCCCACACGAATCGTTTCACCTGGTTACCTGTTATAGTCGCTACTTGCCTTTGCTTCGATCCACTTGGTAAAGTAATCTATTGCCACAATGAGGAATTTCAATCCTCCTGCGGCAATGGGGAAAGGTCCAGCGATGTCGATACCCCATTTGTAGAAGGGCCATGGCGATGTAATAGGTGTTAGTTCATGTTGTGGTCGGCGCGGAATAGGTCTGTGAACTTGGCAATCGTTGCACTTCCGTACCAAGTCGCGTGCGTCACGGTGCATAGTAGGCCAATAGTATCCAGACCTTAGGGCGCGCGCTACAATGGACCGTGGTCCTGAGTGCATGCTGCATGAGCCTGCGTGGATCTCTCTAAGTACATAGTTTGCCTGGAGAGGTCCAACACACCTAAGCCATGGTTGTAGGAATGAGCGTCTGTATAAGACGTCGTCTCTGAGCTCGAATCGCTGCGCTGTGCGTCGGATTCTTCGAGCTTCCTTCTGCTCTTGGGGAAGTATGCCCTTGCTGATGAAGTCAATGATCGGTGTCATCCACGTAGGATTTTCCTCTTCTATCACCGTGGATATTTCCATCTCTGTGATTGACTTGTTTTTCAAGGTTTCCACCAAAACTTGTTTTGATAGATGCGCAAAACTGGTGGATGCAATTTTGCTCAGCGCATCTGCTTTCCTATTTTCACTCCTGGGAACCTGCTTGATGATGAATCTATCGAAGTTCTGGATCAGAGATTTGGTCTTTTCGAGGTATTGGATCATGTGTTCCTCCTTTGCTATATATTCTCCTGAAACGTGGTTAGCCACTAGCCGCGAATCGACGTTTACTTCTAGGTTGCGTGCACCCATTTGAGTTGCGATGCGTAACCCAGCTAGGAGTGCTTCGTATTCTGCCTCGTTGTTCGTGGCTGTGAATTCAAAACGCAGTGCGTAGGTGAATTCAACTCCTTCTGGGTTGGTGAGAATAAGGCCGCCTCCTGATCCATCTACGCATGAGGATCCATCAGTAAATAGAATCCATGGTTCTTGAAGTTCCTCCTTGCTTGTCGCAGGTGGAGTGTCTGTATCCGGCTTCTCGATGATGAAGTCGGCCAATATCTGCCCTTTAATTGCAGTGCGCGGTCTGTATGATATGTTATGCTCGCCCAGTAATACACTCCATTTTTGTAGGCGTCCCGATGCGTCGGGTTTTCGATATAACCTGTTTGATGGGTTGGTCTGTGATAACAGCGATTGGATGCGCCTGGAAGTACCGGCGTAGTCTTTTCGCTGCAAACACTAAGGCTAGGACCAATTTCTCCATTGCAGTGTAGTTAATCTCCGTTTTCTTCAGCGCCTTACTAACAAAATAAATGGGTGTTTGGACGGAATTCCTGTCTGTCAGAAGGACTGCGCTGACTGCTCCTTGAGTCGCAGATAGGTACATGATCAGCTCTTCCCCTGGTCGGGGTGCAACAAGCTTTGGGAGCGCTGCTATGTGTTGTTTGAGCTGTTGGAAGGCTTCTTCTGCCTCCGCAGTCCACCTGAAGTCTCCCTTTTTGGTGCACTTCTTGAGTGTCTTGAATAGGGGAAGTGACTTGTCTGCTGATTTGGATAAGAATCGGTTCAGTCCAGCTAGCTTGCCGTTTAGTGACTGAACTTCTTTTAGTGTGCGCGGTGAGGGGAGGTCAATGACTGCTTGAGTCTTCTCTGGGCAAGGTTTGATCCCATCGGGCTCTATCAAATACCCGAGAAACATGCCTTCCGTAGCGCCAAATGTACACTTCTTGGGGTTCAATTTCATGTTGATTCTCCTGAGTGTTTTGAACGTTTCCTCCATGTCGCGCACCAGCTCATCCTCTGTATGGCTTTTGATGACGAGATCATCGACGTATACTTCCAAGTTGCGTCCCACTTGTTTCTCGAACGCAGTGTCCACCAATCTTTGGTATGTTGCTCCTGCGTTCTTGAGGCCGAAGGGCATCTTTGTGTAGCAGTAGACCCCTTGACTTGTGTGGAAGGCCGTCTTTTCTTCGTCTTCCTCTGCCATTTGAATTTGGTGGTATCCCTTGTATGCGTCCAGGAAGCATTTGAAGGGATATCCACATAGAGACTCAATTTTCCAGTCTATTTCCGGTAGCGGGTAGCAGTCCTGTGGACATGCTTTATTGAGATCCGTAAAGTCTACGCACATCCTCCAACTGCCATCGCTCTTCTTTACCATCACTGGGTTAGAGAGCCAGTCATGGTAGTAGACTTCACGCATGATGCCTGCGTCTACCAGCTTATGTACTTCTTCCAGGATGGCTTTTGCGCGGTCTGGAGCTTGTCCGCGCTTTTTCTGTCGTATTGGAGGATATCCTTGTCGGATTTGTAGCTTATGTTCTGTGATGGAGCGTGGCACTCCTGTCATATGCTTAGGTTCCCATGCAAAAATATCCAAATTATTTTGCAAGAGTGCGCATATAGCTGACCTGCCTTTGTCAGACAGAGACCCACCAATAGATACCTGTTGATCCGGGTATTCAGGGTGAATGGCGACCGTTAGGTTTGGGATTTTGATTGCGCGCTGTTCTGGAACAATACTTACGTCACTTGTCACTGCGTTACATTCCTTGGGTGGTGTGGTGGTATTGTAAAGGGTGACAATACCTCCTTCCACTGGGAACTTTAGCATCCCGTGCGCTGTGGATGGGACGGCGCGGATGGATGATATTCCAGGTCTCCCAATAATACCGTTATACGGGGAGGGGGATCTGATTACCATGAAGTTCATCCAGGTAGTTGTAGAGTGTGGTTTGTCACCAACTTCTACAAATAGACGTAATTGCCCCGTGGGCCATATCTTCTCCCCTGTGAAGCCGGTGAGCGGCGTTGTGGCTGGGATCAGCTGACTCTGTATCTCAGGTCGCAGCTTCTTGAAACAGTGTTCGTATATGATATCAGCGGATGCACCTCCATCTATATACATGCGACGGATGTCGTGACCCCCCGTATGTATTTCAATGGTGAGTGGATCCACTACTGCGTTGTTCGCAGTCAGGGAGGGGAAAGAAATTTCGTTTCCCTTAGAAAAACGCTGACTAACTTTCTGTCTAGTCGCGCGGGACCATGGCTGTATCATGTAGATGATATCTGCCTTTTCTTTTGGTGTCTCTTTCTTGGCCCCTGGTTTTGATTTGTCTTTCCCTTCTCTGATGTTTTTTACGAGATGGTCCATCTTTCCTTCCTTTACCAATTTTTCAATCAATTGGCGCAGTTGGACGCAATCGTTGGTTGTGTGGCCCTTCTGTCCATGGTATTCGCAATAACCATTCCCTATGCGCTTATCCTCTGGGGTGCGGATTGGTGGTGGTTTCGGGAAGTTTGCGCCCTCCGTCACAAATATCTCCCTTGGGGTTTTTGTGAGGGGTGTGTATCTATCATTGTCTCTTCCACTCCCTTGGTTGCGATAGCCTCTGCTGCGGCTGTTACGACTGCCACCTTGGTCATTGGATTGTCTCCTTGACTCTTCTTGTGGTCTATGATTCGAATAGCCTTTTTTGCTATCTGCAGCGGCTTCTTCTCCTTGGACGAAAGACCTTGTGCGCTTCATGAGCTCATCGAAGGTTAGGGGAACCTTATCGTTTAGCTTTTTTATCAGATCTGGATTATTGATTGCATTCATGAAACCCGATATTTTCAGTATCTCTGGACACGCCTTGACTTTCATGCACTCGTCCTTGAAGCGTTCCATAAAAGCACTTGTAGATTCCCCTTGTCGCTGTTTAACCCTAGCGAGTTCGACAGGGTTTTTGGCGCATTTCTTCCTTTGAGTGAAGTTTAAGCGAAATGCTCTGCGCAACTCTTCAAACCCACCAATGCTTCTGCGTGGAAGCTTACTAAACCAGTTGCGCGCATTCCCTACTAATGTGGAGTTGAACATATGGCACCACACAGGCTGTGGCCAATTTTCGATAGTAGCTGCTGATTCGAAAATTTTTAGGTGATCATCAGGATCACCTGTCCCATCATATGTTTTGACATTAGCAGGCATGCGCCTTTTCTTGTTCTCAGAAAAGTCACTGATGCGCCTAGTAAACGCATCAACCTTTTGGCGACGCCAGGGGAGAGACATGTCTTCATCATCCTGGTCGCGGTATTTCTCTCTTGATTTCCAGTGTCCAGTCTCGCTGTCCGAGGAATCTCTTGAGGATGAGCGGACTCTTTTGTGACGCCTGCGTCGACTATCATCAGAGTCTGAGCTTGCTCCTCTGCGGCGCTTGCGCCGACTATCCTCAGAGTCAGAGCTTGAGGGGCTTTCACTTGGGGAACATCGTCTCCCAAGCCTATCTTGGATCCTGCGTTTGCCAAGCCTAGCGTGGACATTGGCGCGCCGCTCCCCTTCTTCAGGCTCTTCCAGATGTTGAAGGTCAGCTGCTTCATCGTCCACAACCTTCCTTCCAATCCTGGCGAATACTGGTTGTTTACGGCTATCTCTCTCGCGTCTTTCCTTTCGGTAGCGCGGTGGGGATGCGTCAGGATTAGGGTCAAAGTTGAGTCTGGCGTGCAGACTTTGGCTTGACCTCTTCTTTGCCTCCTCTCGCATGAGCGCAGTCAAGGCTTCGTAGTTTTGAGATACGAAGTCACTTGGGGCTAATTCGGAAGTAACTCCTTCTAGCGTGATAGAGTCGGTTTCCAAAGCTGGATCCTTGTTTCGCACAGGCGCGTTGGGAGGCTCAGTGAAGTTCACTTCTGGCATGGCAAGAGGTGTGCGCTCCAGTTCTATCTCGCTAGTACTTGTCGTAATAGCGGGGGTAAACCTGGTAAGCGATTCCACTGCAGGAAAGACCAGATTTGGGTGCGCTCCTAAGCTTTGAGGCGTACTGGTTGTCCCAGAGGCCTGTTTAGAAGCCGTATCAATTTGATGCTTCTTTCCTAGTGGATCGTCCTGCGTTTTCTTCCCATGCGGACTCTTATGACTTCCGTGTTTCGTCATTCTAGTTTTTTGGTAAAATCCTTAGTGTAGGGTCCCACGGATGGCGCCACTTGTTGATACAAAAGTTGGGCGTTCCTTGATAGGGCTTCTATTCTCGTACCAATTCGAATCTTAATGCTTGATGAGACCTGCGCACTAAGAAAAAGGACAAACACCGTTAGGCTTATCGAGGGATTGTCTCCCCCGATTATCCTCCGGCGTGAGAGTAAGTAATCGAATGTAGGGTTTAGTTTATGGTTAGGGTTTATTGAAGATCGTACCTTTACCGAGGGCTTGGGTGCCCTTTATATATGCATGAAACCCTAGTGGGTTTCGTGTTCCCTACTCTTCGGCGTGTTAGCCGACATCGGGTATATAGTATATATCTTCTTTATTTAGAAGATATTCTATATATTATCCGGAAATAACTTTGGGCTTGGGCCTTGTCGACCCAAGCCGCATAACTGGTAGTCCAGTTGCGGCCCAAGCGTGGTGGGCTTAATTGTTAGTATTGTTTACTAACCGGGTTCGTGACCCGGGTGTAGACTATACGTCATCAAAACACACTAGCTAAAATAAGCTAGTTACTCGCTCTTGTACACACGTAATCTAGCGTTCCAATGGGAAAAGCTAGGTTCAAGAATCACAAAACAACCAAACACTTTTCTAGCCTTACTTGAATCGACTATACCAAGTGGTATTAAAAAATGGTTGATCGTTCTAGCTAGGGAGAAAAGTGGAGAAGAGAAGTTTGGCAAGTTAGGGATTCAAGATTAGTAAAACCCTAAACACAATGAATTGTATTTATAGGCAATACCTACCTTGTTCCCAAAGCTAACCCAAACCGACCCTTAGGCCTATGGAATGGATCGGCCGAGCAAACCCATTGGGTTTTGGTTCTAGGCCCTTCTCTTCCTACTTTGCATATTTAGTCCTTTAACGGTCGTTATCTCTAACCCCGTTAAATACTAACTGTCGTTAAGTATTTTGTTTGTGAAATGAATAAATAAATACATAAAATATATTTAATTATTCAACCATTGGAACTCTCACGTTATTGTGTGCAATCCCGAGTCTCGGGTTCGAAACCGGACATACGTATATTAATATTTATACATTAAACTCTAACAGCTCCCACTTGGATAAACATTAATATAGTAATGACATGGGCTAGTCTAGCTTAACAGATCCCAATGCCCCCAGCTCGATCCGAGTATGGTTTTCCTGGAAAAACCACGTGATGATTTAATCATCATACTTATCCTTTTGTTACTAATACCGCGTTAATTTGGATATGGATCTTTGTCATTCCATAATTAACAATAGTTTCTCGTTTATACATAATTGAACAAGATTACCAAAACATCTGAACGTCTTCCAGATAGACTTTGGGCGTGCGCACGCAAACATCTTGTCAATCATACGAGTGGCCAAGCAGTATTAAACTTCAACACAAAGTTGAAGGAACAAATCCTTTATTGACTGCGAGCATAACCCTCGAACTTCGCATCATTTCTGAAAATAGCCCTTATAACTACCTTTTACGGATAGCGTTAGACTATCTCACAGAAAATGAGCTACATCCTCGGCAATTATCTGGCATCTCAAGTCAGAGGATAAATATTCATGATATACTTGATGACTATGATCCATAAAGTATAATCATGTGGTTGGGATAAGTCCTATATTCAATTTATCCAATATTGAATATCATGTGACATTGGTGTCTCAACCTTACAGTATATTCTACCAATCCTCACATTTGTCTTAGTTCAATAATATTCCCATATTATTAATTGACAACGGACTATTTAGAATAAATAAATTATTCACGGATTTAAACATGCAAATATAGGACACAAATATTAATAATGATAATAAACGTTATCCGCACTTTATTTCATTAAAATAATAATTGTTTACACGTCCCTATCGAAATACTAATCCAACAGATTTACATGAAACTATCTGCTAAACGAAGACCAATACCCTGAGCATGACGATTAAACGTCTCCTTAGGTAATGCCTTCGTGAAAGGATCAGCCAGATTGTCATCTGTGTGAACTTTGAGTACTTTTATTTCACCATCATCAACTTGTTCTCGAACATAGTGATACTTTCTTTTAAAGTGTCTGGCGCCTTTCATAACTCCAGGTTCATTGGCGAATGTGATTGCAGCAGAGTTGTCGCAATACACATTTATAGGTAATTCTATTGAAGGCATCACTCCAAGATCCTTAATGAATTTCCTTATCCAAACAGTTTCTTGTGCTGCTTCCGATGCAGCAATGTACTCAGCTTCTGTAGCAGACATGGCAGTTGTACTCTGCTTCTTACTCTTCCAGTCCACAGCTCCTCCACTTATGACAAAAACGTAACCCGTCTGAGACTTCGTATCATCTTTATCAGTCTGAAAGGATGCATCGCAGAAACCTGTAACATTCAGTTCTGCGTCTGGATTTCCCCCGAAAACAAGAAACATGTCTTTAGTATTCCTTAAATACTTAAGTATGTTCTTAACAGCATGCCAGTGATCTTTCCCTGGATTCTGCTCATAAAGACTGGTCAAATTTTGAGCGAACGCCACATCTGGCCTTGTACATCTAACTGCATACATGATAGATCCTACTGCCGAAGCATACGGAACTTTCTTCATGTATTCCACCTCTTCAGGTGTAGAAGCACACATTTCGCT